>JAWWEU010000138.1:6831829-6899811 GCA_035583155.1 Acropternis orthonyx | reverse complement strand
GGGGGGACGGGCGGAGAGCGTGCCCCCTGGTAAGGATCGCAGCAGCCGTGCCAGGGGGAACCCCACCACCCGCTATACTTCTTTTGTGTTATTCTCTTTTTGACTGAAGATAAACAAAAGTCTATGAGGATTGCTTCTTCCTCCTCCCTCATATATGGAAGGCTCCAAGGAAAAAATCATCCTGGATATTGGAGGAGTCAGATAGGAGACATAGAGCAGCACTCTTCAGACCTTCCCAGGGACCAAGCTGTGCAACCTAACACAGCCCCGTGCCCCAAGCATCTGCAACTATGATCCCACCACCAAATAGGAGTGCTGAGATACTCAGCTCTGTGTTGAACTATTATAGGACCAAACACTTCCACTGCTCCATTAATACCTATAGGTCAGTCTTAGAAGAAGAGCTGATTTTCTGGGAAATAAATGAAACACAGCTAGCACCCTTCTGCTGGCTGAAGCTGAATAACAAAGAGGTGCAGCCAGAGGAATAAAACATTTGGGATGAAAATGAACAAACTGATGATCAGTGCCTCATAGTTCAGACAGAAAGAAAGGATTTCAGGTGGTGAACCAGGTGGCAGCCAAAGGTTTGGTCTATTTTTGAGAAACCATTTTCGTCTTCCACTGCTAAGGTAATAGTGTAAATGGAGATGGACACAGCCTGTCCTTTGGAATTACTGGAATGGATTAATGAAAATGCTAAGGGGTTCATATCTTTGATAGGTATGCTTTGAGTCCTGGATTAAAATAGAAAATAAAATTTTATTCTCACTAACAGACACCTTCTTGTCTCATCCTTGTTTCTCCGTTCTCTATACTAAATGAGCCGACCTCTTAATAAGCATGGAATAAATAGAGCTCCCCCTCCTTTTTCATGTTGCCAGTGCTCCCCACTGTGGAAGCCTGAGGAGTTGCTTGTTACTGGGAAACGCCAACACACCTTCACACAGCACAGAAGTGATGGGGAAATGGGACCTGTCCTTGGCAATATGGCTTTGCCAAGCAGGTGAGACTCCCTACCTTCTCTAGACCACACTTCCCTCTCGTGGAGCCTCTCAGCTGCAAGTTTCCCAAGCAAAAGAAGCGTTACAAGGCATTTTGGTTTAGTGCGCAGTAAGGGGAAAGTATTGCTGCCTGCTGCTGTTACCCACTGTGAGAGTAGTTTGTGGGAGAGTTCCCTGGTAACTCCAGTGCAGCCCAACAAAGGAAGGGACTGAGGCTTATCCATGCCTACAACCTGTTCCTGTGTCCCTGCTGGGGAGCTGGTAATTATAGAATCATAGAATCACAGAATAGGCTGAGTTGGAAGAGACTCACAAGGATCATCAACTCCTGACCCTGCACAGGACACCCCAACAATCCCACCCTGTTCCTGAGAGCCTTGTCCAAATGCTCCTTGAGCTCTGTCACCCTTGGGCCATGACCCAGTGCCCGATCACCCTCTAGGGAACAACCTTTTCCTGATATCCAACCTAAACCTCCCCTGAGACAGCTCCAGCTGTTTCCTCTAGTCCTGTCACTGGTCACAAGTGTGGAGAGATCGGTACCTGCCCCTTTGGTACCTGCTACCCTTTGGAAGGATGTTGAAGACCCCAATGGGTTCTGACTTCAGTCTCCTCTTCTCCAGGCTGAACAGACCAAGTGCCCTCAGCTGCTCCTCCTACAGCTTTCTCTCCAGACCCTTGACCATCCTCGTGGCCCTTCTGTAGCCTCTGATGGGCTTTCAAGCTCTTCTGCAGTGCTTGGTGGGAGTAGGGACTCAGGTCTCAGGCCACAGGTGATCTCGCAGTAGATGAGAGCAATATCATGGAGATGGACTGTATTGGACCCCCAGACATGACTTTTAGCTGTGTGGTTTCCTTAAGCCATGCCAGGCACTTTGTGCTTAGAAGTGACTATCTTCCTAGATTGCTACATTCACCCTCAATGCTTTTTTTCTTACCCTCTTCCAAAACTCCATCATCTTTCATTTTAAAATTGTATTATTTACTACAAATTGTCTTACAGTGGGTTAAAGACCAAGCTGTTTTTGATGCTCAGCATGATAAGTAAATTTTGGGTCATAAGTTCTTTGGTAGACCCCTGCACACCTTGGCACTTCCACATGAACTTCATTTCCTAACTAGGTTTCCAAAGAAGTTAGTTTTGTGCGTTCCCATGCCAGCCAAGCACTTCCTAGCACTGTCTGCTCATCAGGAGCAGTAGAGAGGAAGAAAAGCCTCCTGCAGCAAGACAAAATGGTCCATCCTAGTTATCAGCTTTCTTGCTTAAATGAGACTTTGAGGCATAACTGCACAAAGTGAGGTACTTTGCTGCTGCTGCAAGTGGGAGCCTCACCAATGTAGCCAATTGTGCGGTGTCCCAGACCCATTTCTTGCATTGATTTGCAGTTCCATATCTCTACCCCTTTTGCCACAGAGTGGCAGCAAATTAACTTATGCAATTTGGTCTTGTGACTTCTGACACAGTTGCAGAGATTGTGAGCTGCACAGGATTTAAACTGAGGTAGAGGACTGCTCACACTGGCCATTCATCATTGTTGATTAATAATACCTACTACTTGCTTCCCAGTCCGTGACATCATGAAAGCAGTTAGAAGTTCAGTTTTCCTGTCCCTCTCTTCTGAGGCTGTTTTCTTAATATTGTCTACACTCAATGAGCTGAAATGTCCAGTTATTTTAGCCATGTTAACTCCACAACATCCCCAAATACTCCAAAGCAAGTGCTTGCTGCCATGCTTCTTGGGGTTGTGACAGCTCTGCTCCCTGTGCTTTGAACAAGGTACAGTTATTTGACCCAACCTGTCCAAAGCTGGAACAAAGAAGGCTTAAGTCCCTTGCAAGAAATCTTCTCTTGATCAAATGTTTCATTATGGGAAGGGCCAAACCTGATCCACTGCTACTCTTTTCCCCTACAAAGGCTATTAAAGGGATGGATACTGTTTGCAGAAGGGGTAGTATGTCAGACTTCCTGTACCCATGGAATGGATGAGGGGGCCACTGAAACATCTCAGGACACTTTCAGAGAAATAATCCATGTTCTTACCTATCCTGAATACCACCAGCACCATAACTGATGAAACCTTGTTGTGCCAATGTGGGCAGTGACTTTCCTGGGCCCTCAAGGTATGGAAAATTTAGAGTCTGGTGCAGCACACTCACACAGTCTTTCAGCCTGCATCTGTACAGCCTATTTGCATAGCCTGTCTGTGGGTAGAGTGACTCAGCAGCAAAGGGAAATTCAGTTTTGGATGATGAAGAAGGCAAATGCGTTTGTCATATGCAGGAAAGTTCCCAAATCTGGACTGGAGGACTCAGGACTCAAGAACAAACACCCTCAAGAGACCCACTGGCTCTCATATGGTCATGCTTTTAATATTTGGTTCATTGAAGTGCAAGTAATGCCCCTTCCAAATATTTCTTCCTTTTCGTGTTTCTGTGCAATTGTAGCACTGTTCTTCTGGATACATTTAGATTTGATGTCATTGTGCTTGTCCAAAAAGGTTTTCATTCTGATTCCACAATGTTTGCAAACGAGCGATGAAAAATCCTTGGTGACTGAATGATGGGAGAGTGTGTGTCTGTATGGGAGGGTCTGTCTACTGGCTGTGGCCAGGCAGCTTGTAACTATTCTGTTGCTACCACATGTTGAGCAAACCTGTTTTCACCCTGAAGGTTGTGCCTGCAAAAACAGCTGCTTGTGGTGAGGCTAAATCTGTCCTACTTAACTTTCTGAGCATCTTTCTTTCAGCCTACCCCTTTCTGCAGAGGAGCATTGAAGGAAACCAGTGAGGAGTGACTCTCATAATCCTCACCAAGGACTTTAATTGTACCTGCCCTCCATCCTGACTGCCAAATTGCAGAAGTCATTCTTCAGTGAGGCCACCTTTTGTCTCTAAGAAGGGGACATGGATGATGTAGTGAGGTTGACTTTAATCTGCTGCTTGGTTGGGTCTCTTTGAAACAAGTCTCCATCTCACCATTTATTTGGGAGCAAAATATGAAGTGAGTATCCTACCCTCACCGCAGCCTTGCATGAAGTTGACACTGCATTCTGTGTTAGCAGTGTTAACAATCATATCCATATCGATTCAGGTGGTTCGTGGCAGCCAGTATGGTTTCATAGCATAGATTGGTTGTAGTTTTAGGCTATTGCTTTTTGTCTATTTAAAACCTTGTGACAGAGTGAACAATTCTCTCCTTTCACATTGCTGCCTCAGAGGTATTTTTATTAATAATAATTAAAGTGCACAGGACCTCATATTTAAACTGCTTCCTAAAGATGAACTAATTAGTCTGCACAATTTACAAGTGACTGAGCCCTTACAATTTGTCTTTGGGATTATTAAAGGCATGGAAGCCTCAACTCCTCATTCAGCAAAGCATTTGAGATTGTGCTTTGTTTCAAGCATGTCTGGGAGTGAAGTACGTGTTTGAGTGGTCTTAAGATCACAGCTACCTGCTCAGGGCAAAAGCTTCCTATTTATTCTGGACCAAGATAGACCCATGTTGGAAGATAAATGTGTGAGCATTGCTGGGATGGTCTTTCCCTCACAGCCTTGATTAGGTGCCTCAGGTAATAATATCATTAGTAAAAACATTGAAGACATAGCCCCAGTGGCTTTACTAAAGTTTGTATCAGCTTGTCACTTACCACGGATAACTATGTGATTAACTTAGACCAGTGAAGTCACATCTTCATGGTTCCTGTTCCTTCCGCTAACTGCTGCAAATTGCACTTTACATTTGCATCACAGATGCAGGGCGTGTCTCTGACTGTATTTTTTCTGAAAGGCTTCCTGTCTGTCTGCTCTTGAGTTGTATGAACTTGAGACCTGCAGCTTTTAAATTTGCTGAACAGAGCCATGGTGCTCTGAGGAAGACTTTCTGCATCCCACTGGTTTTGCTTTAGCGAGTGTCTTGGGCTTTATGCTTTTCCATTTGGGAGATTTCTCAGCATGATTTAAAGCTGTTAGTGTTGCTAATGTTGCATGAACAGAGATAGATGATAGAATGAAAATTATTTTATTTGCTACTCTCTCCTTTCCTACCCAGTTCATGTCTAGACTTGCAGAATCACAGAATCAAGTGTCCTCAGCTGTTCCTCATATGGCTTCCCCTCCAAAACCTTCACCATTCTCGTGTCCTCCTTTGTACGCTCTCTAGTGGCTTCATGTCTTTTTTTTATATTTTACCTCACTGGAATCCCTTGTCTTCTGGATACCTCTTTACATCTTCCTCCTTCTTCCCTATGTATTAGCAAGTTGGAAAGGACAAAATCTATCATTCTATATCTATTCATATATATTCATATCTAACATTCATACTCTTCATCCCTTATCCAAGCAGTGCCTGAAGCTCAGTCCAATCCCAGCACCTTCACTCACCTCTAACTGAAAATTGATGTTTGCCACAGATCGTGGTACAAGGCTCTGGGTAAAGGTCATTTGCATCCTTCCTTTGACCCAAACTCTGAAAGTGTGGCCTCCCCCTCCTTGGAGTCCATTAGCCCATGCCATATCTTTTCAGATGTATCTGTGTGGCAGGAAAATTCAGAAGCAAAACTTTGCCAGGGAGATCTTTCCTGTGACTCATCTGTGCTAGGGAGGGGAGAGTTTCTTTTTCATGTCTCAGCTGGGAGCGGTTCATCCTCCAGTTCTTCAGCAGGCCAGTTTCTGACGTGTCTGGGCTGCTGCACTAACACAGTATGTGAGGAGCCAAAGGAGGATTGTTCTCTCTACCAGTGATTTGAGTGGAATCATCTATTTTTAAAATATACCTTTCTGTCTCCCTCCCCCACTTTTCGTTTTCCTCTTTCAGTGTTGTCACCTCGTAGAATTTTAATCAGAGGAAGCAGATATATCAAGGAAATCAATGGCAGGGGCGAGGTGGGTGGGGGAGGGCAGAGAGGAAGAGGAGGAAAATCACATCACAGCCCAGTCTGCCAGTGTAAACACTTGCTGATTTCCTGTTATTGTAGCCTAAAATGTACAATGACATCATTTGCGGGCCTCCCAGAATCCCCAGAAGAAGGAAAAGCCAGTATTCCTGACCCGCCCCCAATGTGAGTCCACGAGATTCAGACCCTATAAGGCAGTGAAGGTCTGCAAGCAGCAAAGATAGTGTTTCGAAAGCTTTCTTGTTCTTGGCAATGTGGAAATTTCACAAACAGGAAAAACTGCTTTTACTTTTCCTTTTAAAGGGGAACCGTTTATGCCTCATGAAATATTGATGTCTTGAACCATTATTACTTTAGAGGCAGAGCTGAAATACATGAAATGTTCTTAGCTGAGGGCAAATGCAGGGAAGCCCCTCACACAAATCACATCAGTTCATAATTACCAGATGTTTACTTTTTTAGAATACCCACTTTCATTCCAAATCATTCTACAAACAAGGCAGTTAAATCAAAAGCTGTGGACTATATAAAACAGTTCAATATGAAATTAATCTGATAATTTTGAAAGGTGAAGCTAGCCCTCAATATAGCAGAGTTGGTAGTGAAATGTTACGCCTCCTTTTCTGAGCATTAATCAAATTCCAGAAAGGGAAGAGCCAAGCTCTTTGGAGCCTGGATACATGAACTGTCCTGGAATTTGACCCAACCAGTCAGATTTGTTACAGTTAATCCTGAATCACTGCACTCAGTCTCCACCACTGTAAGAAAGAACTGAATCAGGTTCACAGACTTGGGTTCTCATAACTTCTCTGAGAAGAATAATAACTAGGTTGATTTCACAGTGTATCCTTTAGCTACAGTCTCTTGGGGCAGACTTTCAGAGAGACCACAGTGGGATATCTGCAAAATTTGGTTTTTTCCTAAACAAAGTGACAAACTTCATAAATACAGCGCTGTACATGTAATCATTTGGACTCATACCCTCCCTTGCACACCTTCCACCTGCCTGGCAAACACCAGTAATTACAGTGTAACTTTTTGTTATTGAAACATGAGAAATTAGTGTTTTCATGTTATAGGTAAGGAAGATGAGACACGGAGATTAAATGAACCACTACTTTACAGAATAGAATGTATTGTCTTAATCTGGCTTTAAACCAATCCTATGCTTCCAAATAGTATCTGAAAATTAAGTTCATTTTACCATAAAGTGGACTTGAAAAGTCTGAAGAAAGCCAACCTAGAGAAGAATACAAACAAGTATAATAAATAAAACACATTTGGGACTGACATTAAAAAGAAACAGAATGGTCTTGCAGTTTACCGAATAAGAAATGACAATCACGTATAAGTTTTGCGCATTTTACTCTCACTTTGACTTACCAGAATGCAAAAGTGGACTGTTCCCTGTGAGCTATTTTTGGATAGGAGAACCAAGCCCTTCAAGTCTTCACCATGCTAAGCTCTTCTCAAAGCTATATATACAAGGTGATTATCACTCATTAAAGAGGTTGCTCTTCATTCCCAGTGGTGTGGGGTGCCACACTGGGAACTGAAGCGAACTTGAATTTTTGCACAGCTATATGCCAGGACTCTGCATTCAGTGAAG
The DNA here is from genome assembly GCA_035583155.1 of Acropternis orthonyx. NCBI lineage: Eukaryota > Metazoa > Chordata > Aves > Passeriformes > Rhinocryptidae > Acropternis > Acropternis orthonyx. The sequence goes on along the minus strand of JAWWEU010000138.1, from coordinate 6,892,304 downwards.
TCAAGAGCCAGGCTGTAATGACAGCATCAGAACCCTGCATATTCATTCATGCCCAGCTGTAGTGTGAGCAAGGCACCAGGAGAGCAAACTGCTCATGCACTGTTGTGATAGATGTGGGGTGTCAAGGTCTTGGATTAGCTTCTGTTATTCCGTGTGTAATTTGGAGGCTGAGGTTCTCTGCTGGGCTTGGTAAGACAGGGCAGAAGCAGATCCTTTTTCTAAGCACTGAATTTTCCAGATCTAGAGTGCAGTTCTTCCAGAGGGTGGGTGATCACAGCTCTGGGGTTGAGGAACAGGGAGCTGAGAAGCTTTGTTGAGTGTGAATGTTCATCTGAGATGCTGGTTTGTGTGTTTCTTAGGCCATTGATCCATGTTTATGCAGGAGGAAGTTTGGGTCATGTGCTGAGTCCCATTTCATTCCCAGAGCACAGGGATAACCTCCCTACATGAGGTGGCTCTTCACTTGGTGCAGGCTGCTCCAGTGCTCTGCAGGGCAGGATTTGTCTGTTGGTTTTTGACATAGGTACTATTTGTTGCTACATATTTCCCATTTAGGATTTATGGCATGATGTGATACCATGTTTCCTGGGTCTGACAGAGATAAAAATGGCATAGCACTGTGATGTTGTATCATTGGAATTTATGAGAATACTTCATTAATTATGACAAATATGAAGTGATGTAGAGAGAAGATTAGTAAAGACATCAAAGTAGAAATTATGGAAGTTTAGGTTATGATGAGAAGTTTGGGAGAGGAGCAAACTGTACTTGATTTCCACTAGTTTGTAGAGGATTATCTGCTTATAGCCAGGGTGAATCATCCTGAAATACTTGACTCAATTTATTGAGAAAAGCTAGGAAAAAACAAAGTGGAAGAGAATGTGAAAGAGCAATTCTTCACCAGGGCAATAAATCTAGATTTAAGATTCTAAGTATCATACCAGAAACACATTGACCTGGTGATACAAGGAGCCAGTCCAGAGGTGGCTCTTTCTTCTGGTTCAAATTTACTAAAAAAACATTGTTGAACTTGTTTTTTCCAGGACGACAGATCATACATGTCCATGTCCCTGCAGATTTATGCCAGATCAAATCTCATCTCTGCCTAAGTGCACTAGCATTAAAGCATGAAGACAGCAAAATTCAAAATGCCCTAGCTAATCAGACACAAATGTCCTGCCTGCTTCAGATGAAAAGCTTACTGTCAGTGATCCAAAATGGTGTAGATCCAATATTAATGTTCACAGAAACACAGTTTGTGTGAAAAGAAACCTAAAAGGAAATAAATATCTTATATGTGTTTTGTTGGTCTACTTCCTCTAAGTTCTTGAAAATAGAAATTGCCAGAAAATTCAACTGTAGGGAAACTGACACACTTCACATCTATGGTTTGGCATAGATTCAGGTAATTTCAACATATATTCTGTCCTCACACTTGGCCTTCTGTGTTCCCTGAAGTCAACAGACAACATTCACACAGCAAGCAGACAGATGCAAAATTAATGTCAGTGCCCAAGAAAATGGTCCGTGTGAATTAACCTGAGAGAAACACAGGGACGGTGTTGGCTTTTTAAGCTTTGTAATTTATCGGTGTAGTTTGGATTTGGTTTTCTGTGAGCATGCAGAAACCCTGAGCAGGGACTGAACAAGCATGGCAGGGTGTGGTCTTGTGGGACTCATAGAGTAGGTTAGTCCATGTAGGTTTTGGAGCAAAGGAAGAGGATGTCTGCTACATTTTAATGCTAACAAGCAGGATATGTGATGTGTCATGTGGTAAAGGGATCCCTTCAAAATACACCATTTCAATTAATTCAAAATCATCTGCATCTTCATGGAAAGGACGAAAAAGCCTGAGGTCATTTGTGGTGGATAAAGCAGCTTCCTAATTTTAATCTTTTTGTAGTAGGTGTCAGCAAGCCTGCATGTGTGCAAGTCAGTGTTTTTTCCTGCATCCATAAGAGAAATGGGGCAAGTCATCCAAGGCCAAGGAATATCATGTGAAATCAACTGCTCAGCAACGCCAAAAGGTAGGTGGGCACTGGTTTTTTGACATGTTTTTTATGTGTCTAAGGAACAGGATTTTCTGGCTGGAATTAAAAGGACTAAAAGGTCAGGCTCAAGGCTTTCACACAGGGAATGAAGTTTGTAAGTGATGAGCACTGCATTGTTTTGACACCTGCTTGTCTTGTTGCACAATATTGATACCAGATATCAGGCTTAGGTGGACTGAGTTTTAACTGTGCAGAAATGCTCAGTAAAAACAACACCACTTGCATTCTGAAGTACAAGTAGCTACTCAGAACCTGTAAGGCAACCCCTGAAAAATCAGTATAAATTTTCTTCTTCTTGTCTTGTGTCTTTTATTTGTCCAGAGAAACAGGCTTTATATTGCCTGTTCATTTACTGATAGCAGCAGTGCTGGGGTAAAGGATTTAGCTTCCTGTATCCAAGGGCTTGGGCAAAGATCTGAAGCATGAAATCTCTTCTTGTGATTCCTGCAAGTCCTTAGCAGTGTTTTTAACAGTATTTTTCTCACCATAACATCCCCACATCTCAGTTCCCAGGGACCACTGATTTGACTAGTAAGATAAAATATAGTTCTGAGTAGGGCAGATTCCCTGTCAATCTCTCATAATACTCATAATACCAAATAAATCCTGGGAAGCTGAGTAATGCCATAATCTTCTTTCGCCTTTGGCCCTGAGAGTACATTGCAACAGTTAATTAAGACAAGCAGCATCCCAGTAATTAAGCATTAACTGGGGAAACTGAGGCAAGACAGAACAACTTGCCATAATTCCTCTTTAGATTAATGAACCATTCTTTCAGAGCAATCCATTTTCTCAGAGAGAAGGCATAAGCCCAGGGGTGGATTAATGAAATTCAGTGTAGTGTGGTGATGTACTTCACAGTTTTTGAATGTTGTAGTGGGGCAATACAAAGTTTAAATTTAGTTCCAAGAAAGATTGAATTATCTAGTCAGGCTCTGCAAGTGGTGGTTAATAACCTTGTGTTGGTTAGTATAGGAGTGGCTCTAGTTGTCTGTGTTGCTGAAATGAAATATTTACTGAATTGGCATTGCCTGAAATCTTTACTATATTGCCATTGTAAATATTGACATGAGGACATGTTCACCACTCATAAGAACAAGTTTGCTTCTCTGCCATGCTACACCTTGCTTTTCTGTACTACCTACACCTTCCTATTCCTATACTTATTGTGCTTCTGAAAGCATTCAGCTCCGATCAATGCATCAAGTAATAGGGTTAATAGAAAACAGGAATGGACTTTCAAGAAGCCATCCAGTACATATTCCTATCTTTAAAGCAAAGTTAATTATCCAGTTTCATAATTTCTGACAGTGCTGACCACACTGCAGGAAATTAAATACTACGGTCAGGCAGTGCACAGTGAAAGCTCTTGGAGCTCTATGGCAAAGTGAGTTCAGTTTCTGTGACAGGATCTCATGCCAAGTCCAGGATGGAGCCTGCCCCAGTTTCTCTGTAGGACTGAAAACCTCTCTGGAGCAAATCAGCTCCAAACACAAGCAAACACATCGTGTTGAGGCCCTATTTTCAGGGAAGTGCAGGGAATGTGTATGGTGGGGAAGACTCCTGGGCTTGGGGATCTTCTCAAAATATGTGTTTGGGCTTGAAAAACTAGTTTTGACATTGGGGTCTTTTATTCTTGTCAGTTTAACTCTGAAGATTTTATTTTCTTAAGAATTAAGAAATAGAAATGGGTTAAGCAAGAAAAAAAATTTGTAAGACAAAGAAAAGAAGTTATGACTGTGTTTTAAAAGTGTAAGTTTGTGTTCCTTATGAAGATAGAAGAATTATCCTGAAGCAGAACAGGCCTAGTTAGGACTGAGTGTCTGCTGCGCTGTGTCTATTCCTGAAGACAGCAATTTGTGTGACCAAGAACAGCCAAGAACACAGTATTTATCTATATATTGATAAAGCTACCTGTTGATCTGTGATCTATCTATCTATCTATCTATCTATCTATCTATCTATCTATCTATCTATCTATTTACCCACCTATACATTCTTCTTTTGTTATAACCAACTCACTCTGCTGGTACAAATATCCTAAATGCCTTAATTCTCTGCATCTTTTGATCAGAGATGCCCTGTATTTAGTAAAAACCTAAGAAAAATAAATGATGCCATCTGTCATGCCCATGTCAAACTGGGCCAGGTGGTATGTGCTGTGTGGTGCATCATCGTATTCTGCCACAGGGAAGAGAAAATCTGGGTGCAGAGTGTGTGTAGAGTTAGGCTTGCCCAGAGATGTGCTCTCTCAGTCATGTAACCCTGACTGCAGATCACACCAAGTTGTGTTAACAGTGTGCAAGGGAATTTCCTTTACTTGTGACTGTTTCAGCTGCGTGGGAGAGGTAGCATCAACATTTCCAGAATAGACTCTTGCTCTAGGCAGCTCCTGAACAGTGAAGTTCTGGGTTTAACTCTACTTCATGTTCTAGCTCAGGAACAGATGCAATACTTACCCAGACAACATTGTCATGGGTCAGGGTTTGGTGTTCACCTGGAAAAAAAGTGACATCTGAGCAAGAGCCAAGAGTAATGTCTTCAGTATAAAATGTTCCTGCATTGGAATAAAAATGGCTGGCAACCGCCTGTATATTTTGAAGGCTTCCAAAAATAGATCTAGGTCTCAGACAAAATGAATGGAGCCAAGGTTTAAATGGAAAGAACTGGTAAAAGATCGTTTGTCTGAAACAGTTATGCTGAGATCATCTTCCACACTGTGCCACTACTGGGAAACACAGGCCAGTTTTCTTCTCCCTCTTTATGACAATTTTGTTAGTCCCCTCTAAGATAACCAATCTTATTATATTACTGAGGCCACTCAGAGATGCAGCAGGAGCCAAGGGCTCAGTAGGAAGACACCAGGCCATCTGACCACAGACTGAGAAGGTATAAAAGCCCAGGGAGTCCTTTGTCCAGGGTCCCTCCTCGGGGGCACCATGTAGAGCTATTAGTCTGTTGTTGCAAGATCATAGAATGATTTAAGGAACCAGACGTCTGAGACTCTGCTATGGGAAACCTGGGGTCGAGCTGATAAGGAAAACCTGTCAGACCGAGAGGGGGTCATGTAGGGAATCAAGTGAGGCTGCTGTCAAGTCACTGAAGCTGTGAAGAGGCTTTGGTCCCAGCAGTTAAAGTCTCTGATGGTGGGAGTGTGCCTGCCAGAGTGGTTTCTGAATGGCCAGATAGCAATGTTTACTTAACATGCCTTAGGGGGTAAAATGCAGTGGGTATTGTACTAATTTACCTCTAGCTCCCAGTTTCCAGTATGTTTTCAGCTGAACCTGACTACTGTAAATGCTTAATGGCCTCTGGGAAATATGTATGAGTAAACATTTCCTTTTGGATACACATCACACAATTTATTGGAATAAATACCAGTGGAGTTAATTTTCAAATTAGAAGCATTTTTATAAAACTGAAAGCCCTATCTTGATTCCTCCCATCACCCATAGGAATAATTTTTCTTCACTAGTTTGAGATGGAACAGACCAGTGGGACTTACCCCACCTCCTTGCTCTAAGGAGAAAATGCTAGTGTCAGTCTCCAAAGTTCACATTATTCCAATTCTGCATAGATTAAGAGCATTTCTATGCTAGTACCTTTCACCCAAAATGGCAGAACATATTTCCCTTAATTGTCTTGTCATTGCTAGTAATGCTATCTGTTATTTGGGTTGGAAGTATTTGGAGTGAGGTCCCAGAATACCTATTAGGTTTCCCCTTGTTCCCTACATTGATGCAAGCAGTACAAGGTGTAGAAAGCAGGCAACACATGAGCATTTGCTGGCATACGGTATATAGAAAGAATAACCAAAAAGAGACAATTCTAGCAGATGGCTTGTTCTTACATTTCTTTCATATGGTCATTGCATACATTGCACACCTTTTGTCCGGTTTGGAACTCTCTTCTTTAGTCTCCCCCTGTACAAAACCAGCATATTCTCAGACACACAGGGAGAGATGAGTGGTATGGGATGTACAGTTTGTCATTGTTTCTAGTCCTTCTTTCTCCTGTGTCATTTCGCCTGGGTGTCATTGCCAGTGGGGGATTTATATGCTGGAGGGAATGAAGAACTAGGAACTAGAGCATCTGGCAGACACAAATCCCTGGAATTTCCAGGCAGTTCCAACTCTTTCTGCCATGGTGAATGAACAAGCCAGGAGCTGGGATGCTACAGTGTAATGAGATCCATTCTGTGAGGTGGAAAGGGGCTCAGATAAATGGAGTCACACATCCCATGGCTCATCAGCTTCTGCCCTGTCACTGCAGTTGCATGGGAATGGAATTATTCCCAGCCTTCTGAAATCCTGCCTTCCTGGATGTGGTATGCTCTCTACTTCCTTTACCTCTCTCATCCTTCTAGCTTGAGAATCACTGCAAAAGACTACCCCAATGCTCACGGCATAAAGGTGTTAAAGAGGAAAGGGTGAATGGAAAGAGTGATCTTGTTTGTTTGGGTAAGAAGATGCTATTTACCCTTAAATACAATCAAACACTAAAGTGATCCAAGGTCATCATTGAAGGCATCTCACTGTGAACCTGTAGACATTAATGTCTGAGCAGAAGGAAAGCAGTAAGAGCAGGAGAAAGAAGTTTAGCTGCTATTCAAACAGGACTGGTTAATTTTAAATAGACTCAGTCCAGGACTACGGTGTGGTGAAGGTGTAGTTCTCATACTATGGTAACAATTTCATTTTGTGCCTCCCTTTACTTATGTGAGTTAAACTAAATTTCAGTCCTCTGAAATACACCTATAGTATGAATTTGGCCTCTATCCTCTGTCAAAGCTATGCAAAGGAGAGCTCAGGTTACCTGGCACTAGTCCAAAAAATGATATGCTGATGAAGCAGTCCCTTGTTTAAGTGCTCATGCTAAATAATTCTAGTAGGTCAGACCAAATAATTTATCTGCTTTTTCTGCTTAAAAGAAGACACTACAGAAGGCTGGATGTAAATGAAATCAAGACCAAAAATTCCCCAGTGAAATACCAGACCTCCTCCCAGGAGAACGCTTAATGTCATCCTGCCCTAATCTAATTCTGAAATACTTTTATATTATTTGGGATCTGAGCAGCCTGGAAATAACAGCATTTTTGAGGCACTGGGTAATGTCACTCATTTCTCCAGCCTCCCGCAAGGAGGATCTTTAGTCAGCTGATACTTTTACCCCTTGGAATCTTGTTCTGAAGTCAGGAGGAGAGATAACCCCTACCTTCAGCTGTCAAGGAATCCACTAATGTGGTTGTTCTCACACATCTCTCTCCTGGCCAGGCAGGGAGGGCTCAGTAAAGATCTGCTGGATGACACCACCCCTCCTCAGCAGCTAAGGAGAAGTCTGGGGGAGGTGAGGTTTTGGTGCAGCACTTCGCAGCAGGAATTCCTCATGGTACTGTGGTTGGAGCACCATGTAGTTCATGTTTCAGATGTCTTGTCCTCCACCTCAACTGGGAAGGAGAAGGGGAACGGGAAAGGAAGAAGCAGAAGAGAGGCATAGAGACTCGTGTCTGTCACGGGGAACCCTTGTCTTTCAAAGTGGCATGAATATTATTTTGTCTGCTATTGCTATGAATACCAGAGAAGAAGGACAAGAGAAGTAGTGGGGGTGAGAAAGAAGTGTCTGTTATGCTGTAGCATTTACTTTGCTTTGTCTCACCCCTTCAGACTGAGACTGTTTGGCACAGGGTTTATGACTTTCTGCACACATGGCCAATGCCTGGCACACTCTGAGTGGGAATGCAGTTGCTTTGGATTGGACTGTTTCACTGGCACGAGGCTTCATTTACATCATCACTCCTGTCATTAGCACTATGAAGTAAACATTAGGTCCCTGGATACTAAACTGTGGCAACTTAAATTTGGCAAGGAAATAGCTAGACTTTAATCATCTAAAGTCTTATCATCTTTGTAAAAAAGAATAATGAACTTCTTCAGTTACCTCAGTCTTATGAAGGAACATTGGAATAGAAGTCCCAATAAAAGCAGAATCGGGCTCTCCCCATCATCTATGTTGTTAGCATGGAAGAAGCCTCCACAGAGTCACTTGAATTCAGTAAGAAAGTTCACACATAACATTCCTGGATCCAAACCTGGCAAAAAATCACAAGCACGTGACTTTATTATTCTGGATGTCTTCTGTCATGGAGCAGTCTTGTTGGACCCAGTCTAAGAAAGTCTCTACATAAAAATGAGTCAGAATTGGAAGAAAACTGTAAAAGAGGTTCTTAAGCACCCTGTGACTTTCTGTGCAGAAAAGGTATACCAGCTTGCATCAATCCAATTATACTGATGGGTTTTTTTCCATGTAGGAATAGCATAGAGATTCAAGTTTAAGTGAAACCTGTATATTCAGCTGAAGCAAAGAAAGCTGATGGACCCTGTTTCTGTCTCCTGCCAGGTGGGCACAGGAATAGTTTTAATACTCGCTATAGTGTTACTCCTGATTTACTTCAGGGTGAGGCAAGGCCTTGTCTCTTACAAACTTCAGTTTCCTATTTTATAGGCTGAAAATTATTCTGGATTTTCTCTTTCTGTATGGTGAAGAAACATAACATTGAAAAGCAAATCAACAAATTTTATAAGCTTAAAAATTATTTGTATTATATTATATATTATATTATATATACATTCCTTGGGGAAAAAAGAGAAGCGTCTTTTCAGCATGAGGATTTAATTATGGGTATTTACAAGGCACTTTGAGATCTTTTGAATGAACTGCAATTTTTAAAGATATACAAAGTGAATCTAATGAATCTAATGTCAATTCCCAACATACCTCAGTTTAATATTAATCCCAGCAGAACACTGAGTTGCTTAGTAGAGCTTGGTTTGCTTTCTTCTATTTCATATCTCAATTTATATCTCAAATTAACACAATCTTAATTTATTCAGGATGCTGAGGAAAAAGAAAAGTAGGTATGAAGTACAGCTAGCCTGCATAGGCTTTCCATCAACCAAGACAGCTTAAAGACTAAAAATGTTTAGCAGATTTGACAAGAGGACACAAAGTCGAGAAAAAAAATAAGATATGTTTCTACTTTCCTTTAATATTTAGACATTTAATTTATTGCAAATATTTCATTTCCTTCTTCTGGACACACATTGTTACCTTAAATGTTTTTTTTTTTTCCTGAGGGAAAAGAGGACTTGATTCACTGTCTGACAGTTATGTTCAAAGACCCAGCTGAGATGAGATGGCATCTTTAAATCCCCATGAAAATACTGAACCTTGATTTCCCCTTAACAGTGGTTGCAAAACGCAGATGGCAGGGGAAATTTTGACTGGTGGCCTGCCCCTGGTCCTCCAACTATTTTCATCCATGAATTTGATTTCTCCTTTCTGTTGTGTGACTATGGTGGTGGCCTTGGAGAAGCCTTGAAGACCAGAGGTGGCTTGCTTGCCAAGCTTCAGGGAGTGACAGTCCCCTGGGCTTTTGAAGCACCTGGAGCTGGAAGTGTGTTTCTTACTCAAAGGACAGCAAACCTCGTAGAGAACAGGCGCTGACCGACTGCACCAAGGGCCGAGGGGCTCGCCCTTACCAACGCCCGAGCAGCACCCGCATGAGCCGTAGAAGGGTCGGTCACAGGTCAGCGCTGTAGTCTTACTTTGAACAGTGCAGTGGCGAATAAAATATTATTATTTTCTTAAATCGTGCTTTTATCAAGGACCAGAAGTGCCAGTGGCACGGATCCACGCATAAACCTCAGCGGCCGGGCACTCTCGACACTGGCTCAGGGGGGCGGCAAGCCCTCAAGCCTTCCCTCCGGTGGGGGGCTCTGCCGCAGCCCCCACCGCAGCCCCCGCCGTTCCCGGCCCGGGCCCGGGCGGGGCGGGGCGGGGCGGGGCGGGGGCCCCGCGTCTGTGGCCGCGCACGGGGGCGGCGGGAGCGGGGCCGGGCGGGGCCGGGCGGGGCCTGGCCGGGCGGGGGAGAGGCGCGGCGCGGAGTCCCGTTAGAAGCAGCGCGGAGCCCGTTTGGATCCCCACCGGCGCAGGAGGAGCGACCGCCGTGTTCCGCCCGCCGGAAAGATGCCGAAGACGGTGAGTGCCGCGAGCGCGGGGCAGAGCGGAGGCCCCGTGGCGGGGCCCGGGCTGGAGCAGCCCGGGAGCTCCTCCCGCCTGGGCTCGGCTGATCCCCGGGCGGTGGCGGCCGCCCCGGAGGGGGCAGCGAGGGGCAGGAGGGGGTCCCGAGGAGCGGCGCTGGCCGCTCGCCCCTCCGTCTTGTGCTCCCCTCGCCGCCCGCTCCCCGGCCCGAGGGGCCGCGCCGGGGCCCGCTGGGCCTCGGGGCCACCCCCGCCCCAAAATGTCCGTCGGGGCGCGGCGGCAGCGCCGCTCGCCCGCGTGTGCGCCCCGGCCCGCGGGGCCAGGCTGTCCACGGCCGGGGGCGAGGCCGCCTCGTGTGCTCCGCGAGGAGGAGAAGCTGGGGTTTTCACAACTTGTAATTAGTCAGTTTGAGTTGCCAGGGAGCCTTGTCCCAGCTTGACTCGAGGTATTTCTTGGCTGGAGAGATTTTGGTACTTCAGAAAGTCTGGTCAAGTCCATACTTGACTCTCCTCGCAGTGGGAGTTTGGTGACTAATGAGGAGCATGGGGTTTTTCCATTTAATGTGTCCTGGTTGAAAGTAAAAATTGCTCCCAGCCCTTCATTGATAAAACAGGAAGGAGCAGGCTGGAAGTCTCTGGATGTTTCCTCGCTGGAGTGATCTGAAATGGCCTAAGAACATCCAGTGTTTAAGCTAAGAGTCTGTGGTTTATATAAAGGAGAGAGAAAAAGATCCTAAACAAAACCCCACCCCTATGCAAATGAAAGCTGAAATGGAATCCACCCTGATTTTCTTTCTTTTCTTTTTTTTAAATAGTTTAATTTTATTACTTTAAAATTGATATTAAATGCCTGTTTGACTGACTTCTACTTTTCCTGGCTTCTTAAATGCTGTCTCTCTGAGATAATAGCTGGATGATGATGGTTATTTAAACATCAACATCATAAAGGATATCAAACTCAGGCTACTTCCAGGTTAAGTTAGTATTTTCTGAAACTTTAGGAGGGCCTTTCTTCAAACATCAGCAGTGATTAGTGAAGATTTACTTGCTAAAAAATTTAAAATACAGGCAACAAGTTGAATAAGATTAACAGAAAGAGCACAAGTTAGGGCACTTCTGTGTAAAATGCAGTTGAGACCTTTTAGCCAGAGAGTTTACAGTCCTGATGAGTGACTTCTTTTAGAGTGAATCGCCCAGGAAGTCTTGAACGCGTTGCAGAGAGGCTCGTGAGGTGGCCTTCCCAGCACCAGGCTGAATCTGAACGCCAACTGGGAGGTGCTCCCTGCAGCCTCTCCCTCTGCAGACCCACCCTGGGCTGGATTCACCTTCTCAGGCTGTTGCTTTCTGGTTTTGACAGAGCAGTTCTGCTTTCGGAGCTTTTAAAAACTGGAGCAGATAGAGCAATGCAAGTCGCTTGCTGTGATGGTGTGTGCTGTACGCCGCAGATTCCGCAGAAAATGTCTCGGGTGTCTGTGCCTGTTGCAGTACAGAGCTGCAGGCCTCCTGCTGTATCAGTCTTCGTTTCCTGCCCCATCTGCCCTGGTTGCAGAGCCAACTGAAATATTTTAAACATTATTTCTTGATCTGTGGTTTGCAGGAACAGGATATGCTGGCAGAACTGTAATCAGTTCTGCATGTGAAATAAACATGACTACTAGTGTGCTAGCTTAAGATTTGTTAATAGCTGCTTTTAATTAACAAAACAGTAAAATGCAAATGACTTTCCTCAGTCAAGGTAAAAAATCAAGGTCAAATGTGGATGAAACCTGGGCAGTTAGATACAGTTATATGTGGACTTCATCACAAAAATAAATCCATTGTGAAGAAGACAGATGGAGGAAATGTTCCAGGGAACAGTTCTGGCTGGGCAGGAAAAACATTTGTGTCTGAACTGGTAGCTCTTATCATTAATCTCACCAGGCTTACAGAAACATGCTGCTGCGTGGCTTGAGCAGCAAAAGCTGTTGAGTTCTGAGTCTCAACTCCTCTTGAAGCTAGGCTAAATGTTAACACATCTAGCTAGAGATTTCCATTTCGTTATGAGATTTGCTGTGAGTGGCACTATGCCGTGTAGCACTATTAATATGAATCCAAGATTAACTCTGGTAACCTTTGCACTAGTGCACATGATTTGCTGTTGTGATTTGTAATGTCTGTACAACTAGTGGGTTTGGTTGCTGGAGGCCTGTGTAGAAAGTCCATCGTGATCAGTCTGTTGATTCTGTCATGCTCTTAACAGGAAAGCTTCACTCTTTTATCCAGAGGGATCTTACAATTAAGCAACCAACTGTGGTTTAAATGTTTTGTATACTGAAGAGTTGTACAGTGAGGTGTGAACAAGTTAAAGTAGGCACCAAAGAGGGCACATAATTCGCCCCCATGCTTTATATTCCAAAGGGTGAAAGTAGTTGAATGCTAAAATACATCTTGTAAGCCGATGTCAAGCTCTGGAAAATCTCTGCCCCAGTTGTGAACAGTCTATTTCTTTGTCATGAGTAGGGCTCTGATCTTGCCCTGACTAACTGGTGCTCTGGTCTCTCAGTGAGTCACTGCAGGCTGCTCTGGGCTGGAAGTCACAGTGTTTCACATCCTGATAGAAGTGAATCAGCTGTCATGGTGGTGGCTAGTCTGCACCCCACAGTTAATCCCTTGAACTTTAGTATTACAAAAAGCACCTCAGATGTGGGATTGGGAAGGAAAGTGACTTTTTTTTTTTTCATGGTACCAGTCATGCCTATTTAATGGGCTGATACTTTATTTTTAGCTATCATCAGGATTCATTGACTATTTTTTCTGCATGTACTTACTTTGTAGCTATATGAACGGATAGGCCCCTGAATTTGAAATGTGAGCATCCATTGTATGTGAAGTGTGCATTCAACTGTCCTGTCACTGGGACTTGAGCAGTTTTGTTTTAGGTAATATAGTCTTTACTCATTGTAGGGAAGTGACTTTAATTAAAGCTAATCTTGTGAATATAGAAGGCATCAGACTAAGGTATGATGAAGTGTGGACTATTGCCTTTCCACTCAATGCTTTCTAAGACTCAGTGTAGCAATAGCTATTAGGGACTTCAGGGATCCTGTCTGTGATTTGAATTGGTGGCCCTAATTCCCATTTGGTCTCCAGAGGTCCCTGAAGCTTAACTCCCTTTGTTCTTTGGAACTGCAAAGTTTTGCTTAGAAGAAAGGTAACTGAAAGACTGAGGTAGATATCAGGAGAACCCTCTGGCTAATTAGTTTTTTGTGTGTTACTGAAATACCACAGCAGCTATGAGCAGAGGGCTACGCTTCTTTGAGTGTTTTTCGTTTGTTTGTTTGTTTGAGTTTGGTTTTGGTTTTTTTTCTTGTTTGTTGGGTTTGGGTTTTTGTTTGTTTGGGGTTTTTTGTTGCTTTTTTTTTTGTTTGGTTGGTTTTGGGTTTTTGTTTGTTTGTTTTCTTTTTGTTTTTCCTCCCCTTGTGGAATTTGCCAGAGGTCTTGAAGGTAAAGGGTGAAGTGATGAAAACAGTGACTTTAATGGATGGCACTTCATTCTCAGGGCCCTGAGTTTGGATCCTGTTGTGCTATGAAGGAGCTCTCCAAGCATTCTAGATGTCTTCTGTACTTATCTCAGGGCTGACCCTTTGGTGTTATACTGCCTCCTTTCCCTCAGTACGTATAACGTGGGAAGTTTAACAACACCGATGAAAGTTAGACAGGCTTTGGTTTGACATATGCACTAGGTGTGTGTGAGTGCTCCCAAAGACTTTGCTTTATACAGAAGTCTGTGTTACACCCTGTTGGTGAATGTCAGATGCCTTTGTACTTCAGAAGCAACAATAGCTAAAAGATGCTGAGTGTGCAGTGGAACTAGGTAAACTACTGAACTGGTATGCAATGACTTATCTGTAGCTTTATACCTAACATGGCATTTTTCATAACTGAAAAGGCCTTTACACCATATTTTGTATTGTACCCATCAGCTTAGTTCCTAAATTCTGCGAGAATAGTAAGGTTTTGCCTCATGTCAGATGAAGCAATTAAACCTGACAGTGAGCAAAAGCTTCTGTTTGGTACTTTTAAGGCTTATATGTAAAAGTTAAACAGGGATTTTTAAAGTATACCATTGATGATAAATTCACTTTATTTTTACAACTGATAAAACCTTCCTTTCCCTTCTTATGGCAAGCCCTGCACCTGACTGGTAATCAGAAAACATCAGTTAGAGTGGCTTTACACTGTCATGAGCAAGAATTGTTTCAAGTGCCTGATCCAAATTGAGAGTCACAATCCAGTTCATAAAAGTTCAAGGTAACAGTACTAGGTTTAAGAGTGCTTATCATACCAGAGTTCTAGAAGACTAAGCATGTTAGTTGACTTTTATTTTTGACCAGCTGGTGAGGTGCACCCAATAAAAGGGGCCCAAAGAGAGCTTTAGATCTGCTGCTTCTGTTGTAAGAATCCTGTGGGGAACAGAGTGCCTTCTATCAGGGCTTCATCATCACTTGCTTCTTGCAAATATCCTGCCACCATAACGTTTACAGGCAGTATCTCTTCTGAACCTTCAAGGGGTTGCAGCCTTTCCCTTGGGTAATTCTACCTTGTCTGATTAATCACCCCTGAAGGTTAATTACAATTCTTGCTTTTCTCATGGGGATGGTTCATAAGATGTCTTAATATGGACTCTTTTTGACAGGAAATGGCATCATTGTCTCTAGAGGAAACTTGTTTCAGTTTTTTCTTTGTATAATGTCTAGTCAGAAATGAAAACCTGCTGCAAAGACCTCACTAAGTCCCTAGGTAGCTGCTTGAAAGACTACCGATGAACTGAAACTGAAGGATTCAAATCCCTTCTGTTTGTGGCACTTGGTGTGCAGGGGGCCGGGACACTCCAGGCTGTTGGGTTGGGCATGTCCTTGCTGATCAGTGGCCACTGCCCAGAGAAGCCCCTCTGGAAGAGGTAGCTCTGGCTCTGCTCCAGGGTGTGAAGGAAGCTGACTAAAAGCTTCCTCTAGCTACGTCATCTCCTGGAGTCTTTCCTGGCTTCGTGCAGCTCAACCAACCTTATTTGGCTGGCTTTTTTTTTTTTTCTTCCTCCCCCACTCCCCCTCCCCTTCTGTGCAGGAGAGGGCCTCCCTGAATTTGCACAATAAAGCTGTTATCTGTGTTTAATCACCATTCTGAGGACTACAACCCGATCTGCTCGAAAAGACTTTCAGGATCGCAACTCCTCTGATCCCTGCTTTTCCTACATCCCTTTGTCCCGTTTGTCTTTCTGCTAAATGGTTTTACGGAAATGAGGAGTCTTTGCTGCTGCAGGCATATTAATTGGAAAAGAGGAAGTCTCTCTCCGCCCAGAAATAATCCAGGGCAATTTACTGATGTACATTAAGAGCCATAGTAAGCAGCTAGTTAATTGCTTGCTTTTCCTTAGGGGTCTTTGGGAACAGTGGGAATTTGCATAGTGCAGCCAGTAATACTGCCTCTGAAGAGTTTGTTTTAATCCCACATGAAACTTCCAAAGTAGGCTGAAGTCTCTAGATTCATGGAATGCTATTTTGGACACATCTCTGTAAAACTCCTGTGGCTGTTTCTAGGCAGAGCATTGAAGTGTTTGGAAGTTGTGGGCATAAAACCCACCTTTCTTATTCCAGTAGCTAATAGTAACTCTTGCAGTAATGTTTAAAGCAAATATTTGACAGTAAGATAGGAAGAGACAGTCACTGGCAGGTTTGGTGGTTATAAAGCCACAGGATCAGCTGCAACTGTTCAGAGGTTTAGAACCTGAAATTGCAGAGGTTTGGACCTTATACTGACAAGAGACAATTGTGGCTATCAATAGGTAAGTGATCTAGTGCTGCTTCCTTCCTGTGCAGCCATGAAAGGATATCTTCACTTCTATTGAACGTGTGACCCTCCAGTGGCGTAGTGGGGCAGTCAGAAGCTCCTCGCCTTTGTGTAGCAGCTTGCTGAACTTGTGTTAAATGGAGAGAAAAGTCTCTGAAGATGTTTTTAAAGGCATGACTCCTCTGAAATGCTTTTGTCCTAGTTTGTTCTAACATTTCTGAAGCTGTACCAGTTGTTCTGAGAAACCTATGCAAAAATACAAATTATGAATGAAAGAATGATGATCAGTTCTGATCCCATTGTCAGACAAGGAATAGAGTGCTTGGTGATGCTACATTTCTCTCCCTCTGTATGTTCTGGTTCATGAATAGCTACAGACAAGGCCACGGGGGTGGGCCGGGGGGGAGTCCCTAAAGGAGGAATGAATGAATGAAAAAGCTCCAAATCTGATCAGCTCAAGAGAAGTGTGCAATTAGTTAAGAATGAGAAGATGGACTAGGGGGTGAAGAGGCAGACTCCTTTCTCTGCCGACTATGATTCTGTGTAGAGAAAAATGGAATTTCAGAGGAGTCCAGAAAGAATAACTGATGCAGTGAAGCCGAGTGCTATTCATGGTCCAGATTGAGCTGTACTCTTGCAAATTTCTAGTTCTTTTGGTCAGCTTATTTTTTTCTTAGAGGAAGGCTATTCAGGACACAGGAGTTCACTCTCCTGGAGGAGTGTGAATACTGTAAAAACCGTCTTGTTGTACTTGTTTTTTGGTTTTGTTGGTTTGGTTGGTTTTGGTTTTTTGTTGTTTGTTTTTTTTGTTTGTTTTTTTGCGGGGGTGTGGAATTGTTAAATTGGTGTCAGAGAATCTTGCATGCAGCTTATTGGAGAACTATTATTCTGCCATTGCATGCCTCCTTGTGTTCCTAAGGTAGAATCATTGAATCATTTAGGCTGGAAAAGACTTTTGAGTCCCGCTGTAAACCGATCACTTTCTGCAGCCATGAACTGTTCTTGTCTATCTGTATATCATTGATTTGTACTCTTCCTTTGTAAGCCCTGGTCAGAGTCTTTTTTTCTCTCTGGATTGGGAGACCCAGTTATGGTGGGGAAGTGATGAAGTATAGGAAAAACCTGCCATTGCAATCTGATCAGTCGCTTACTCACAGCATTTCATGAATGTATTTGGGTTTACATAACATAGGCTAATAAAGCATGGAATTCTGGGCTAAATCTTTCCTTGCCATAGCTTTTAAATTGTATTGAACTTGAGTCTCCATTGTTAATTCTGTGTTTAGTTACAGTGTCAAAACTGAGCTGCCAGAGAAATAATTACAATGAAGTGCGCTTGACATCACATTTCCCATCCCGCAGAGGTGTGGCTTTTTGTTCATAATGTCTCTAAGAATATAAATGTGGCATAGATTTTATTTTCTTCTTAATCACTATTCCAGGATAGTGTGCTCAGAGGGTGAAAAAAATTGTTCCGTCAGTACACTAAATGTCTTTTCAGGCAGTTTGCTGGATGGACAGGAGGGTTCTGATTGTGTGGGGTTTTTTGTGTTAAAATTTAGAACTTGTTATCTTCTTAACAACTGTAATCTACAGGACTTGCACAATGGTAGCAAGTAGTTCTGAACACAGACTGTATGAAGTAAGGTCGTTCAACAGTTGACAAATTCAAACAGTATCAGGTTGCCCAATAAAAAAAGTGGTGATACAAAACCCATGCAGTACTTCGTGGCCCAGTACATCCTCTTATATGAGAACAATCCTATTAGTCATTGTAGTATGACAACTCTCTGGCAACCTGCAAGTCTCAGAAGTGATAGAGAAGGAGAGTTTTGTACATGTGTATTAAAAGTAAGGTTTGCTTACAGATCATTAATCAGACACTGTAATGAATATTTGACCTGTTCATATCAAAGTTAGCAAGAGGAATATGGCATAAAATCTTTGTATAGACATTTGTAGAAATACTTCCTCCATGCGTGCAAGAGGTGGCTCTTGCGGAAGCTGACAAATAGTATATCTCTGCAGGAAAACTGATAAGACCTGGTGCTCCAGGCACTTTTGCTAACCCTAAAAAAAAAAAAAAAGTGATGCTGACCATTGGTCTAGAAAGAGTTAGCAAATAAAAAAATTTTCATAAAAGGGTAATAATAAATATGCTTAATATTTATTTTGATTTTGTGGAGGTATTCTAAATTTAACTTAAACCAGAATAAAACTTTCACTCTTATCCTTCTGTTCACCTTATTTTAAACAAGAATTTTCGTCTCCCAACATGTTAGATCTTGGAGACATGGATGTAGTTTCAGATATGCTTACTTACTTTCTTTGTGAGGTTTCTTCCTTTCAAGAAGTAGATAGGCTTGTCCATCACAGCCTCTACTTAGAATTGAATTGTTTACCTGAAAGAGACCTGCAGTGATCATCTTGTCCAACTGCCTGACCACTTCAGGGCTGACCAAAAGCTGAGTCATGTTAAGGGCACTGTCCAAAGGTCTCTTAAACTGACAGGCTTGAGATATTGACCCCCTCCTTCTCCAGGAAGCCTGTTCCAGGGTTTGGCCAGCCTCCTGGTAAAGAAATGCTATCTCATGTCCTTTCCAAACCTCCCCTGATGCAGCTTTGCGTTATTCCCATGCATCCCGTCCCTGGATCCAAGGGAGAAGAGATCAGTGCTTCTGTCTCCATGTCTCCTCCTCAGGAGGATGCAGAGAGCAGTGAGGTTACCCCTCAGCCTCCTTTTCTCCAAACTAGAGAAACCCACAGTCCTCAGCTGCTCCTCAAAGGACTTGCCTTCTAACCCTTCTCCAGCTTTGTAGCTGTCCTCTGGACATGTTCAGGCACCTCAACATCATGTTGGGACTCAGCACTGCACACAGTACTCCAGGTTAGGTTGCACCAGTGCTGAATACAGTGGGACAATCCTCTCTTTTGACTGGCTGTTTTAGCTGTGTTTGATGCCCTCTAGGATGTATATTGCCCTCTTGTCTGCATGAGCACACTGCTGGCTCCTCTTGAGCCTCCTGCTGACTGGCACTTGCAGATTCCTTTCTGCTGGGCTGCTCTCCAGCCACTCCTCTCCCAGTTTGGACATGTCCCTGGTGTTGCTCAGCCCCAGGTGCAGAATTTGGCATTTGTTCTTTTTAAATTTGTGCCATTGGTCTATCCCACTGATCTGTGTAGACGCCTCTGCAAGGCCTTGTGTCCCTTGAGAGTGTCAACAGCACTCCCAGTTTGATACTGTCAGTACATTTGCTAATGGTACATTTAACTACTGCATCTAGATCATCCATGAAAGTACTGAACAGCACTGGCCCTGTTAGGGAGTCCTGAGGGTCACAACTGGTGACTTGTTGCCAGCCAGATGCAGCACAATTCCCTCCAGCGCTTTGAGCCTACTGCCACTGGTTCTTCATCCAGCACACCTTGAACTTCCGCATCTCACAATTGGACAACTTGTCCAGAAGGATGCTGTGAGGGACAGTATCAAAAGCTTTACTGAAATACCAGAAAACTACATCAACCACCTTTCCTTTATCCATTTGGTGGATGACCTTTATTATAGAAGGATATCAAATTAGGACTTTCCCTTCATGAGCCCATGTTGGCTGTGCCTGATGATTGCATTGTCCTTTAAAGAAAGGCCTTTGATGTCCTTTAAATGCCTTTCCATAGCACCCAATTACTTGATTAATCTACTTAGTATCTGACCACTAAAATAGACCTTCAAGAAAGCAAAATTGCCTGGAAATCTGGACAGGTTGAAAGAAACTTGCTGTATTGTAGCTGAGTGCAGCTGAGACAGTAGAATACTCAGTGTCTAAGCAATAACAACGTGCAAAATTGTGACATGTTTGTTTTAGTGTATGTGGTTTGTGTGTGTTTTGTTTTCAAAACCACCAGAGTTGTCCTCTAGGGATGGCACTTGATTATATTACTCATTATATTCATATGTTCCTCTTAAGTTTTGACAGCATTAATTAATGGAGACAGTGTACAACATGCATAAGAGGAGTGTTGCTTTTCTAGTTTATTGTATGTAACTACTATACGTTACATCCAAATGTTGAGAAATGTCTCTACTCTGTGAGACGAGATGAAAAGCTTAAGCATCAGCAACTATTTTGCCAGCATCTGGTTATTTCATTTGACTCCATGTGTACCTATATATTTAGGAAACTTAAAACCACTTTTGAAATAGTGACTGGTTAAAACTGCATTTGTGTTTTATTGAGTAGATAATGAAAACTTGAGCTGAGTTGTGTCTGGCTGTATTCAGTGTTCTATGGCTACAGTTATCCTCAGGGGTAAATTGGGATCTGAGCTTACCTCAACCTGAGAAACATAGATTTTTTTTATTTCTGAAAATATGCTGTGTGAGCAACTGGACTTTTGTTGCATTATCTGTATTTTTCACCAAGGAGCACTCAATATGTGAACTTGCTTGCTTTGGTGAAATACAGGAAGCAGGGACCAGTAAAATGATTATGTTCTAGCAATATCCGCAGTCTCCTAGAGAACCAGAAGTTGCTGTATGAACTGTTAGACATGACTGCTTATTTTGTGAGCTGCCTCAAAAACTTTTCTGGTTACTGGTAGCTTGAATAATAGGGTCAGAAAAGGCTAGTATTACTTAAAATACCAGAAAGCTCTGAGCCCATGGTTGGAACTGTGGAAGGCTTGGAGAATGTTCTTATTCAACACCATAGAATGCTTTATCACTAAACCAGGAAAATATTTGGATAAGCATTATGTCTTAGTCCTCCAGCCTGCAGCTCTGTTGTGCTGACTTTTTTACAGAAGCTGGACTGTAACTTACTCCTTCCTGGAAACTGATGTGACACGCCTTCCTTGTTGCTATGATGTTAGTCCTTTGCTCCAAAAAGCAATCAAGGAGCCTCCGTTACCTGAAGTTGGTATTTAAAAAAGCCAAGTATTGACATAATATTTTTTGTTTTGCTTAAAACTCTAAACTGAACCTGAGACTAATGGTACTCTGACCTAGCCGTGAGAAATTGGGAAGTTCCTGAACACTCCAAATTTTCTTATTCTTCTTTTAATGAGTTACTGCTGTGAGTGTCTTGGGCTATGTGACATCTATAGCCACCAGAGTCTTCTGTGCTGTATACCTGGGGTGCTGTGTTCACAGCTGTATATGCGGAAGTGCGTTAAATCTCAAAAACCCCAAGTTAGTTTTTTTTTCTTTTATCTTGCTCTGTGGTTTGTTACTAACATCTCAAGTTGAAGGGTGACTGCAAGCTGCAATGCAATTTGTTATGTTCCGTTTGAATTCCCTTTTGTACACCCAGCAGTTTAGGGTAGAGATCTTTTTCAAATGAGCATCTTCAACTGCAAGAATATATCACTGTAGTGTTGTCTTGAATCTGTCAAAAGACAGAGCAAATAGACGGACTAAGTGACTTCCAAATCTATAAAAGATCAGACCAATCAACTGAAGATCAGGTGTCCTGAACAGTGGTTGCTTCAGCATCGTACACAGGAAATACAATGCTATCTTAGTTTTTGTTCCCACAAATGATAAATCTGACAGAAGACTGTCCTGCTCCTTTGCTGCTTCAGGTTCTGACAAATTTAATACAGAAGCTTTGTTGCTTGTTCTGTACTTGATTTGCCTTTCAGCACACTGGTATAGCCTGTTCCTGTGCATTCAAAACTTCCTGCTTGAAGCATGTCCATCCCTCCTGGACCCCCTTGTTTTTAAGGGTTGTTTCCCAGGGTATGCTCTGAATTAGTCTTCTGAATAGGCCAAAATCTGCCCTCCAGAAGTTCAGTACAGAGGTTTTATTGATGGCTCTCCTTGCATCTCTGAGTATTGAAAAGTCTATTATTTCATGGTCACTATGCCCCAGGCAGCTTCCAACCACTACATCTCCCACCAGTCCCTCTTTCTGTTTGTAAACAGTAGGTCTAGTGGGGCCTTACCCCTGGTAGGCTAATTTACCAGCTGATGAAGGAAATTGCCCTCTATATACTCTAGGAAATTCCTAGACTGCCTCTTCTCTGCAGTATTGAGCTCCCAGCAGATATCTGGCAGGTTAAAGTCACCCACAAGAACAAGGGCTGGCGATTTTGAGACATCTGCCAGCTGCTTGTAGAATAATTCATCTCCTTCATCGTCCTGGTAGGGCAGTCTATAACAGACACCCATGAGGATGTCAGCTTTGTTGGCCTTCCCCCTGATTCTGGCCCACAGGCACTCAACCTTGTCACTGCTGACCTCAAGTTCAACAGTCAAGAGACTCTCTAACATGTAAAGCCACCCCTCCACCTCTCCTACCCTGCCTGTCCTTTCCGAAGAGCTTGTTGCCACCCATGGCAGCACTCCAGTCATGCAAATCATCCCACCATGTTTCTGTGATGGCAACTACTTCTTAGCTTTCCTGCTGCATGATGGCTTCCAGCTCCTCTTGTTTGTTGCCCATACTACGTGCATTAGTGTACATGCACTTCAGGTGGGCTGTTGATTTCACTCTCAACTCAGGCTTTGTGAGAACACTTTGAAAGATTAAAAAATAATGGGTCTGGAGGGGGTAAAGCTGGGTATGCCTGGGAGTGAGGAATAAGAAGCAGTTCAATAGGTTGGTCCATCTTGCCCAGTTATACCCAAAATGTCATTTTGCCCTTCCTTCTTTCTGTAGCCAGTAGCAGTGCCCCTGTGTAAATGTAGTGAACAGGACCAATGAAATGGTTCTGCTGGAGAAAATAATGGGTGAGTTATTCCCACCCTGATTCATTCTTTTTTTGTGCTTGTGGCATAATGGTGGAGTATGAACGTGAACACAGAGAAGTGATTAGGAGGGTGCAGGCTCTTTGAGTGGTGGATGCACACACTGCCTGTGCTGGCACTGCTCTCTGCAGCTCTCCTGCAGTTCTGTACCCCTTAAGAAGCCTTTGGGGACACAATGTGCTGTGTATCATACTGTTGTAGCTACTCTCATCTATATTAGGAAAGCCCAAATGCTTGAACTAGATGGAACTTAAAATAACAAGGGGTACTTCAGCAATCACAAGCTGATCTTTTATAAGCTATGGACAGTCCCAACAGAACTATTTAAAACCTAAAATAAGTTGGTGGTGAGGGAAGCAAGTGTGGGTGGGGAAATTGAATATTTAAAAGTGGAGAAGAAAAACAAAAAGAAGGAATCCTGCATTTTAAGGAACTATGACCTAAATAGATAGAAAAATGCAGCCAGCCTATATGAGACCCTGTACTGAAAGGAAGTTGCAGGATTTGTCTAGCATGCTGGAAATGATAAACGTGAAAATCACAGGATGATGAAACAGCTTTACTTCACGCTTGATTGTGCCTGCAGTTAAATTTGGAGGGATGGCTCATAGTCTGGGCAGTCAGATCTCACAGTAAGACTGTGTTCTAGCTCCTAGAAGTCTGGCTATTGTTCAGACGTTCAGTGAGGGCTGTGAGCTGGCCAAGAACTTGACGTGCCACACCCAAGCAGTGCTCTGGGTGACTGGAACAGGCAGCCTTGTGTTCAGCTCCTCTCTCTTTACCAGAGCTAAACTGCCAGGAGTCCCTTGGTTGAAGGACAGAGAGAAGCATGTGAAACAGATAAGCACGGTCTGACTTTTTATCCAAGCATGAGTCCTTTAGGAGGAAGAGCTTAATCACAGCGGTTATCTTCATGCTTTCTTCCCTGTGGAAAGTGACTTTAATGATAAGGAGGGTGTTGGAGCATAGCTATTTTATTTGCTCTTAATTCCAAGTTACCTCTAAAACAATTTTTAACTGCAGCTGAATTTAAGACATATACATAGGGATTGAGTATTTAGTCTATTAGGTTGTGAATCTGAAGTACTTACTGTACATGTGGTGCCTCTATGCAGCTCACACTTGTCTTGTTAGCATCCTGTCTCAGTCTTGTTTTGAGCCCCTTCCAGCAAAGCAGCTGCTTGTAATTTTGGCAGACATCCAGTGGGTGCTAGGTTTGGGAAGCTCCTTGGCTATTTGGAAATATGTCCTGGCTACCCATCTTGACTGTCCCTCGAACTGGGTCTGTGCAACTGTTAAATAGTACTGGGAAATCCCCTGCCCTTGGGATGAGGATGGGGAGGGAAGAACTTGACTAACTCAAGGTTAGAGGTGGGGTAAAGTTGCCTTCTAAGAGTCTTCCCTGAAAATCTGAAAATGCTTCTGGTGGTGGTGGTGGTGAGTGCAGGGACTGTTTTGCTGGTCAAGTTACTAGTCACAGCTAGGATCATTACACTGTTGTGCAGTGTACAGTGGAAGGGGAGGGGGACGGCACAAAATATTTGCTTGTAAGCTGTGAGTAGGATTGCCTAGGAGGGGCACGGAATAGCTGTGAAGAATGTCACCCATACCACTGCTGGCATTCAGACACATCCACTACCCTTTGAACTGCCCTTAGGTTGAAGAGCTTTCGCACAGGATGTGGTTAAGCTCTGACATGTGAAGTATAGCTGCCAACCCTACTATTAGTGTGCAGAGGCTGTAGTAGATGAGTACTATTTTTTCAGAGAAAAGCACCTTCTAAGGGCACAAAAAAGTTGTGTTTAGAAAACACAAGAAAACTCCAAAACAAAACCCAAAGCTACACAGATCGTAAAAGTTGAATTATGGCAACTGAATGGGGCTAGATTTTGCTGCAAGTTTTGTCTCCTCATCCAGATGTTGCAGAAAAGGGGTTAAGTTTTGTTCTGTGATACTTTAATTTCCATATGGGTTTTGACTAGTAAAGGATGTTCTCTCTAAGTCAGTCAAACAACAGGTACAAAAATAGTTATTCCAAGGGCTTCTTCAACTAGCTTTAAAGAAATAGAAAATAGCAATGTTAATGACTTGGAACAGCTACAGGAAAGCAAAGGGAGGTGCATGAAGAATCTATTTCTGAAAAAGGAAATGGCAAAAATAGAGGAATTGATCCATTGCACAAGGTTAGGAGTAAGTTGTGTAAGAAGTGGCATACAAGTACCTTAATGTGACTAAATGTGGGGATCCACCCCTGGCTGCTTCTCCTGGCTTTGTACTCTGATCTTGCAGCTCCTTTTCTCAAACTGAAACTTGTTTGCCCTCTTAAGAGGGTGGCAGTCTGCTAGCAGCCACGGGGTTCAAATACTGTTTGTAGGATGTGACTGGTTGAGAAGGGAAGAATTACATTCAAGTAGCTCTAACTTGGAAACATGTCATTAATGATTTTTGGAAGCCATGTAGGGAGTGGGGGAATTCCCTGCCTTGTTTTTATTAGTGGTTTGAATTAATAGCTTTGTAGTAATCTTTTTATGAAGTAGAACTATTATTCCTGAAAAGTTTGCCTACCCAGATCAGATCACTGATTAAACTGGGTAAATGATACCTCCAGAGTTCTCAAATGCAGTGCTCTCCAGCCCTATGAAGCAGCATTGGCACAGCCCTGGTTTTGCCTGGCTCTGTGCTTGTGCATTCTGAGCATCTGCTTGCTGTTAACCAAGGGAAGTGTCTCTGGAGCTTTGAAGCATTGATTATGAGAAAGCTTGCAAAGCTGGGACAGGGTGGGTGAGTAAAGGTGTTGAATGGCAACTGCAAATGACAGACCCTTTGCATGAGGAGTAAGCTTTTTTGAAGCCCTCTAAGCTCTGTGAGTGTGGTTTGAAGGAGACCTCATTTTTTAGAGAGACTGTTCTTGTGGGTAATAAATCTGATTCTCCACCACTTGAGAGGGGAAAAAAAAAAGAAGCCCTAGTTTATATAAGGTTGTCTGAAGTAGACTTCCTGACTAGATATGAGTTACTGATTTCTGGACTGATGGACATGATGTCCTGCAACGATGATCCCCTTGGACTCCATTTGGTGATCCTCTACTCAGGCCCCTCTGAATACCAGGTATTGATCACTTTTAAAGGAGGACTTAACATGAAGGTAGTTGTGGCTTCTCACACTTGGTCTTGAAAACGAGAAAAGCAACAAAATACAGCTGTATTGCTCTGCTCTGTAGGCATTACCTTTTCAATAGCAGCAAGTGCCTTCAGGGAAAGGTGTTTGTTTTTTTTGTATGTGGGTGTTCGGGGTTTTTTTTGTTTGTTTGGTTTTTTTATTTGGGAACATTTCTGATTACCACTTACTGTATGGAAGAATTTTATTTTCCTTATCATCACTGCAAGATGAGCAGTACAAATTAGCACTGGAGACTATTTTGAGATTAACAGCCAAACAAATGTACTCAGGGGCTCTGACCATACTACAGTATGACAGGGTTTATATTAGAATAAATTGCTTGGTTTCCTTTTTTGAAACTGACTGCTTTAGCATTTATGTTTTGTATCAGATTTTTAGTCACCTCAGTCAGTCTCTTCTTCTTACCCTTTTCAAGAGTAGGAGTTGGCTCTTTCAACCACTGGATGCAATGCAATGCCTGCTATAAACCCTGTCAGAAAACTCTTAGAGAAAATGCAGTTGGAATGGACACAGAATTGGCTTACTTTGAACCCCATTGTTAGGTAAAGCAGAAGTTCTCTGTTCTTCCAAGCTTCACATGGGGCAGCATATCTTTTTAATGGCCAATACGCTGTAACTAGGTTTCCCCCTGCCCCATGTTAGTGAATCAGTGCTATGAAGGTGAGCTTTGCTGGGAGCTATGGGCAAAGTGCTCTCTGCACTGGTGTCTCTGCAGCATGTGATGTGTGTCACAGGGTCCATCTGCGTGGGTGCTGCTGCCTTCACCCTTTCTCTGTCCAGTTTCTGCAAGGAGACTCCTCAAAGCTGTGAACTTTCTCAGTCTTGCTGGCTGCTGTTCTGGCTTGCTTCCTCCTGCTGTCCTCGGCAGCAAGGTTCCTGAAACTCTGTGGGTGCTGTGGTTTGCTGCCCACATGAGCCATCTTGCCTTGCTGGGGACTAAGAGCAGTTGCTGGTGGTGAGGACACAGCTCTGGTGTGACTTTGCTCAGGTGTGGTTCCACAGCAGCTTCTGAATTCTTCCTCCAGCTGCCTTGCTGTTGTACTCCTTCATAAGGAAGGATTAAGACTGTGTATGCACAAATCTAGTTAGGTTTATCCCAAATTCTTCCCTGACTGGTCTTCCAGGTGCTCACAATGAGAGCAAAGCTGTGAAACTGAGCAGCAGCTGCTGCCCCTTCCCTGCTGTGCTGGCAGAGCAGGGCACAGCCAGCACTGTCCACAGCTGCAGACTGCACCAGAGCCAACAGAACAGCCTGCCCTGGGGTGGCAGCCAGCAGTGCCTTCTCCCACCTTTTCTTCAGGTTAACATTCAGCCAACTTGCTAGTGTATGATAATCATGCTGCAATTCAAGTGATTAACTTTTTTTTAATAATTTTTACTTCAAATGCTTATCTCTTACAGCAGTTAATAGGGCATTGTATCTCATAAAATGTTTTCAGATAATGATCTTTGCTTGTGTCCGTTAACATTAGATGACTAAGACATGTATATGCAAAATAGCTCAATTTTTCAGTAACATCAACTGTCTTCAGGCTCTGCGCTAAAATCATTAGGGATGCTTTAAAGATCAAGTTCCTGCTATAGGCTTTACGTAGGTACCAAACAAAAGCTACATACTCTTCTATAGTATGTAAGTCGTGTTTCTGACTCAGTGGTACTGAGTGTATCAAAGGTGGGCAAGCTTTCTTCTCTGGTGGTGGCTTTACTCAAATTGCCATAGTGGGGTGGGATGAAACACCACCTGTGGTTTACTCCCTGCCCTGCTCTCCAGTCAGATGAGAAGCACTGTGTCCCCAGTGGAGAGAGCTGGGAAGCTCCCAGGATTTGCTGGGAGGGTTAACCTCTCTCTGGAGGCTGCAGTGTGGTGTCACTGCTGCTGTTCAGTTCCCTGATGAGCTTAGGAGGTATGAAAAGGCCCTTTAAGACTGCTGGAAGGGGGCTTGGTTATTTAAGCATAATCCCTTGAGAACTTGTAAGCACTTTCACATGACCTGATTCCAGCCTCCCTCTGACACAGAGGACTCAGGGCTGTTTCGGTAGGGTGCTTGCGCTGGGGAAGGAGCCAGATGTCTGTGAGTATGGTGGGTGCTGGAAGTGTGGGGCATCACCTCTGCTGCCCCTCCAAGGCAGTGCAAAGCATAATGCACTTTTGCTCTCTGCTGTCCTGCGGGGCGTGTGTTGGCTGACCAGCATGTTGGGAAGGGAAGTACAGCACTGGGGAGCATTCACAGTCCAGAATTTACTTGCATGTTCTCAGGAACAGGGGAACAATTCTTGTTAATCTTGCTGAAAGCCAAAATTGTGGAGGTTTTTAGATTATTACGGTGCACTAGGAGATCTTGAGTTCATGCAATTCCAGCTGGATTTGATGTGCTTCCCTGGTCAGACCTCTTGGAACTGATGCATGGTATTGATATAGTATCCTTATATGCAGTAAATTCTGGGTAGACTGGTGCCCTCAAGCACAGAGGATATAAAGGTTAGTCTGGAATTTCTTTTTAATTGAACTTGTTTCTGCCTGTAACAGTCAAACTTGCAATAAAGTTTGAATTTTCCCTGTGCCACTTTCTCCAGAAGTAGTCCACTTGGTGGCTTGAGCCTGGAAAGCAGGAATATCTGAAGCTTGAAGCTACAGCCCAACAGGGTATCACAGCTTCCTTTGCATTCAGGAAATGTAGGGAGGAAAGAAGCTTTAGCTCAGGGTCAGGGTTTTGTAGAGGTTGATACTCTGTTGTGCTGACTCTACTTATTATTCTGACATGAATTTCCTAGTACTCTATTCCTGTCTTAACTTATGACAAACAGAATTGTCTGTTCTCTCTCTCACACTGCTCAGCGTGCTGGGGATTTAGTAAAAGCAACACATCCGTTACCGAGCATGGTGGTGTCAGTCTTTCCTGTTTGTCCTGCCCTGTGCAGCTACACGTTTTCATCTTAGGAAGTTGTTGTAGCACACTATTAGTAGGGCTCACTCAGAAACCTGTAAGATACCCGACAATAACTGCTATTAGTAAAACTTACTTGGAATCTCAGTAGGGCAGAAAGTGAGACTTCAAGGTATATGGGCAATATTGAAATATCTGAAAAAATGCTACAGATAGGTGCTTGGTACCACTGTCTGTTAAGTCTCTCTCTTGTAGACTGCTGAACATCATGGGAGGAGTGTGGTGGTGGCAGCCTATAGCTTCTGGAAGCTTTTGCTGGCCAAAGGGGGCTTTGTTTGGCTGAAGCTGCTCTGGGGCTGGAAGAGTATTTATTCCATGCAAGAGGTACTGTATGTGCAGGAGGTAATGACACTTGACACAGTACTGTCCTTGGCAGCAGGAAGCTCTTTAATATGCTTTGGTGGTGGCAAGTTTTAGCTGTGCTTAGACTGGTAGAGCTATGATAATTCCTTATGTAGAGGAGCAGAGAAGTTGCTAGTTTTCTAGCTCTTTCCTGTAGCTATTACGAAGTGAATCAGTTAAATCTGAGTTATTTTTTTAGCTTGGTGAGTGTAAAGTTGCCTGTTGAAATGGGATACTTGACTGTTCTTGTAATGTGCAGAGTGACCTCTGGAAGCTTTTCACATGGTGTTACTAGCTGTTTGTATGGAGGGAAAAAAATGATGGAAAGACTAGGAAGACTATTTAGAGTCTGCCTGCTAGAATAAAACTAGTTTAAGATAGTTAAAGATCAAAGCAGAATTTAGAGAGTTACAAACACTTGGATGCAGCAGTGAGCGCATTATAAATACTTTGAGGAAAAAATCAGTGAATTGCTCTGAAAAGGATTTGAGTATAAAGCACTGCCTTAGGATAGTATTTTTGGTAAATCTGTTGATGAAATCCACTAAGTCTTCTGAAAACACCTCCTGAGTATTGTAAGTTTAAGACGAAAGTTTTAACAATAAATTTTGGAATAGGAGTGTGTAGTATGTTGGGAGTGAGTGCTGCCACTGTAGACCTTGTGATCTAATGACCAGTCAGCAATGTCTTTTTCTTGCACTCTTCTCAGTGGTGTGCACCTTACCTGTCTGGACTGATGGAACTAAATTTGTGTATGCTCAACAGTCCAAGTCAAATATCTTACTGTGAAGCGTTTTGTTCTGTTTGCAACCCAAATGATAAGCACGCTGATGGTTCTGCCAACACCCTCAGACCTAGGAAAACCTTATTAGATGGTTTAGAAATACAAAATACAAAAGCTTAATGCTAATGAATTCTTGAGGCTTTTCTTAGAATAAGCACTGGTGGTAAACTAGATAGATAAATGATTTAAAAGTGCTTTGGCAGGATAACTCTCAAGGAACAATGCAAACTAGTCTAAATTCTAATGGGACTGGATCATGTTGGCTTTGTTTTGCTAAAGCATTTTTATTCCTGTGTGTAACATCTGCGTTGGTCAGTACTTGGCTGTGAATGCCTCAGTAAAGTGGTTTTACTTGAAGTGAAACTTTAAATGAATAAGGATGAAGGTAAACATGCAGTGCCTGGCACATACTTGTCTGATAGAGATTATAGTAACCTGTCTCTTCTTGTAGCTTGTCTGAGCCACAGGCAGAGCGCATTAAGATCAGCGCATCCCCATGACCTGAAATGGTAGAAACCTCACTTTTAGCCAGTTGTTGTGAACTGGAAAATCAAAACCCCCCTGGTTTGGTAGCATATGGGGGCGGGGGGAGGGGGGGAATTCTTTGTGTGCTGTTTTCACAGTAAGGAGGCTTAACAAAGCTCAGTTTTGTAGCAAACTAGCTTCTCATCCAAGAATTAATTTGCTACACGGCTACTGGTTAAAATGTCCCTGTCACAGCCCAAGACGTGCTCTCCCCAGCTCATTCTACTGACAGTTCACAGCAGTGTGCTCTTGAATGTGTTAAAAATTTTCAGCTTGGGGAAGCAGCACTACCGGGGTGTGGTCCTCCAAAGCACAAGCTTGTTTCCTGTGATATCTCAGCTTCTGCTGTTTTAGATCAGGCTGAAGCTGTAAGTGCAGACCCATTCAAAATACTGCTGCTCCTAAACCTTATGTTGCTACTCATCCTGAGCACAGGGGGCTTCTGCTAGGGGTGTAGAAGTGTATCTCTTCCTATTGAATGTACTGATTGAAGGAGATACCAGGTCAGATAGCTTAAGAGCATTTAAGTTAGTAACAGTGAGGGAATTTTGCTGTTTCCAGTGTGGGACTCTATTTCTCTATGCTAACAAAGATGTGAATCTTAATAATAAATAGTCTGCTTGAATTATGGGGATAGTTACTGAAGCAACTTTATTTTAAATTTTAAGGTCTGATTTGCTCTAAATAGTTCTAAGAGCTATTTGGGCACAAGCTGCAAAGAGCTGCCACAAACGTTTCAGTTCTGTTTTCTGCTGCTTTCTCTGTGCTCACATGTTCAGCCCTCAATCACCTATGCAGATGATATCAGATAAGAGTATCTACTGTGCTTTATCCATAAACAGTGGGGCAAGAAGAGTATTTTGCTTTTGTGGTAGCTGGTACATTACTCCTTTAGGTGAACAGGAAATACTTTAAAACAACAAAAAACAATGTGTTACTTAGTGGCTCATTTAATGTAAACCCTCTTATACTTGGGTGTCACTTATGGACAGCTTTCCTTTTGCTGTTGGGTGCTGGGTGAATAAGATTACAGGCCAGCACTCTTTCTAGTGGAAGAGACTACTTCCAAATGTAAGTAGCAAACCTGTTTTGGGGAACGTTCAGCCCTTCTAGAAAGTGAATGGATTCATGTTTCACCAAAGCACTGTGAAATTAGCCCATTGTCAAGCTCTAGGATTTGAGGAGTATAATTTTGTGAAGGTGTATACCAGGCGAAGGCAACTGCATGCTATTGAAAGCTGCTAATTTTAAATAAAGCTTCATTCTTACCAGCTTAGGTCATTTGTTCTTTACCTGCTACTTCTGTGGGATCCTTCTTCCTTAGTTTGACTTCATTGTGTCAGAAGGTTTAGAGGGCTTCAAAACCAACTTATTCCTGATCTGCTTGTTTGTGATATCTTTTTTCCAGTAACATCTAAACAGCGTTCTTTGTGCATGCAGCAACTAGAACTGCAACTTATGTTGACTTCAACTTTACTGTGGTAAGCCTATGTGACAGATATTTTTAGCTAAACTTAAAACAGGGAAACCTTTAGTTTCATCAAATACTAAATAGTGGTGTGCCTAGTCTGAAGTAGGCATTTTGGGAAACCTGAAGACGTATTCTGATGTAGTTATTGGTCTCTTTCAGCACTTACCTAGACTTAACTAGCAGAATGCTTCTTGCTTCTGGGCAAAAAACCCGTGGTTGTAGCTCTATTGCAGTCTGCTGCTACTTTCTTAGTAAACAAAATGTGAAATCTGTCCCTATGCTTGATAGAAGTACAGGGACCAGAGATGGCTATGATCACATTGGTATTGTGTGATTTCTTGAATATTTCTCTGCTTACTCTTGCTTTTTTGGTCTCTAGTGTCATATTGTCAGCCTATAGTCTAAACGTGACTTTGAGTTGTTCTTAAAACTGTTCACAGCATAATTCCTTCCACCTCTCATCAGTGGAAGGCCAGTGGAGTGTTAAAAGGATTGATTGTGATAAAGAGCAAAGAAATTAGGATTTGTTGGTCTGAGGTAAACGGATGTTGGCCTTGTGTTAAGAGTTGAGAACTGTTAATGCAAGGCCTGCGTGCTGTGGTTTGGTGCACCATGAGTATCTTATCTGTACAACTTCAAGCCTTGAAACTTTGCTTTGATGGAAAAACATTTTAGGTGAAACTGTTTTAATATCTACAGTTTGTGTTTATATTTACAGTTGATAGACAAGCAAATAAAATTGCGTTCTCAGACAGCTTGGTGTACTCACAGACCTCACCTTGCCTGGCCTAAAGTTAAGGCATCTGCCTTTGCGCAGGAGTGTTTCTGTCTAGCCCCAAGAGTCTAAATCATGTTTTCCACTAATTATCAATTTTGAACGGAATTGGCAATGTTTTACACTAATATTTGAGGTGAAATGCCTTTGCTGTTTAATTTGCTTCATGAGAACTGAAAGGTGTGTGTATGTCTTCCTGCTTCTGTGGGATGAAGCTTCAAATTCCCTTGCTGCAGTCCCTTGCCACACTTTCATTTCACATGTGAAAATGTGATGGTGAGGCATTCATGTCAAAATAGTGCATCATATAATGCTTCTTCTGGAAGACTATTCATGATCTTGCATCTAAGGCTAATATTGTCATGAAGTCTTGGCTGCAGTATTAAATGGCATTTAATATTAAATGACACCTAAACCATTTCTGCAGTGTACCTCCCTGAAAGAACTGGAAAGCAGTAGGCAGTTCTACTGCTATGTGAAGTGTTCACATACTAGTGCTTATGTTAATTCAGCACGTAGCCTTTTTGTCTTAGTGTAATGAGGGCATCCTTACATATCATGTCTGCTTCATACCCACAGCCCTTGGAGTATGTCAGGGATTGTGCCTTAGATCTCCAAATACCCATGGAGGCTGAAAGAGTACTGTTAGTATTGACTAGTCTTCTCTAGCAGCCTGAGCTGTTAATGCTTCTGGGGACTTCCTTGACATTCATCCTTCAGATGAAAGGGTTGGGTGTCTTCCTGTGTGTACCAGGTTTCGAATATCTCTGCTTTTGTGAAAGACATCAGAAAGACTTCATAAGCTGTAAATGTGTCTCATGTGTGTCAGTACACATGAATATTTGTAGGAACAGAGAGGATACACACACTGCAAAACAGGAAAGTTATATTCTACAGGAAAACTGGGAGCACCATGCTGGCAGAGCAGAAGACTTTGTGATTGCTGGCAGTGAAGTTCCTGGAGGCTTGAGAGCTGGTTGCTGGCCTTAGGCAGATGTTGGTTTTCATTATTGGGTAGCATCACTAAAAGCATGTGTTGTAATGATGCATTTTTCTGTCTTGCAGATCAGTGTGCGTGTTACCACCATGGATGCTGAGCTGGAGTTTGCCATCCAGCCCAACACTACAGGGAAGCAACTCTTTGATCAGGTAAGCAACGAGGCTGCAGAAGATACACAGTTGATACAGACACGATAATTCTATTGAGGCAACAGCAAATAGTTCCTAAAGGAGTTCAAAAGAACTCAGCATAGTGAGAAATCATGCTTTTTTCCAAAATGACTAAGTTTTTTAATCTCCAAGAATGTGTTAGGAGCTATTTTTACTTCTAGTGAACTGAATTGGTGCTGTGGCTCACATTAATAGTAATTGAAAGGCAGTATGTATCTGCAGTCTTAATAAGAAAAGTCTTGTGGGGGACCTGGTAAGCTATTTTTGTTTGACTTACTTGCAAGCATTGTCTAATTGATTCCAAAGAGTAGCTGGTCTCTAAAACAGGAGAGGGTTAGTTGAGTTTCACATGCTGCTGCAACCTTTAAGTACAGGTGAGGTGTTGTTCTGTACTCCATCAGGCCCCGGGGGAATCTTAAGAGCAGTGATGTACTGTACTGTGTTGGGCTGTCTGCATAGGGTGCTTTAGCCTTTCCCCTGCATTCATAGCCTAGGCAAATTTCCTCCTGCTTTGTCGCAAACAGAAGAAGAAAGGCATGTGCAGCCCAAAGTTGGAGCAGTAGAACAGAGACATTATCAGTTGCAGTGGTTGAACAGGCTCCACTGTATTTCTCTACTGTAGTTCTTAAGGCCATAGGTTTGCTCCTTGGAGGAAAATCTGAGCAGTAAGTTCATGGCTGAAGGAAACATAAAATGAATCTTGGCCTAATGACAAGATGAGGGAAGTGCCAGACCAGATATGTCAGATGTGGGTGTGGTTCAGTAGTGTTAAGTGTTCTGGGACCAGCTCTACATAGTACCTATCATAAAGAACAGAAAATTAAGGACTGATCCACCCATAGACGTCAGCTATTTCATTTGGGGCCAAATAAGATAGTTGAAGTGGTGTTGTTGGTTACTTTTGTTGTTGTTTTGGGTTTTGTGGTTTTGGGGGTTTTTTTAGTTTTTTTATTTTTACATCTTTAACCACAGATTACTGCTTTCTCTTGTACTCAGCTGGATGATTTGACACTAGATGATAGATTGCTTTTTGCAGCCCAACAAATGGAATGGAGTCAGATTTTAGGCTTTACTAAAAGAGCGTCCTGTCATAATGGGAAAAGTAGAAAGGCTTTCAAGAAGGTTCTGAATTGCAGTGTAGCTCTCAGCTACCTATGTGTTACTATGTAGAAGTTCCTGTGTTATTTTAGCCCTATGTGGTTTCAAATTTGACAGGTTTTGGTTGATAGAAGTAGAGCTGAGTTCTCTCCTGAATCCATCTGTGTGACATGAAATTCTGCCACGGTTAGTTAATGAGAGTGTTTGCCAATGAAGCTGAGGTGACATACACCCAAGTTCATCAAAAAATGAACTTTTTTTTTTTAAGGGGATGTTCTTCATGTGAATACTTCCCATGATTATTTTTCAATATCTGGCTTCCAACATTATCCAAACAAAGCACTAGGTGCTAAGAAGAAATACTGCTGAAGTCAGTAATATTTTTAATCTGAATATATTCTCAGTCAATTCTAGGTCATCTGTGGCTTCTGCTGCAAATTGACATGGAGGTGGCAGACCTGGCTTCATCTCCTTCTCTCTGAGAAGCATGTTTCCAGTATGGCAGCTTTTCATGTCTTAGTAATTGATTTCACTCCTTTGTGTCATGTTCTCAGACAGCTGCCTGTTCTCCTCCCCTGCAGTGTGTTTCACACAGCACCTGTCTAAACAGAAGTTTTGCTTTGCTTTTTCCATAGTAAACACTTTGCCAAGGGAGAAAACAAGTGGTGTTGCAGAACTGAGTTTCTAAGTTGCTAATATAAGTGAGGCAGTGTTTACTTCAGTTAAATTGGATTGTAGGTGGAGTTGCAAGAGGAAATACAATGGGGAGAAAGGTGTCCAAAGCTAGTTTTAAACATTTGCTATTTCTAAAAGGTCTGGTTGATACCATCTCTTTATATTGTCCATGTATTATAGTCTCTGGAATGAGAATTAAACTGTTTTTTACCGCCTAGAAGAGATTTTCTCGTGGAGATAGTGGTGTTTGTTCCTGATAGGGCTGATACTGAAATGAATGTCCCAGAACTTCACCAGTGTCAGATATCGAGGCCTTGACTAAATGATTAGTCGCAACAGTGGTAGGTGGTGGTGGTGTGGTACTACCATAGTGGTGGTAGAAAGACTAGCCCTCTGCCAGGGCTTGAACGTTGCGAGCAGTAAGGTAGGGAGTTGGCAGTAGATGTGGGGATGTCCAAAGTCTTTCACCTCCAACATGAATAAGGAGTTTTGAGGGCTACTGCTATATGAGTGGTAGAGGAGCCTAATCCCAGCTTCTGTTGCTGACCTGCAATCTCATCATTGGCCTCTTACAGTTAAGAGAACTAATTGCAAAAGAGGCAGCCATTCAGCTCCTGACACAATGGAAAACATTTCATCTGGTTTCTGAATGCAGGTAAAAAACAGACAGATGACAGTCTGTTGTGTATTCCCCCTCCTAGATGGAAAATTCAAAGCTTTTCTTTTGCAAAAGAGACTTTACACATAAAGGAAAGCAAGTAGTTGTTGTATATGGACCTGCTCAAACAGAAGGATCTTTGCATAAAAAACTAACTGAATATGAAAACAAACATGAGAGCCTCTGGTGAGCTGACAGTAAATACTCAAACTTGCTTTCTTTAGGATAAGGATGAAACTTTGGATATGTTGTCATCTATCTTATATCCAGTATGTTTCATATGACTGAGCTGTCTTAGTTCCTGTAAAGGGACAGTCCAGTGCTGTTGTTCCTGCTGATACTGTGAACAGGGACTAAGCAGTGACTACTCTCTAATAGTTCATCTGTTCACCCTGCCTCAGTTTCTATCCTTATGTGGGCTAGGGTCCCATGACAGGGTGT
This sequence comes from Acropternis orthonyx, assembly GCA_035583155.1. Taxonomy (NCBI): domain Eukaryota; kingdom Metazoa; phylum Chordata; class Aves; order Passeriformes; family Rhinocryptidae; genus Acropternis; species Acropternis orthonyx. The sequence continues at coordinate 6,855,576 of JAWWEU010000138.1, read as the reverse complement.
GTGAAAACCAATCTGTCTGTTTATTTTCTAGTTCCTTTAAGCTATGTTGTGCTCCTGGACTTGATAATCTAGTATTTTCTACATGATGCTGATTCTGAAAAGGAGCTGCTTCCATCAATGGTCTTTTGAGGGTAGGAAGAGTTCCTGTACAAAACAGAGTTACAGTTTTGCTGTTGCAGCACATTGAGCTTCTGGTGTGAAACCTGGCTTTTGACTCCCTTACAGAAAAATTTTAAGATATCCAGCATATTTTTGCCCTGGGCTGCCCTTTCACTTTGAGCTGTCTGTTCTGAGTTAAGCAAGAAGGAAGCTGCTAAGCATTACCAAGCTTTCTAGCTGCACAGCTACCTCAGTGTAATCCACTGGCTTTGGTCAGTAACATTTAGGCAGTATTTGTTTCCACCTGTTGTGTATAAAGGTAGATGAATATATTCATTATGCTGCACACAATTCTGATCCACTCTGAATAGGATTCAGGAGACTTTTGAAAAGTTTGTAGCTAGGTATTAGTTTAATGAGGAGGAACAGTTTGAGTCTAAAGTTCTATACTAATAAGAGGTTAATGGGCTTGAGGTAGGAATGTTCCTGTCTTCCTGTTTCCTGCTTGGTTAAATTCCAAAGTGAATTTTTATAGTGACAGAACAATGCAGATGCTTCATTGCTTTGTAGGAAGTAGCTTCTGCCCCAGAGTATCTGGCTGTAGCAACACTACTGAGCTGACATACATACCATGCAGTAACATCATGATTTATATTAGAGCTCTTCCTATTTCCTAGGCTTGTAACTGTACAGCTTTAGTTCAAGTAGCTTAGGCTTGCGTGCATGGACAAAAGCTGGCTTAATTGAGATAGGAGGTTTGTACTGTCTGTCTTTTGCAGCTTTGCTTATGTGCCTGTTAACACCAGCTGCTGAACTCCAGTGCTTACTGACTCACTAGCAAGAACAAATTATCAAGTAGCTTTGCTCCCATTCCTCAGCTGCCAGTGATGGACTAAAAGAGGAGCTCAAGCATGGGCTATGCCTGATTACTTCCCAGGTACCTTGAAATACTGCTTTCCTGGGGATGCAGAGCACAAGCATTGCAACACTGATACCTACCTGTTTTCCTTCTTTGACCTTTTCTGTATCAGACTGAAGTGCAGCTGGTCTGCAGACTAGGCTGTAAACCAAAGCAGTGCTTTGCGTTGTGTATGTCTTACACGTGAAAAATTAACCTTTTCTCTGGTGAAACTTCTTAGTCGCTTATTGCTGTGGATGACTTTGAAGTTGTGTTCCTCCAGTCTTTTTCCTCTCAAACATCCTTTTTTTGAGTAAATTGCTTCTAGCTTGAATCACTGTGATTTTGACTCGTTGTGGGGCAAGGGGGCCTTGTCTGTACCTTGGACAGGGAGAGATGTGACTAATTTGCTTGCCCAAGTGTTGTACATCTGGCTGGCAAGCCTTCATGGAAATGCCCTGGCTTAGTGGCTGCTGCAGCTGATAGGTTGCTCAGCAAACACAGAGTAGTGCACACTGGCCACAGAATCCTCAATTGCTATCACTTCTGCAGTGTGCAAACGCTCCCTTCTTCTATGTCCCGCACAAGCTGTATGAGGCAGCTTCTCAAATGCTTTGTTTGTAGTCACTTCTGACCTTGGATCCTGCTGATGCCTTGTTCTTTCATTCCCTTCAAAGCCCCTTGTTCCTTCCAGACTCTGATGGAGGACACTTGTCTCTCTGCTATGCTTGGTCTGTTGGGTGGTGAATGCAGCCAGTGGGTGGGGATCTCTACCCTTTTTATAGGCCCTACATCAGGATCTTCTCAATAATAAGTTGTGGTTATTCAGCTGTTCAGTCAGTACTTCCTTCCCCAACAGAAGATGAACTGTTTCTCCAACTTCAGAACAGTTGCACTTCTCAGTGATGTGCTTAGAGCTTGGAGGCTATAGCTGACCATGGAAACTTCAGTCTTTCCAGTGCTAGCTGTTAGACATTGCAAAATGCAGGACATGGTGGCTGCAACAAGCCTTTAGAGTAATCAGAAGTATCCAATCTCCTTAAGGGTGATCTCTGTCCAATTAAGAGCCATGAAGCCAAGTCATAGGTTAAGGAAAACGTGGCATGAGAAAAGCTTTAATACCTGTCACTTCAAGCCTTAAAAGCATGTGGTTAACCTTCCTCCTAAGAGGCTTTTCCTCATTTTTCTGAGCTTCTGGGGTCAAAACTAAGCTTGTAATAGAAAAGTGTGCTCAGCTATAAGTTAAAATCGTAACAATAAGCATTTCTCTGCACACTCAGTGTCACATTAGTGACACTGGTCGCTGATGCTGTATTTTTATGTTCGGCATTGAGTCTTACACATAGTGAGGTGTGTGGCGGTTGGCTTTTTTTGGCGTGTTTTCTTTTCTTTTTTTTAAGAATCTTTCAGATTTCATGAAGAGCCAGAGCTCCTAAGATTCTGAATTCACGTGCCCTGCCCTGGCTTGACTTGCGTTGCTTGTCTGGCTGCATGGCTGCTGAGGTAGTTGCACAGCTAGAAACCTTGGTAATGCTTAGCAGTTTCCTTCTTGCCTAACTCATCTGCTGCAGTGAGTTTAGTGGTTTTGTAGAGTACCAGTTTGTCAGACTCTAATGGTTGCTGAAGCTTACAGCACATGCTGACTAAAACCCTCTTGACTTTTGGGTAACTCCAGCTGGGTTGAGCTGTGTTTGGGATAAAGATAGTTGGTGTCTCATGGCCTGAAAACGAAGCTTTGTGGGGAGCAAGACTGTAGAGAGTCCTCTAGCCTTGGCAAGGTCCTAGCTAGTAGTGTTTAAACAGATACGAAATGGCTCTGGAGCACTTGCTGCAGTAGATGAACGACTTACTGAGGGAGTTTCATGATAAAAAGCACCAAGTCCTGGGACAATGGCTGGTTCCTCTAGCAAACCGCAGGACTCTTGTTCCTGTAGCAAAGGCTTGTGGTAAGTGGCATGAAAACGTGTCTCAGATTTCACAGGAACATGTGGAAACTTGCTGACTTGTAGAAAAGCATCAGTCCAACCAAAAATGGACTGCTTGTTGCTAAGGATGTCAATGGCAAACTGTAGTAAGTTCAGAAACTCAAAGATCCTCTTGTTTAGCACTCTGGCATTTTAGCACTTTGAAAGGGAAAGTTGGAAGTATATCCGTCAGCTAAGTGGAAAGGGAACAGTTGAATATTTGTGGCTGTAGATGGGGCCTATCTTGCACGCTAAGTTTGGGTACTTGGAAGACCATGTTCTAAGTTGTTTTTGACTGTGGCATATGAAACTGCAGGTGTGGCACCAGTTCCAGTTCAGAGCTCCTCCAGGAATAAGGTTCGCTGGAGGTTTTCTCTGAAGTGCTTGGCATGCTTGTTATGGAGAAGGAGAGAAACCCACCTGATCTTTAACTAGCACAGCATTCAAGATACTTGTGCTGTAGTATAGCCTAAAGTAATTTGACCGTGGTCTGGGTGGAATGTCTTCTCCCCTGCTTACATGCTTTGGTCTTACTCATGTGTAGATAGTGCTTTCATGCAGGTTCTGCGCTTGGTTGCCAGGGTAGTGGTGTCTTGGGCTGAGAATGACAGCAGGCATCATCTTAATGCTAAAATTCACATGCAAGAGGCAGCATACGGCTCTGTCTTCTGCTGTGGAGCAGCACCCAATGGCAAGAACGTAGTTTGGAGGAAGATGGATGAGTGCTGAGGGTAAGGACTGGAATTGTTGTGCAGGCCTGGAAAACATGGAGTAAGGACATAAGAGAAAAGGTTACCTGAAATACCTCGTGTTTCTTCTCTGAGCTTAAGTTAAAAACCCCTACTAATTAATGCATGCTTAGGCTGTCTGTAGAAGGTGAAGGGAGTCACCAGCAGTGCACCTCTTTCCCTATGGCAGTATTAAGTAGAATTTTAAGCTAAAGGTACTACTTGATGAAGAGTGTTAGTGTAGTTGTCAAGGTAGTGTGGGGCAGCTGGATTTTTGAGACTAAGTGCCAGTTGTAGACCGAGTCTGATCCTGCAGGCTAAATAAGACCCACAGACTGACTTAATGCTCACCCCTGTCATGAAGGGAAGGTGTTGCTCTCCAGATGAGAGTGTAGACTTGAGGTATTTAAGTATTGTGGTCTGTGTTAAACAGTACTCTCTAGTCTCCCATCCTGTGTGCCAGCCCTCCTTCAGCCTCAGCCACTAGCAGTAGCTGTTTGCTTTTCCAAACATCTTACAGTTCATTAGGACTCTGAATGCTGTACACCCCCAGACACAATTATGCTGCTAACTGCCAGTCAGCCTCCTTGCAGCTGTAGCAGGCTGTTTCTTCATGTTTTTTTCTCTTGCTAATGGAACTAAATAACCTCCTAAAGCTGAGGAGGGAGGAGAACTATCCTCCCTGTCTTGGTTCAATGGCAGCTTGGGAGCGTGATGTTGTGTGCTGTGCTGTCTCTCATCTTCTCTGCCCAGCTCGTTGTTGTCTCTGCTATTGCTGTGCAGGCTTCTACTGTGGAATAAAAGTTCTTTTGTGCGGGACCACAGTGTGGTGCCTTTCAGTTCCTTGCTGGCAGTCCAGCTTGTTGAATTGCCAGGCATAAACTGCTGGCAAGGGTAAGGGAGGAAAGCAGACACATGCAGTGGAGTGAAGAGCTTCCATGCCATTCACATGTTAATGCTGCAAAGAACAGACCTATCCTTGGGCTCTAGGACGATCTTTCTTCCCCTCCTGGTACCACTTGCTTCCAATGTACACAGCAAATTCTGATTCTTCTCCAAAAGCCTCATTAGCTGTGTGCATCCTGCTGTGTGATACGCACAAGTGGAGGTTTATATGCTTCACATTCCCTTGAGTCTGCAGGTGGTGTAGATCAGCTTTCCAGTTCATGTTCAAGCAAGGACAGGCTGAAAAATTTCGGGGACCCCAGTGGGATGATGCACATAGACTACATGACCTCATAAGTTTTGTTGCTGTGTGTGCTACTAATGGCATGCCTCTGCTGAAAACTGCAAATGGGTTTTGAGCCTCAAAGGAACAAAGGCCCTAATAACTGCTTTTGAAAGGCCAGAAGAAGTGTCTGATCCAAGCCCTAAACAATCTTAACTAGTAATGTGTTTGTGGGGAACCAGTGTCCTTGGTGTTGTATCTTGCCAAAGTTGGAGATCACATCGGAAGGGAATAGAGTGCATCCTTAGGATTCAGGAAGGAAGTAATTTAAAAGGAAGTAGGCATTTAGGGAAAATCATAAAACATGGGTCAGGGCAATACAAAATTGTATCAACTGACCTGCCAGCTGGTGTTTAAAGGGCAAGGCTTGTTCCCTACATATAGTTGTTCGCCCCTTTGAAAGGGGGAAGCTCTGAGCAAGCCTGAGTTGAATGGTGCATAAAAACAGCTAACAGTGTCATACCTTAGGAACCATGTTGACCCAAAGACAGTTATCTTCTTCCTCCACCTTCCTTATCCAGTAATGGAGGTGATGAGTAAGTGCCTTATTTGCTGGTTTGAGAACAACTCCTGGGTCTTCTGAAGGGATGTGGGGGAACTTCATTGCGTAGACTTGCTGCACCCTCTGGCATGTCCCAGGCTTGCCAGGCCGCAGAGGGTGGCCTTGTAGCAGCGAACAGGCTTTGCAGAGAAACTTTCCTCTCCTTTTTACTGACAGTGGCACCATACAGGCTCTGCTCTTGTTACAGTACGTCTGTAAGCCTTCATAACTCTTATTTATATAGCTGGTGTGCTAGGGAAGTAACTACAGAGGGAGTTTACATAATGGTGTAGTTAATTTCTGTCATGGTTCTTTGTTCTGGCACAAGGGGTAGCTTATAAATTTACCCACTGCTGTTCCTCTTAACAGTGCCACTCAGTAAAAAGCTGCATGAGGAGCCTGTCCACAAGTATTGGTGGAGTAGAATACAAATGTTAAAGTAGCATTGCCTAGTGCTACACAGCCTAGCAGGCTGATTCATGACTTACCCAGAAATAGTACATTTGCATGATAAGTGAGGGGTGTATCTGAAAATGGAGTTGTGTTCCTGATTCCTGGTAATTTTTCAACCTGTCAGAGCTGTTGCATTATATTTTGGCTATACATGTTGGCTTGCAAATAGCTGAAGGAAAATAATGTCCAAGCTGTTGTTTATAAATAGCAACAAGCCTTAAAGAGTTGAGGAAGAGGCGGTACACTTCCCACTTGAGACCCCTCAGATGCCCAATCACCTCTATGTACACTGCAGCAAGGGAGGCAGAAGGTCAGGGCACTGACTGTCTTTGTCTGAACTTGTCTCTAACACATCCTCAGCCACTGGTGAGATCAGTCTGAGTCTCTTGCTTAATTGTCTTTCTTCCAGGTTGTCAAGACAATTGGTCTGCGAGAGGTCTGGTTTTTCGGACTTCAGTATCAAGACACCAAGGGCTTCTCAACATGGCTGAAATTGAACAAAAAGGTATGTTTGCTCCAAGCTTTCACTTGTTCTTATTCACTTCTCTGGGAGTACAGGGGCAAATGCAGTCTTTGTATTTCTGTCAGGGTTCTGTTCTTGCCTATCCATGCACCTGAAGTACTGCAATATTAGTGACTTGGTGTTGTGGTGTCCACATACCCCCTCTGCAAGGTATGAGGAGCCATGGTGTCTCACCTGGTCCTCCTGCATCTGGTTCTGTTTGTTACCTGACCAGATCTGTTAACCTTTCTGGTAACATGCTGGTGTGGTTCTCATTGTGAGCATCTTAGTTGGAGAGAAACCTGATAAGTAACTTACCTTGCACTGGCCATAAATACTGGCTTGTCATAATTCCTGTGGGGAGAAGTGATAAGGTATTTAGCAGTAAGTACTTCAAAATCCTTGCTTTTCTGCCAACTCATGTCTTCATTCAAAAGGAGAAAGTTTCTTCTAGTGCATGCTTGTCTTGTTCATAAACCTGCTCCCCTTCACTTCATATATAGTCTATAAAATCTGCTAACTCTGTTCTAGGTAACAGCACAGGATGTACGCAAAGAAAGCCCCCTGCTTTTCAAATTCCGTGCCAAGTTCTACCCAGAAGATGTGGCAGAAGAGCTGATTCAGGACATCACACAGCGCCTTTTCTTCCTTCAAGTGAAGGAGGCAATTCTGAATGATGACATTTATTGTCCCCCAGAAACAGCTGTCCTTCTGGCTTCTTATGCTGTCCAGTCCAAATACGGAGACTTCAACAAAGAGGTGCACAAGTCTGGCTATCTTGCTAGTGACAAACTGCTCCCACAGAGGTAAGTGAGCCTGGATAGTCTTAGACTTGCTCTGCCTTAAAGGGTTTGGGATTTTTTTTTTTTTTTAAGTGTAGGAGATGTTTTGATTGATTTGATAAAATACAGCCTGGTGCCTCTGAGGATTTAAGTTAGTATACATTTAATTAGAAGCTTAAACATCCTATTGCTACTCTGAAACTCTAATCAGAAGTAGTGAGAGAAGCTCCAAAACAAAAAAAATATGCTACAAGGAGTAGCACAACTGAATAAAACATGTCATTTGTCAGAAGTCTTAATACTGACCATTGTGTCCCTATCTAGCCTTATAATAAAACTGTATTTGCTGGAATATCTTTGTGGAGGAACTAGGATGCTATTGGAGTATTTAATGAAGCATTATTATAGAGTGATGTGACTGTGTGCCCACATAAATGCAGTGCTTGGTCTTCAACATCCTTTGTACTCTTTCTAGGGTTTTGGAGCAGCATAAGCTTAACAAGGATCAGTGGGAGGAGAGGATCCAGGTGTGGCATGAGGAACATCGAGGAATGATAAGGTAACTGATGCAGTGTGAAACTGCTGTATTGAAAGTAGTATTATGTGTTAGTGTGTAATGTATGAATGCATACAAAAATCTGTGGCTTGCTTCAGGATGAGTTAGCATTCTTCAGGTTATTTTGCACAGAATAACTGGGTTTGCATGCTCCTGCCCTTGCTGGTCCACATCAGCTGGCTGTTCTTAGTAAAACAAGACTGCGCGTGCAGAGTTTTATAATTATCTACTAGGGTGATGCTCAGTACCTTTGCCAGCTTTTTGCTGCTCTGTCCATGTAGGACGATAGCATCTTCTTGCTCTAATGGCTTATAGACTCAAAAAAGAATTTCTGCTTTATTTTTACACGCTGCAGAGAAGATGCTGTCTTGGAGTACCTGAAAATTGCACAGGATCTGGAAATGTATGGTGTGAACTACTTCAGCATTAAGAACAAGAAGGGCTCTGAACTCTGGCTAGGTGTAGATGCCCTTGGACTCAACATTTATGAGCAGAATGATAGGTAATAAACCCTCTCTCTTCATCACTGCCTTCAACTCCTTTCTGATATAAAAGCATTCAAAATTAATCTCTTCTGTAATTCAAGTCTTTAACTAAACTCCACAATTTCTGTATCATTCTTGGCTGTGCTTTTTGGCATTGACAGTATAATCCATAAAATATGCTTCTTTGGACCAACAAATAAAAAAAAATGGCAAATTTTATCAAGCTAGTTTTACTTGTATCTAGTCTTCCTGCTGTAGATGTATTCTCCAGTTCTGTTTTGCATTTGAAAAAACAAAAAAGCAAGATTGAAAAAACACTTTGTATGTTTGTAGCTTGTCTGCATGACTAATTTGGTTTGTTGACTTCAGTCAACATAAGAACACTGAAATATGGGGGCAGATTTGGTAGAATTTTGATCTTTGTATTCTAAGTTGAGAATTTTGAATGACTTTGGGCTCGCTTTTTTTTTCTTTTTTTCTTTTTTTTGCTTCCTTTTTTGCAGGCTAACACCGAAAATTGGGTTCCCTTGGAGTGAGATCCGAAATATCTCATTCAATGACAAGAAATTTGTTATCAAGCCTATTGACAAGAAAGCACCAGTAAGAAGCAACATTAAAATTAAACTTTCAGCTTCTTAGATGAAGAATTTATGGTTTGGTTTTTTTCCCCAAAGTATTTTCATCAATGGCATCCATGCTGATCTAAGCAGGAAAATCTGTTCAGGGTAGTATGCGCAGGATGAGTATAGTGGCATTAAGGTGATAGTTGTGACTTGTTTCTTTCTGGCTAGGAGGGTAGAAATTTATTCAGTATAAGCTTAAGCTGTTAAAGTCACTGTCAGGGAGAAGCTCTTTGCTTAGGGTTTCTGGTTCTTCTAAGGCTGTTCAGATTTTCTGATAATACAGTTAGGGATCTGAGGCACTTCTGTTAGCGATGAATGCTTCCATTGCAGCTTGTTGGCTTTAGTAGTGTGTAGGATAGTCTTTTGCAGGTTTGCACTTTACTTGAAGGAGAAACTTTAGGTCATTTTCAAGGGTATGGTGGAGTTTCTTTTCCTTGCAAACTTATACTGAATGTAAATGCTTTCATCTTGAAGGCCTAATAATTTCCTGTGCTAGCCAATACCTTCTCTTCTCCTTGACATTCTTGTTACATTGTTGCTTGAAAGCATTTCTCTGATGGTGTTACTCCTTTTTAACAGAACCAAGTTATTTATCCATTGGTTGTAATGTTTAACACCCTTTCTGGCATAAGACAAGACGTTATACTTGATGTGGTTGGCCAGGCATTGAATAATTAAGTGGGAAGAAAGGTGGGAGAAGCCACAGTCTTGGTGTGCCTGGTGAACCAGCCCTGGAACAGTGACCCTGTTGCTGTGTGCCTGGCACTAGGGATGTGTCACAGTGAAACCCAGCACACTGGAATGGTATGTTGGGTGCTTCTGCACAGTGTGTGTTTGCCAGGTTGAAATCCATTCCTGAAAGAAAAGTGTCTTAACTGCCACCACCAATGAATTAGACATTGCTAAGAACAGCTGGCTAGCAATTCTAGAAAGCTCTGGGTTTTGGAGCATAATACATATGTGGGGGCTTCTTAGGCTGAACAGGTCTGATGCTTCCTTTTTCTCGTCCCAAGGACTTTGTATTCTATGCTCCACGGTTACGGATTAATAAACGGATCCTGGCCCTTTGCATGGGGAACCATGAGCTCTACATGCGCAGACGTAAACCAGACACCATTGAGGTGCAGCAGATGAAAGCACAGGCTCGGGAAGAGAAACATCAGAAACAGATGGAGAGGTTGGTAGAGTTCTGAGTAGCCTGGACTTGATCAATCACTGCACAAGTAGCATCATGTACTAGATAAATGGCTAGTAGTGCCTTAATCTGCGTGAGCCAAAAATAGAGCAGATTGATTTTGTGCTTTAGTAGATCTAATGGGTTGATGGTAATGGCACTTGTCACAAATGTGACTGCCATTACTTTCTTGGAGTTAATTTGTTTGCCCATTTGATGGAACTAATACTTAGGTTGATATACAGAGATTTCCCTTATAACATTGCTATTATGAACTTGCTGTTGGGGTGAATGCCAGTAGAGCTTTTTAGTTTTGCACTTCTATAAGGGGCATATCTGGGGTGAAACTCATCGTTTGAGTACTGTAGTGCACATCTCTTGTGTGCTCATGGCTTTACTAGGAAGTGCTCCAATCTGGGTGATAGTTTGAAATTGCATTGTGACTTCTACCATTAGGGCCCTGCTGGAGAATGAGAAGAAGAAGAGGGAGTTGGCAGAAAAGGAAAAGGAGAAGATTGAACGTGAGAAGGAGGAGCTAATGGAGAGACTCAAGCAAATTGAGGAGCAAACCAAGAAAGCTCAGCAAGGTAATATGAAATCATCCAGTATTTCCTTACATGCATAGTCTGAGTAAGGAGGTTTCAAATAGTAAAGCTATGAGCATCTCTGAGCCATGTGTCTCTCCAGGATTGTGTGCTAACTGGTGTTAGGTCCCTGGTTTAGCCTCCAGAAGCTGAATGTAAGCCCTCTATATGCAGTTGCTGATAAAGGATTTGCATTAAATAAATAGGTGGTAGCCAGGATGCCGCTGTGGTAGAGGTAGTACATTGCTGTTGTTCCTGTGCAGGCTGGAAGCTTTATCCCAGGATATCTGTAGAGGAAGGAGTGAAAACATGCAGCAGGGGTCATGCCAGACAGTACTGTGTTGTGATTACTATCTAATTGCTTGGCCAGAGTTACTGTGGTGTTGCCCAGGTGAAACGCTGGATGCTTCTCTGCCCCTAAGGATGTAATCTTGGGATGAGTGCTTCTCCACAAATCAGTTGGGGTTGGAACAGGCCTGACTGCTATTAGTCTTCCAGCTCTCCAGTTACAATGTGAAGGAGAGGAAAAGGGACAGTTACTCACATCTCTCCTTTACCTGTTCCTCTGAAGGAAAACCCTTTTCCAGAAGGTAGGCATGAGGGCATTTTCCTCTTCTGCTGCCATTCTTTACTTGATCTCTCTTGAAATGTGCTCCCCTATTCTTTCAGAACTGGAAGAACAGACCCGCAGAGCTATGGAGCTAGAACAGGAGAGAAAACGAGCTCTGGAGGAAGCAGAGAAACTTGCTAAAGAACGCAGAGAAGCAGAAGAGGCAAAAGAGGCCCTACTGAAAGCATCTCATGATCAACAAAAGACCCAGGAACAGCTGGTAAGTTGGTGAGCTGAAAATCAAGTATGGTAGATAGTGAAGGGGGAGGTGTCTAAGCTCTTGAAGTAAATCAGGCTATGAATATAGTGAGGAAGCACTATATTCATATGTTCTTTAATTTTTAGCCTTAGGCAGATGATCATATGTGTAAATATAAGTGTATTTGTACAGTAGATTTGTAGTGCTTTTTGTCCTTTTTTGTATATGATGATATGGGTGTAGAGCTCACAAATAGCTTTGCCTGGTTTGGATTCAAAGAATTGAGTTCTGTAGCTCTGCTTGGAGGAGAAGCATGTGTGGGGAAAACCCAACAACCAAAAAAACTCAAGCCCAGAAATTAAATGCAAGACTTTTTTAGCTTCCTTTCCACCTGCATCCTGGAGGTATTGGTAGAACTGAAGTTAACAGGAGGGCTTTCTTCCTACTGAAAATATGTTAGATATAGGGATTTTATTCAGGACTTGGACTAAATGCTTCATTTAGCAAGTACTTTGGATTTTGTTCTCACTAAAAGCCTTTCTTCTGCAGGCTTCTGAGATGGCCGAACTCACAGCTAGGATCACACAGCTGGAGCTGGCTAGGCAGAAGAAAGAAAGTGAGGCCCAGGAGTGGCAGCAGAAGGTAAAGCAGAATCTGAGCAAATGGGAGTACTTTTTGTGGAATTGCTTTTCATTCTGAGTTGTGACCTAAACTACTGCACTAGATTCCAGCTAGACTGAATGTCTGCATGCGTGAGGCTGTTGTAAATACTCAGCTTTGGTTTTCTTGGTGGAATGGGTGACTAACTCCATGTAGCAATATTTTGACTAATTAGGCCATTTATCGTAACCCTTCTGCGAATCTCTGAAGTGTTAACCAGCAGAAACTTTTGCAAATGATGGTGGCTGAGTAGCTTTGGAACATACCCCTTCTGCGGTGCAAGGTTTCCTGTAACACCAGGTGGTGCTTCTGTGAAAAGTCTCAGGCACTCAGGACTGTATTGACTGACTCACTGTGGATTGCCCTACTGCAGGCACAGATGGTGCAGGAGGACCTAGAGAAGACCAAAGAGGAGTTGAAGACTGCCATGAGCACCCCTCATGTCACTGAACCCATGCACTCTGAGAATGAGCACGATGATGAGCAGGATGAGAATGCAGCAGAGGCCAGTGCTGAGCTGCGGTCAGAGGCCACCATCAAGGACCGCAGTGAGGAGGAGCGAACCACTGAAGCAGAGAAGAATGAGCGGGTCCAGAAGCATTTGAAGGTAAGAATTTGGCAGCAGAGAGTATATGTGTCTGAGTGCTGCTTCTATTTTTCTCTACATTAGTTACAACTGGGAGATATTACTGTTATTTAAAAAATGAGGGAAGAAGTGGGGAAGGCAGGATCATGATCTTGCCAGAATAACTTCTTAACCACTGAGTAGAGAGGCAGATCTTGTCTCCTGGCACTTGATTCCATTTCACTGGAAGTAGTGAAGTATTTTGAAGCAGTGCCAACAAGCATTATCTGTCAAACACAGTGTGCTTTGTGTGAGTATTGCCAGCCATCTGACAGCTGTTTATAGCCCTGGCTGCAAGGAATTGAAGAACTTGGTCTGGTTTCTGTCAAGAAGCTGTCTTTAACTCTTGTGTCTGGGTTGCCTTGCAAAAGCCTGGGAGTAGCCCACTAGAGCTCAGCATGAAGGGAGCAGTACTGCCCCATCTTCTTGTAAGGAACTCCAGTGTTCTGGTGTTGAATTCCAAGTGTCTTGTTTTGCTGCCTAACTTGCATCAGGCTTTGCTTGCTCTGCATTGTGCTGTGGTGGTTATATAGAGGGATAGAGGTGCATTTTATCTTCTGCAGCAAGTTTCTTATCTGGTAGAAAGCCAGTAATTTCTCAGATTCTGCATGATGTTCTTGTTGTCTTTAGGGATGTCTCCACTTGACTATTCTTCTAAAGTACATACATTGGAGACAGTCTTTCTTACTGTGCTAGACAAAGATAAGTAGGGTGATGTTTTCTACCATCAAATGTTAGGGAGAAATATTAACAGCTTCCACAAAATAACAGAACTGTTGGAGTTGGAGGGGCCTTCAAATGATCATCTAGTCCCACTTCCTTGCTCAAGCAAAGTTAGCTAGAGCAGGTTGTCCAGAACTGAATACACTTGGCTTGTCTGTTTGCTGTCTCTATTGATACTGAATCTTTAGGAGGATCAGAAGAAAGCTCCTTGTCCAGCTTTGAGTCTCTGACTTGTGTTAACCTATGGCTGTCTGTTTCCGTTTCTCTGAAGGCTCTTTCCTCGGAGCTGGCAAATGCTCGGGATGAAACCAAGAAGACTGCAAATGACATGATCCATGCTGAGAACATGCGTCTGGGCAGAGACAAGTACAAGACCCTCCGTCAGATTCGGCAGGGTAACACCAAGCAGCGCATTGATGAGTTTGAGTCCATGTAAACTCTCCCCTGCACCTGCTGCCTTGCACTCTCTTCTCCCCTCTTTCCCATCCTCTCCCATCACTCGCTCATAATCGTGCTATGCTGGAACCACTACAGAAGAGTGACCATGGTCTTATTTATCAAGTTTTGGGCAAATGCTGGAGTTAAGCAACAGAAGAAAGAATAGTATTTACATCTTTATGGGCTGGCTTGGGAAAGCTAATGTGTATTGGGGCTAATCTGAAATTGTTTGGCTTGGGGTAAAGTCTCACTGCTTTGGGTTTAGTGTTGCTCACTGAGGTGACTGTGTTGCTGTCTTTTCCCTTGGAGGTGGGGAGGCCAGCAGATACTTGTGCTGCATTACATACAGTCAGGAGCTGACAGTCTGACACTGTGCCTTCCTACTAACCTGCACAAGTTTTAGGATTAAGTTCAGTAGCCAGGGTCTGAATTTCTGACTTAATGCAGGTTCTGAGTCATGTAGCTGAGAAGGGGAGATGAGGTTAGGAAGAAGGGTTGGAGGTAAAATGAGGACTTTCTTTCTAAAAGACCAAAGCTTTTGTCCAACAAACATAAGCAGACCAAACAGATTCTGTGGTGTTCCTGCTGGTATTGCCTTTTGTTGTTTAATGATGGAACTTTGAATTTCCTAATTATGAGGAGGCCTTTGGAATATTTCCACTGATGCAGTGTGGTTTGGAGCCTCAAATTCCCCGATTTTTGCCTCTGGTAAATGGCTTTGTTCACCATCATTTGTCTGACTTGAATGTAACCAGTGAGACAGAGATAGCTGAAGTACATAGCCTTCCTTTTTTATTTTGCCAATGAAAACCTGAAGTGGGAGGTAGAAATGTAAAAGACTGAAAATTCCTCTAGCTGTATTTTCCCTTGCTGAACCAGTATCTTTCTAGTTATGTGAACAGGATTTCAGGTTTTTCCATAAGAGGCCTTTTTAGCACATAGTCATTGGTGCCTTATAACTCTATATAGATCTACTGTAGTTCAGGTGTCTTCAGTTTAAACTAGATGCAATCATAAAAAGTGGTCAGCAGCTGGGGACCAAAAACTACTCTTGTATCTGGGTAATGTAGAAGACTACATCTGTCCTCCCGGCTTCAAGCAGCGTTTGAGGGGAGAGGATCCTGAGACATTTGCCCAATGGATGCCTTAATCCTCACTAGCATTCTGCTAGATCCACAGCTCAAGTGCTTTTCCTTCCCCAGAATGATGTTTTGCCTTTTTGTAGCTTTGAGAAGAGAAGGCTCTGTCTCTTAGAAATGGGACACAGGTGGTTGAGACTGGTCCTGAGAGCTGCTTGTGCAAGTTACTGTCGTAAGCATCACCTTTGTCATCCAAGCTGTCCATGCTGTAGCTACCCAGAATCCTCCCTGCTATTCATGGGTAGGAAATAGCCAAGTATGCTCAGGGCTGAATTGGATTTTGCCTTGATCCATGGTAAAAGGAACTGTTAGCCTTCAGGAGAGGCCTCTTGAAAATGGATTCCACCCAAAGTGAAGTCCTCCTTTGCTTCACCTTCCTTGGATTAGCCTGTCCATGTAGAAAGTCACCAGGTTAGCCTGTGATTTATTTTCTTTCCTAGTATGATCCCAAATCTTGTGACTTGCTCAGTTTTGTGGATTCTCCCTTTGTATGATGTCACTGCTAATGGTGATAGAAGGGAAATGTTTGAAAGCTCGAACATTTTCAGCTCCCTGCTGTATGGGAAAGGGTAAAGGGGGGGGACTGTGCCAAAAAAGAGATGTTTGTGATAGTGTTAACAAACTGCAGTATTTCCCCAGGAATTCCTGGGGTTGCTGGAAACAACCTCACCAGTGCTGTATTATTTTATATTTTGGAAGCAATGCAAGTCTGTGTGGAGATCCATACAAAGACCAACCGACCTCTGTTAGAAGCAACATGCTAAGCTACGCTCCTAAAGATCCAGACGTGTTATGTGGGAGCTGCCTGCTCTCCCCTGGACATGGCATGCTTTTGCGGGGGGGGCACATGACATGGCAAGCCTTTTGTTGGCCGAGGACACATCCCTCAGTACTTTGATAGCCACAAATTGAAAGAGTGCAGTAAATTATCAGAACTGATTTGTGTATTTCTGTACTGAAGGTGATTGCACTTGTTCTGTGTGAGTCTCATTACTGGGGAACGGACAATCTTTACACTTCTGTTTTGGTGCTTTAAAGCTGATTCTCAGCACTTTGGCTCTGTTCATGGCGACTGTTGATGCATTTGGGGGAGAAAAGCCTTTATTAATTTTAACAATTTCCTAACAAGCTGTTGTATGGTGCCTGGAATATGTGTTCAAATAATAAATCAGTAAACCTTTTCTGCTTTGATGGGTCACACAATAGTGCTGAGCTCTTCTATTATGATGTTGGCATGACTTCTGTTTGTAGGGTTTTTTAAACGTTCTAATTCCACATGGTCCAATATAGGAATAGAACGGCTTGTGCCAGTGGGTCCACCTCTTTGTAGTTGCTTCAGCCCTGCCTTCTTCTTAACCAGTGTTATATTCCAGTGGTATCTAACGATATTTGATTTCAATATTTCTAGCTATGCACAATTAGAAAATATTAGTCAAGGGATGGAGGATATGTTTATGGTCCTCCTTCTCATGGAAATGTATACTGTATTGTAAAGAAATGATATTTTGCAAGAAAACTAATGTAAGAAGCTTTCAGTATTATGGTGAGATTTGTAGACACATTTTTTTATTTGTTAGAGTACAGTGAATAGTTCTCCTTCCTCTCCATGTTCCAGTTTCATTGGATAATTACTCCTATTGGGGATGGGGGGAGGGAAGTACTTTATCAAATACTTGCCTGGCTTATTTTTTCTTGTTTTATTTTATGTTGCTGTAAATTATGTTGAAGGTTTTTAACCTTTTTTTTTTTCCTGGATTATAATAAAACATCAGTTCCTTAATGTTGTGAAGTAATTCAGAAGTCCATGTGCTTATCTACAGAGAAAACCTTGATATTAAGGCCTTTTTTTTCCTGTTTGGAGGAGTTGTTCAAATCTATACTTTTTTCTTCCTGAAGTGCCAATAAAGTTCAGAGAAATTCAGCAGATTGTGTCTGGCTGGTTACTTAAGACTTGCTTTGAGCCTAGTGCTGTGTCTCCAAGCTGAGCAGGTCTGCCCTGTGGTGCTCAGAGTTTGGCCTGGTAGCTCTCTTGGAAATGAGCTCTTACTTGCACCCTGAACAGCAACTGCTTGAATAACAGCACTTTCCCCCTTCCCAATCCTCTGTGCTGTCTGTAAACATTTAATCAGTACTGGAATTCACATTTCTTTGTGGAGACACTGAGTATAAGTGTTCAACTTTCAAATGGACAGGTTGGATGGAGGCGGAGGAGCTGCTGGTGGTGAGCACCTGCTGTGCCAAATGTGCATCCACCACCAGGTCAGTGTGGAGAGGGTGGCTGGGCCTTGGTGCTGCTGCTTACTTGCTCCAACACCCTGTGAGGTCTGTCCTGCCGTCAACCTGGACTGGGGATTTCAGCACAGTTTGCTTTGCAGCTGCCTTGCTGTGGCTGTCTCTGCCTGTGCTTCCCAGTGTCTCAGGACTGGCTCTGGCAATGGCAGAGCAAGGCTGCTGCCACCTTTCTGCTAATGAACCGTGTGATTTTTATTTGCAGCTGCTTGCTTTGTGATTGTGAAGAGCAGCCTCGCAGAACTTTTGCCTCATGGTTATTGCACTGCAGGATAAGGTGGAGATTTCATTGGAACATGTTAGTGCTCAGAGATCTGATGCTGGGGGAGAAACCTGAACTTGTCTATAAACAAAACATGAAGTGTGGAGCAACAGAGACTTCTGTGATCCCCACCAGACATGGTTTGGATCCAGTTTCTATAGGTAAGTTGTGGTTTTGTGTTTGGCGTTTTCTGGGTGTTTTATTTTCTCTTGTTTTCTTGTTTGTTTTTGTTGGCTTTGTTTTGTTTGTTTGTTTGTTTTTGTTTTGTTTTTTTTTTTTCCAAAAAAACCTGAACACTGGAGGAATTGCATGTCTCCTTCAATGCTACTGCAGCCTTCAAGTGACAGTTGCACTGGTCTGGAAAGGTTAATCAAACAAGTAGGGGTCATGCTGTTTCTGTTGCCCTTGCTTCTTAATGGACAGTACCTGAGAGGCTTAAGTGACCTAGCAAGTCTCCTTTTAGGTATATCTGTATTGCTTGTCTTTGGAGAGTGCAAAGCATTAAAGGCTGAAGGCTGCTTCTGTACAGGACCATGTTGTTAAAAAATAATCCAAACAACCCCTATGCTTCTAGCCTGTTATAAGATGTTTTGTAGTTTAGAATCAGAAATTTGTATTTAACCTCTAGTTTGCGTGGACAGCTTCTTTTAGATCTGATAGTGTGTGATACGTTTCAGGTGCAGTTTAGGCCATACCTACATATATTGGGGCCCAACTGCTTTTGTCTGTAGGGCAAGGGCAGACTAGAGCATAAGAGGCTCTCAGAAGACCAGGGAATGGGAAACACTGTGTTTTTGCAGGCTCTGAAGTGTTGCTTTTACTTCAATTGTTGCAATTTACTAACAACTTTACAGAAAAGCCAAAGTATAAAATTTTCACCGAATCAGTCTGTTTGGTGGACTAATTCAGTTGGCCTAAGATACACTGACTCTGAGTAAGACACAGTAACTGTAGAAGTAAGACTGACTGCTTCTTTCTTCTCTTGTTTGCTCTTTGTAAGGCAGGGAATTCCAAGGATGTGGTCTCCAAATTCTGATTTATTTTTATGCAGACAAGTCCTGCAGGGCCTTCTCTAGGTAGATGAGAAGCCTATTGGTTGCTTGCTCAGGCTAATAGGTTTGGAGGGAAGCACAAGCATTTTTCTAACATCCAGAGCTTGATAATGGAATGTACAGGGTAAGGTATGATAATAGTAGGCAATTGTATGGCAGCTGCTTAAACATCTACAAAAGCTGACTGTCTCCAATGAGAAAGTGTAGAACACTTGAGGTATGGCTTTTTTTGCCCTGTACAATCAAAGTGACTGTTCTGTTCCATGCCAGCCTTGTAGTTATAGATAACTCAATCTTGGCCATACAGTCTAAATATCTTATAGCAGGGTGTCATGAGAGCATGTGACAACTGGCAGAGAACAGTATAATTCATCTGTGACTGATGTCATCCTATAACCACTGCATACCCATGGGCAAGTTGATGCCACATATGATATTAATGTCTCACTTGCAGAATTACAGCTTATCTGTAAGAAAAATGCCCCATCTGTAGCAATATTCAAGGCCAGGTTTGATGAGGCCCTGAGCAATCTGATCTAGTGAGTGGCATCTCTGTCTGTGGCCAGGGGATTTGAACTAGATGATCTTTAAGGTCACTTCCAACCCAAGGCATTCTGTGAAAAAGGATCTGGGCTTCAGTGCATGAAATGTTAGGCTGAGGTTGGCTTTCTGTCTTGCAGGTTTGCAGCTCTAAGTGTGGTTTATAGACATGGGAGCAGGTCCCTATGTCTGAACAATGACTAAATGAACATATAGTGCCAGATAATGGGTCTCTGAACATTACTAGTAATTTTAAGATGGAGTTTTTCAGGATAGATGGCAAGATGAGGGGGGTATAGCAAAAAGTGGAGGGAAGAATGATGAGGAGACATTAAAGGAAGAGTAGTGCTGAAACTGCAAAAAGTAATACTGATGATGCTCCTGGAAGGGACTGTACCTCCATCTTCTGGTCAGATTGCACATGCTGTGAGCAGGTGTTAATACACAGCTTTCTGGTGAGCAGAGCTGGTTGCAAAATTCAAGCGCCTATGATTGCTATTCCCTGTGGCTGTGCATCATCCTTTTAAGAAATGCAAGCCAGGGTTGGTCTTGAGTCATCAAGATTGACTGAAGGTGGTATGAAATATACTACTCTTGAGCTGGGAGATTGTGCTGAAGGCTGCCTATATCCCGCATACAGCAGTATTGCACTCCTATCTATCTTTGAAGCATCCTTGACTGGATGTTTGAAGGAGAAGCATCTGCAAAGTGAAGGTCTTGGCTGTAGCACTGTAGTGCCTTAGTGGCCTTCACCCAGCCAGGCAGCAGCTGTGTTGCTGGAAGTGGCTGCTGTCCAGAAGCCCCACTGTGAATCTGTTGTGCTTTCTTGTTGCAGTGTTAGGCCATCTCTAATTGCAATTTTGCCCTCCTGCTTCCAATGGTAAAAATCTGGTCCTTGCTTTCTTTGTTTGTGTCATTGTCAGAAGGTTGCTGAACATTTAGAGAAAGGTCAGAACAGGAAAACAAACAGCAGATTTCTTTGAGAGATGTAGAAACTGAGGCATCTTTACAGTCTTCCTCCCAGGCCTCCAGCCTCTGATGCAGTATCTGTGATCCGAGCCCACTGAGCACTCTGTTCCTGGGCTTGTGGGCTTGAAGAAAGTCAAACTAGCACAAATTGTCCTGTTTGCTTCTATTAGGAACTTGTTCTGTAACAGGAAAGGTGGTTGATGGATTTTTATGGTGACAATGGAGAAGGGGAATTTTAGTATTGTCAGTGCTTTAGTTTTGTGTGTGCAAGCAGCCTGTATCTGCTTCCCTACAGGAGTATTTGTGAGGCACTGGGCTCAGTAGGAGGGGACGGGGTAAGGCTGTTCTTGCTTTTGCAATTAGTGAAGGCTGTCTTCTGGAAACCTTCATTATTCTTGAGTCTGTGTGCCTGCTGCTTTGACTACGGTCTCTGAGACTTCACCCATGGGAACAGCATGATTCCCATGTACAGAAAGGGGCAGTGATTGAGGCAGAGCATCTCTGCTTGCTGACAAGAAACTGTTAACAGTGGTCAGAGGAGGTATCTCAGAAGTCTAAGTGTGCTTCTGGCTGTGGAGGGCTGCAAAGGTGTTGTGTAACTTCTGGTTGGATCATGGCACTGCTGATTTTGGTGTTTACTTCTTGTGCAGAAACTGGTGATGAGGTGGAGTTAATGGCAGCTCAGATGTGTTTTGGATATTTGCATGACAGTCCCTAGACTGGGGGGAGGAGTGCCAAATTATTTGGTGTGTGGTACAGAAGATATTGGACAATGTATTTCAAGCTAGAAAACCACTTCCTTCCAAGCATGTGCCAACACATGGCTAGCTGTTTAGGCACAGCCACTGCACTGACAGAACAAGGCCTGGTGGCAAGAAACTAGGGAGGGGAGGAAATGTGCCCATGCGCACTGCTGGGAATTTAGCTTCTGCCAAACCTTATCTGAAACAGAGCTAAAGGTTCGCTTCAGCTGTGTCTGGCCTGCTCATAAAGTATGTGCTGACCTGTTTGGCAACATTTTAAGAATTTTTTTCAAAGCACTGGGTTTTTTGCTTGGTTGGTTTTGTTAGTTGCTTAGTTTGGGTTGGTTTTTGTTGGTGGGTTTGTTTTGTGTGGGAGGAGTGATTATTTGCAAAGCTTTCCATTTTTGTGTCCTGGGCTAAATGAACACTGGTTTACTCTGGAAAGGTTGCATTTAATTCTAGATTTGTTGCCAAACAGAACAGAGGGAAAAAGAGATCTTGCTTCTGGCCTTTCTCAGCATTTCAAAGATCTTAGAATGGGCTATCCAAAATCCGTAAGGGCCTGGTTCTCTCCTGCCCCAGTGGGTTTGTTCTTGCTTTCACTAGGGGACTGTAGTCCCTTTTGCTGCACCTCACCTCCTTGCTCAAAGCTGACTACTCTCCCTTCACTGGCCTCTTTTCCATCAGGTGACATTGACCTGTCACTTGTTGTGCTCTAAGTTCCCAGCAAGGAGAGAGGTCAGTGCCAGGCAAACACACAAATGTCCTTGCTGTGGAAACTGCTGTGCATAGATCCAGTCTATCTCTCAATTCAAGGTTTGCTGGAGAGATAAAATGCTTTGTGGTTTGTTTATATGTGCTGTGGCCTCTTTCTTTGCATCTCTCTTGGCAAACCTTGCTTTCCTTCCATGAAAACATCCAAGAGATAGAGCTGGACTGCCTACTGCATCTCTAGTGCCTGAAAAATGAAGGCTGAACTGGTCAGAGTCTCTCAGCTGCAGAGGCTGCACAGAGTGGTTTTAAATTCAGGGGTGAGATGCAGCCCAAGAATTTGTGTTTTTAGGCTGAAGTATTCAGGGTACCTTGTAGGAGAGAGCAAACCACCTGCAAAAGCTGACCTGAGAGTGAGGAGCCACAGAGCAGGGACACTGATCAGAGCTGTATTCAGCTAAAACAAACCACTGGCCTCACTGCCAGCTCTCCTCTGTGATACAAGCAAGGGTGGGGAGGGAAGCCTTGGAAGGACATTCTGCCAGTCATTTGAAATTTTAACATCAACTGTTTTTGAAGGGTGGAATTGCAGAGAAGTCCCAGTGATTCTGGATGTGAGGGTGTTGTGAGGCTGTGAGTGCCTGTGGACAAGCTTATCACATATTGAGGTGGAAAGTGTCACCCATGTTCACCAAAAGGAGTGAGGCTTTGGTCAGTGATGCCCTGCAAATACAACTCCACTTAGCTTATGTGCCTTCATAGCCAAGCCTCGTGTGTTCCTTCTGTGTATATCATGTTGTAGAAGCGCAACTGCCCAGCCTGCCCTCAGTAAGAGGAAAGAAAGAATTGTATGCTGCTCTGCCAGGTGCACAGTGACAGGTAATTTTAGAAATGTGATTTCTTTCGAAGAAAGAAAGATATTTCTTTTCTTTTTTAATCCTTTATGCATTGTCTGTGGGTTTCTCTCCACTGTGGCTGAGGGGTGTTTGAATGCTTGAATGCTGGCCTTTGAAACTCCTGGACTGAAGAATGGATTTCCCTCCCAGTTTGTGGAAAATACTTGAATTCCTTAATGACTTTGATGCTTTATTCAGCAAGCTCAAGCATGCCAGTCCAACCTGAAAGCTTAGGGTGGAAAATTTACATTTTGGGGTGAAAACCCAAAACTTTGTAGTTATCTTTAGAGTTACGAATCCTCTGTGTCTGTGTGTTTGTTGAGGGGGACATTTTCTATCCAGTTCTCATGCTGTAGGTTGTCTCCCCTGTACAGATAGATTAGAGAGTCCAGTATTTAAGGTTTTTGCTTATATTGGCTACTAATAATGTTGCTGCATTAAAAAAAACTTGATTAAAGCTTACATCCTAGCAAATGGTGAGCTGTTGGTTTGGTAATAGGGACATCTCTTGAGATGAGAGCTGTTCCCAAACTCCACAGAAACTGTCTTTGCTGCATTTTGAGTCCTCAGGCAAATTGATTTACTGTGGAGAGGAGGGTAGACTAAACCAGTGACAGTGTGTCTGGGAATAAATTAGAGTTTTCTTCTACAGAAGGCTTACTAGCATGGCATATCAGTCAGTGTGAAATGAATGATACTTATTTGTGCCTTTATGGTACTTCTCAGCGGAGAGTTTGGCAAATGAGCTAAGTGGCTGCTTCTCACCACGTGCAAAGTCAGTCAATATTCACATTTTAGAAGTGGGATCCTGCAGTATTGGGGAAGGCAATGATGTGGCTGGATGCTATCATGTCAAGAGCAGAATTCATAAATCTTACTTTCACCCCATTGCTGTAGGAACTGGCCTGCCCTTTTCCTCCAGGCAGCAACCGTCAGTGCTCCCGATGCCCTCTTCCAGCCCTCAGCTTATAACCCCTTATATGATTAGACATTATAATGAATATTGTTCCTGAAACTGGATTTAGTTCTGGTTCCTAAAAGGGAAGTCTAATGCAGAACAAGGTGAGCATTGCTTGGGGACTGGTGTGTGGAGGTGATATTCATGTTATTGTGCTTCACCCATGCCCTGATGGGCTGGACTGCAGCAAGATCCAAGCACAATCCTTTTGTCCATCCTTCCTTCCTGCTTCCCCTCCTTCCTCCCTCCCTCCACCCCCAGGGAGGCTGTCCTACTTCGACTTTTTTCTTTTTTTCTTTCTTTCCTTGCCGGGGGG
>JAWWEU010000138.1:6731561-6831729 GCA_035583155.1 Acropternis orthonyx | reverse complement strand
CCCCCCCCCCCCCCCCCCCCCCCCCCCCCCGCCTCAGTTGTACTTTAATCTGGCTGTCCTTGCAACAAACAGCCCAGGATACACAGGGAGGGACCCAAAGCAGCATGATAGCTCAAGGCATCCTGGGGCTCATGCGACCCTTGCGAAGTGGACTGAATGTGAGCAAAATTCGCTTTATTTATCTCAGTGGGGTGACTGAGCAGCATCACAGCCCAGCAAAGTGGTGGTCAGAAAGAGGCTTCAGCTCCACGTACAGGCTCCAAGATGCCCCTGGGAAATCAAGGTGAGTCAAATACTAACCCTGCTTTGCTGTGTCTGAAGGGACAGACATGCACCCCCTGGCTTGCCCTGCAAAAGGGAGAGGAGAAGAGGCCAGAATACCGATGGCCTGTGGGAGGTGGTGGATGAGGGCACCACCTGAGGTGAGTAGATACTAACAGGAGGAAGGTGGTGCCAGGACCTGGTCCGAGAGGTGCTGCTCCCTGTCCCTGGAGCTGTGGGGGCCACAACTAGTGGCCTGGATCCAGCTCATGAAAGTGACAACGTGGCGTAAGAGTCCTTTTTGCTTGGGATGGGATGCATGGTCTGTCATCAGTACTGAGCTTGAGTCAAGCTCTGTGGAAAAATTCTTCAGAAGCGCATGTTTGAAATTGCTTGTAAATGCATTTGGTCCCTGCCAGGGTGGAGAGCTCCCAGTTGGTCAGCTGAAAGGGCAGTTAGTTCAGCTGAGGGGCCTGACTGACAGAGTCCCTCAGGAGGCAGCCCTGAGTGGCAGAGGAGTCCAGGAAGACTGGGCGTTCCTCAAGACAGAAATCTTCAAGGTGCAGAAGCCAACTGCCCCCCCGTGCTGAATGGCTGAGGAGAGGCTGCCTGGCACATAGCACTCTTTCCACAGCCTACTGCAGGCTTCCTGCCAGCTGTTCCTCTCTCTCCTCTTTAGGGATAGTTGAGAAGGTGATTGCAAATGAAGGTAATTTATAGAACTCCTAGACCAATACCATCTGGGTCAAACTGTAATCTGCTGGAGATTGAGAAAAAGTTCTAAACAACATGCAGAAAATACAACAAGCAATTTTACTATATGACCTTACCGAAAAGTCACACTGATAACCCTGCTTGGTGGGATTTCTGAAGACTTGTTATCAAAGGGATTTATTTCTAATTGGTTTGCTGCTTATGAAGTTATAACTGGCAGTACTTGTAGACATCTTGCTGCTTTGTATGGCCTTGCAAAGGGTCTTCTAGGGAAAACATTGATGGAGAGAACCACCACTTCCTTGAAACCCCTTCGCTAGTTTTCTGTGTCACAGTAAGTTTGAGATTTTATTTTTTAAAAAGGGGATAATCAGTTGACATGTATTGAACTTGCAGTGCTGAGTTTGTCACATTGTAGTAAGAACTTTCCGAAGCTCTGACCATGTGTCCTGTGATGCCATTATAAAATAATTTTGCTTCATTTAGGCTGAAATTAGTCTAATCAGTTTTCATTTTTTTGATTATTTTTTGTTTTAATCCTTGTTCAAAATTACTTCACAAAATGTGAAAGGATTTTTTTTTATAGTTTCAAAAACACCAATAAACAAAGTCAAAAATAAATAAAAAATAAAAGCTGCAGACTGCGTTTCCAGTCTTGGGTACCCAAAAGCAGGGGTCCTCCAGAGGAGACTTGAGCCTGGGACTGATTTGAGGGATAAGAAGACAATGAGACCAGCATGCAAATGAGTCTATGGGAGCTGACTGAACTGAACAGTGAAAATGGGGAGTCATCAGGCTGGTTTTATGCCCCCAACAGAGGCACTTACACTGAGAACACAGACTAACAGGTTAAATGTTCCTTTTAGTCAGCAAAGAGAGAAGATGCTTTCAGATGCTCTCTGTGTCGTGGTCAGGAGCGTTTGGCATCATCCCTGTCTTAAAGAGGAGTGAACTGCTGCACCCAGGCTTGTCCAGAGATGTAATAGCATCTGTACTTCCCAGTAACTAAGTAGGCTGTCCCCTGTACTCTGTGCACTGTCCCTGCCTGCAGCTTGGATGTCTTGGGGCTCATGTAACTGGCAGCAACAGTCAAAGCAAGGTTGTATCTTGGAGGAACTGCAGGGAACTAGATTTGTGAGAGACTGGTGCAGAGATTCTCATGGGACTGATGTTGGCTGAAGCTCTAGGTGCCTCAAAAATAACAGGAATTAAGTTTTTTGTCAATAAATGTGCAGGCAGTTTTGGGGATTCTTAGATCCAGCACTCTTTGCAGGCAGTCAGCTTTCATTATCGTGCCAAAGAATCCATTCAGTTGCAGTACTAAGTGAAGTTTTATCACTTTGCCCTTTCTTTTGAAATTACTTTACACATAAATTTAAACAAAACACTGGCCAGAAACCTGCCTGTTTGCCACACAAATGTAATAAATCAGTCTGATCCACTGAAATATGAAGCAGGTTGTTTTAGTTTGTTTTATTTTGACATTTGAGAACTACCCTTTAAATTGCTTATTTACAAAGAAATGTCCATGGGTGTCTTTATGAAGAAGACTGAAAAGTCTTAAAGATGGTTTTTGGCTATTTACTTCAGGAAACAGGGTGGTCCTGCATAGCTGTGCGTGACTGCAGTGTGATCTGTCCTTTTTCAGGTGGGAAACTCTTCCCTCTGCAGCGTGACCTGGTGCCAACTTCACAGCTGTTTGCATAACAAGGAGGCCCTGGTTATGTTAGTTAGTCTACACTAACAGCTCAGGCATTTTTTGGAGCTGAAGCTTGGGAAAACGGGAAGCTGGCCTCCTGGGATGAAGGTGCACTGTTCCCTGTGTCTTGCTCCTGCTAACTGAATCAAAGCACAACTACAAACAAAAGAGCAGAGAAAGCAAAAAATACTGTTTCATCTCTTCTTCACTTCCAAATTTTGATGGTATATGGGGACTGACTTTCCAAAGAGATAATTTTTTGGAATTTTTTGCTCCTAAAGTCTTGCTGATGAAGTCCATATTTTAATGTATCCTTATTGACTTAGAGATGAACTGCACTAATTTGTCTGCAGGTAACTAGGATTAGAGCTGGATGGTTATTGTGACTTACATGAAGCAGAATGAATAAGACCTGCAAAGTTGAGAGGAGAACATTTCTTCCTGCTTTCCTATTATATTTTTACAGGAATTATTTCCTGTCTCCTATCCAGCTGGATAAATGCCCTATACTCCACCCCTGCATCTTGTGAGTTTAGAAAGAGCAAAAGGAAATTATTTAAAATCGATCCTTATATATTTGTGCTTAACATTAGAAGCACATCAGCAGAAATCTCCACTGCTTCATTTTAATTGCCACACAGCAGAGAGGGGTTGAGCATGCAGGGTCTTTCCAGCTGCTGGTGTTGCTATCACAGGTACAGTTCCCTTTTAACCAATTCCTCCTCCTAGTGTCTGTGACTTCCCAAGAGGACAGACACCTGCTACTGAGGTGCATAGGCACTACTACAGTGATTCCTTGGCTGCTGATTTTGCTGTAATTTGTGACCTGGGCTATGACAGTTCGTGCTCAGCGTGAATTGAAAACACAGTGAGAAATCCATGGATTAATATTAGAAATTCCAACAGCTCTGAGCCATGTTTGCTGTTTGCTTCACTGGCCCCAGGGCTTCCAGAATTGTTACCAAGCTTTATACAAAACAGCACTTGTATTGGAAGAAGCTGGGTGTTGCTCCACTCAGTCTTATGTAAGGGGGAAAAATCAGGGAATTGTGAGCTTGGCCAGTTCTCACTGCAAAATTTGCTCCAGTTTCAAGGCTTTGTTTTGCCAGAAATGTCAGCAGCAAGGCCACGGGGCAGCGCTGATAATGCCAGTGCTTGGGAATTACCAGAGCTATGGGAGACAGAGGTGGATCTCTACAGGGATCTGGGTGAGTGGTGTCTGTTGTCAGCCTGATAGAAGAGAGTGAAGCCATCTTCTGCCACTAGGGAATGCCCTGGGCTTTGGGGCGATGGGCACTTGAACAGTGCCACACTGAGAGTTACTGGGCAAAAGGCCTCACTATTTCCAGGGTGCTGCCCTCTTTCAGCACAGGAGATGTGACCTTTGGACAACTCATTTTGCTAAGTGTCCTTTTGGGTATGTACACTAAGAAAAAACACTGTTTACTTGTGTGCTTCCCCTGGCAAATATAACAGGCAGTCTCAGAATGTGCTGTCTTGGTGAGAAATCCCTGACACCGCTGTCAGGGTAGCAGCCTTCTCCACACTGGTGCGAGAGCCTGGGCTGGAGGAGATGAAGTGGGTGCTATTTTCCTCTTATTTGCAGACAACCTGTCTGCAAGTCAGCACTAAGAGATGCTGATGGCCATGTGCGTAACTCTCAACCAGATTAAATCTCACATGCTATCAAAATAGCGAGCAATTTCTTCCGAGTGAGGATCACATCAGCTCAGAGGAGGTTACTCAGCCCAGGAGCTCTGTAAGCTGGGGATGGGCATGTCTTGTCACAAGAAGGCTCTGTGTGATGCAATTCAGGAAAGGATTGGGCACTTCATGAAGAAAAAGCATCAGAATAGGAACAGTCATAAGTAATCCCCTTCAGAAGGGAAGGGGAAACAAAACATGAATGACAGCAGCCCTTCTTGCAGTATTAGTATCTGATCCTGAGCACTTTGCTTGTTCTATTGCAGGATTAACATCCCAGGCCTGGGACTTTCAAATGCTTTGCCTGCCTAACACAGTCCCTCTGCCAGCCTGCCCAAGCAGTTTGATGTGCAGATAGACATTTATTCTGAGGGATGTTTGATAAAGTGGGAAATATTTTGGGGCAACTGAGACTTGCCTGCCACAGAGAACTGATAATTTGAATGTTTTCTGAGGTCCATGGTGCAATCCTTTGAGAAAGTGTTTGTATGCATGTTTCCATTCACATGCCATGTCTCTTAAGTGCTCAGCCACAAGACCTCAACTGTGGGTGTGCAGGAAAGGGTGGACTCCTGATTTTTGCAAATTTGTCTTACAGTTCCACAGGTCATGTGACGGTGCATTTTATAAATCGGGATGGAGAGCGACTTACGACCACAGCCAAAGAAGGGGAGAGTTTGCTGGAAGTGGTAGTCAATCAAAACTTGGCCATTGATGGATTTGGTAGGTGTTGCAGAAGGATATGTATGTGTACTCTAAAGACCAGTCTAAAGAGCAGGTACTTGGGAATAGTGCAACTGTACATATGCCACTGTTCTGCTGAGATCATAAAGCAAGCTTCCCTGCACCAAAAGCTGCTTGCTGCGTGGCTTACCATGCTGAGATGGCAGTGTGACTTCACAGTCACCACGGGCATTCTATCAACCTCTGTCAGTGTGTTTGGCTGGTTAGAGCTGATGTACAAATTTGAAAACTGATTGTGATCCTCCCAAAGAAGAGGCAGGCTGAAACCTGCTTCCATCTGTTGTGTTTTCTGGCATCTCTTTTGACATATTCCAGATCTGCTGAAGGACTCTCATCCTCTTGTTTTTGCTGATTTGCTGTCATTGCCTCTTTTCTCCACCAGGTGCATGTGAAGGAACACTAGCCTGTTCCACCTGTCACCTCATTTTTGACAAGGACACCTTCCAAAAGCTTGATGCCGTCTCAGATGAAGAGCTGGACATGCTGGACTTGGCGTATGGGCTCACTGAGACGTAAGCCTCCCAGCTGATTGCAGTAGATCCTCAAGCCTCTGAGGTGGATTCTCAGCATGTGGCACCTCTTTCTGAGGGGACAGGGCTTGTTCTGTATTACAGTTGTGCCTCGTGAGCTGCTTTCTCTTGAGCCACGGGAGATCTTTAACAGCAGCTTTAGTGAAAACCCATCCTGGAACAGACATCCCACTGTGGGTGGGGATTTTCTCCCTCTTCTGTGGAAACAGATGAGCCTCACTTCATGTTTTCTTCTCAGGTCACGCCTTGGCTGCCAGGTGTATGTTAAGAAGTCGATGGATGGTCTAACGGTGCGGGTCCCCATGGATGTGTCAGACATCAGGAGGCAACTGGAGGTTGGAAAGCAAAGCAAACAGTAACTGAATATGACTGCTGCACAGCTTACATCCTCATTTAGGTGTGGCAGGGTACTTTGCTTTTGGTTGACACTATTGCTTATTGTGGTTTGCTTGCAGTAGACCATAGAGGTCTGATTCAGTATAAAAAGCCTGTTTGACAAATCTCTTATTTAAACAAGGTTTAATGCTTAATAGGGTATTTGGTACATGTTTTAAGTGCTTAAATGCTCTGCTGAATGCAACTGGACTAAAGTGTATGGCTTTGTATTTCCCTGGGTGTCAGTGAACATCTGTGCTGTATGTGACTCACCCTCTCCTTTGAAATTTAAGAATTCTGTTTTAACTACTGAGAATTTTGCAAGGCTTGGCTCTTCAAAAGTAGAGCAGATTTTTACCAATATGGGAAGCTTAAGAAGGGATAGCTGTTCACAGGTCACTGTACTGATGGGTGGGTTTGATATGTAGTGACAGGAGTTTGGCCAGCAAGAGTATACTGATAACATTTGCGTGCTGACAGTTTCTGTAAGTGGGAACCACTTCCATGAACTTGAGATGTTACATGTCCCTGAATTGTTCTGTGCCAGGATCAGCCACTATTTCCAAATGTTGAATTTTCCCATTGTTGTACTACCACACCTATCAAATAAAATTCTAATAAAGAGATGTTTAGACCTACAAGATGTGCTTTTCTGGCACCACAAGCCTGTCTGGAATAGATGAGTTGGATGGATATTTGTTGGGGTACATTAAGCACAGCATCACTGGCAGCCAGTCAAAGGCAGTTGATTGTCCTGCTCTACTCTACACTGGTGTGGACTCACCTTGAGTCCTGTGTGCAGTTTTGGGCACCACAATATAAAAAAGACATTAATCTACCCGAGTGTGTCCAGAGTGGGGCCACGAGGATGGTGAAGGGTCTGGAGGGGCCATACGAGGGGTGGCTGAGGGCACACTTGGTTTGTTCAGCTGGAGAAGAGGAGACTGAGGTCAGACCTCATTAGGGTCTTCAACATCCTCTCAAGGGGCAGTGGAGGGGCAGGTACCGATCTCTTCACTCTTGTTACCAGTGACCAGGACTCGATGGAATGGCTGGAGCTGGGTGAGGGGAGGTTTAGGTTGGATATCAGGAAAAGGGTGGTCGGCCACTGAACAGGCTCCCCAGGTCCGTGCGTCATGGCCCCAAGGATGCCAGAGCTCAAGTAACGTTTGGACAACACTCTCAGGGACAGGGTGGGATTGTTGTGGTGTCCTGTCCAGGGCCAGGAGCTGGACTCGCTGATCCTGATGGGTCCCGCAGAATTTAGGATATCTTGTCGTTCCACGATTCTGTGATTCTATGGAATGTTGGTGTGGTGTGGCAGGTGGAGCCACGAGGGGCCGCTGTGCAGGGTTGCAAGGGGGTGTTGTGCTGCCAGGGGGCACTGTGTGGAGCTGTGAGGGGGGGCTGTGAGGGGACACTGTGCTGCCAGGGGGTGCTGTGTGGGGCCATGAGGGGGCGCTGTACCGTGAGGGGGCGCTGTGCGGGGCCGTGAGGGGGCGCTGTACCGTGAGGGGTGCTGTGCCCCCACCCGCCACCTCACCCCTCAGCCCCGGGGCCGCTCCGGGTCCGCTGTGCTCAGTGCCCCACTGGCCGTCTGGCGGCTGACACAGGCCCTGCTGTGCTCAGGCACAGCTGGCCAGTGACACTCTCTAAATCCCCACAATAGGCTTTGGCTTCCTCTCAGGTCCTTCATGCAAAAAAATCGGTACAAAGGTTTCTCCAAGTCAGAATTTCATCCTTAGCAGAAGACTACCTGCAGGGTAGATTTCCTGGCATGGCCGAGAACCACATGCTGTAGGAGGCGATGGCAGCAGAGTGGATTTTTCGTAGGGTCCCAGCCCTGTTTTGGGACTGTGGATGTCATGATTTACTGGGGGGCTTCAGGGGCTCGGGGCTGGCATTTCACATATGCCAGGTCAAGGCCAATCCTTCCCCAGGGTAGCCCTTTGCTTTGTCACATATCAGAAAACTCTGCCTGTTTCTCCCAAACCTCTTCTCCTCCAGCTTGTCCTAGGTTTACAGTAATAAAGCAAAGAGAATAAAAATGAGTTAAAAGAAAGCAGTAAACTCACCACTTTGAGTACCACTGCAAGTCTTTCCCCACTCCTGATGCTGCCACTGTGCCCTTGCAGAGTCAAGGTGATCTGGAGCTTTGCAGTCCCACTCCTCAGCCCCCACATGAGTTTGAAGCTGGAGCACAGGCTGTCACTGGAAGGTGCCAGCCCCCTGCACCTGCATGGCAGGATGGCAAGGAAGGGAGCAGCTGCTGGCTCAGAAGGGTTGAGTGACTTGTGTTTGTCTTCAGAGTGTGGGTGACCTTCGAAGAAAGAGTTTCTCAAAGCTGCCATGGGGACACCAGAGAGACCTCTGCACAAAGGAGCTACCTGCAAAGGATGGGGGAGAATACATCATGGGAGACTGGCTTTCCTGCTGTTGGAATGTCAGAAATAGGATTGAGAAGGTTAAAATAAGCTACAGCTGTGCTGGGCACTTCTGTCATGTTTCTGTCAGCCTGCAGAATAAGAAAACAAATCATACCTGCTGAGCAGAAATGAGAAGAGGCTGAACTGCATGAGTCATTTCTCTTCAAGGCAAATAAGCTGGACATGTTTGGCTTTGGTCTGTATTAGGAGCAGGCCCTGAAGGTTCCTTGCTTTCTGGATGGTGACCATGCGACATGACTTCCTGAGTGACTGTCTCCAGTGGGGCAGTGAGTGGGGTTTTCAGTATGTGTGAAGTCAACTTGGTTTAAACCTCTCTGTTTGATCTGAAAAAGGGCAGAGAAAGAAGGGAAACCTATCTGTGTCTCAGGGCTAATGTGAGAGAGAAAATGTGGCTTTTCTGGGGCAGAAAGCCAACCAACCATTTGTGTATTTGGCATTTCTTGTTATGAGCAAGCTGGGTGTGGTGGAACTTTTTCAAGACTTGTCTCTCACAGTTGCATTATTGCCTGGGTCATGGAAAAGGAGTGTTGCAGATTTCCACGCCCGGAACTGTGGTTTGTGCTACATTTTGTTGATTTTTTTTTTTTTGTTTTAAATATAGAAAAATGATTACTAGAGGACTGGGTTAGAGCAGCTAACCAGGGAACTGCATCCATATTGGGCAGCCTAAAATGAGGCAAGGAAAAATATGTGTTTTGTCCCGCTTGTCTCAATGTTTCTATAAATTAATTTATTTCTAACTTGCTTGGAATTCTTTTAGGTGATGCAAATTGTGAGCTCTTAGTCTGCATTTGGTCCAGGTCACCTTTGTTTGACTCGAGCCCAACCACTGAGCCAGTTTACAATCTGTTAGCATGTTTAGAATACAGAATAATCTCTCTTCCAAAACAGGAAGACTTTTTGTATAACATTTAGTGCTGTTTCACCTTCTTGAAAGGACAGAAGTAATGCCTGAGCTGCTGTGCCAGCAGAGGGTTCCTTTGTCGGCATGGCCAGCCTGGCAGACCTCAGCTGGGAGGTGTATTTCACAGCACAGCTTGGTGCTTGCAACCACCACCACCCTGACACAGGGAGGGGAGAAGCAAGAGCAAAGGAACAAAAGTTAACAACAGCACCACAATGCCAACTTGTGTGTCCTTTATTGAAATAGTTACAACTGCAGTTCTGGAAAAAAGACTGTGAATACCTTGTCATTCATGTGTGAGGAAAATGATGGTGAGGGGATTGTGTTATGATTCTCTACACCTTTCATTATACAAGGGCCACAAAGGTGATGGGAGACAGAGAGTGCCACATCTGAGAGTTAAACACCCTGCATCTAACAAAACAAACCCTTATACACCTTGGAAAGTGGGCTGGGCTCTGGGCTTCCCCCTGGCCCCCATGCCCCAGTATTTGATGGTGTGAATGTGGCGTGCTGGGCCAGGTTCCTGTCACTGACCCTCACAGGCACCTGGCAGATGAGTGAAGGGATTTGACACCTCCTAGATCATTTTACAGCAGTGGCTTTCCCCTCTGTGCAAGAACTGAACCATGACAGTTGTCAAGCAGCTCTAGCTCTGGCTATTTGCAGACACTCAGCAGCTTGCAGGGGCACTTACTCCACATGCACTACCTTTCAGTCATTAGGATTCATGTACTTCTCTTGTCCTTCAGCCATTCACTGTACCCTGAGTAACTTTCAAATGAACCATCCTGAACCTTTTAAACTTTGAGACTTTTCCCACTACTGTGGTGCTCTCAGCAACTTTTTAGAGCTCAGCTGGCAGCATGACAACCCTCTAACAAGTCCAGTTTATGACTATGGTGCTTATGAGCATGCCTTTGAGTGGACTCATGGAGGTGCTCCAGGAGTCCACTGGCTGTGCCTCTTTGGTGGTCCCCACCAGCAGCCTTGCTTAGTGCATCCCTGCCTGGAACTTCTCCAAACTTAGTTCTGCTGGAGCA
Source organism: Acropternis orthonyx (assembly GCA_035583155.1). Classification (NCBI taxonomy): domain Eukaryota; kingdom Metazoa; phylum Chordata; class Aves; order Passeriformes; family Rhinocryptidae; genus Acropternis; species Acropternis orthonyx. The sequence continues at coordinate 6,821,308 of JAWWEU010000138.1, read as the reverse complement.
CACCAGGCCATGTACTCTGCTGGGTGGGAACTCACTCCGTGCTTCTCTGAGCCAGCATCAGTTCTGTTGAGGCCTGGACAGTCTCAGAGTATAGACTGACAACTTTCTGGCCAGATGAGACTTTGCTTCAGCACCCACTCAACAACATTGCTGACAACTTCCACAACTCCTTGACCTCACACTAAAGTCCCTCTCAGCATGACTAGTAATTTGATTAGTTGCCCCATCCATACTGCCTCTGGAAAGGGGCACCATCTTTTGCAGAAAAATAATGTCACCTTTCACTAGGACTGAAAGGACCAGCTACTCCCAGAGGACACTGAAAAACATTCATAGCCCTGCCAACGTGACAGTGTTAAAATCCTTTATAGCAACTGTGTCGCTGTCAAATGCTAGCTTTGGGGAAGGTATGAGAAGAAAAAATCAATGCACAATTAATTGGTTAAAAAAGCAATCTTGGGGTTAAAATGTTACACACGCTGTCTGTCAGTGCACACTGGACCTTAAACTCCAGGCTCCCGTTGGTGTTTTTGGAACCCAACCTCAACCAGTAATGGACATGGGCTGTGAGCTAAACCCCAGGGGACAACAGACAAGCAGAACAAAGCAGCAATGATTTCTGGAATGGAGGTGAAGGATCTTCCTTTGGATGAATGGTGGGGATGAACAGTGAATAGCTGTGGGTTTTGTGTAAGTGTAAAGATTTTTAACTAATTCTGATGGAGCATGAGCCGTTCCAGTTCTCCGGTCATCCATACACATTGGTGGCTGACTGGAGAAAATAAAGCAGAGTTTCTCCCTCCCTGCTATAAAAAGAAATGGAGTCAGACCCTGTACAGGTCAGCTAATTCATGGACAGGGAGAGTCTGATGGCATTCAGCACACTACACACTCAGCCAGTGAAGTTTCTTCCATCGAAAAAGGGTATAAAACACAAGAACAACTCTGCCATCCCTACCCTCCCTACCAAAATGAGTATTGAACCCCAACATTACATATATATTAGTGTCACTTTACACTTGTTGTCCCATGCAGCCTGCTAAATTCTTCACACCCTGATCATATATTACAGAGTATTTTCTGTTGCACATACACAAAAAAATATTTAGTTCCTCCACATCCATTGCCCTAGACAAACATCTCTTCAGCAAAGCCCACTGTGTCACACTCCTCTACAGCCATGTCTGCCAGCGATTGGCTCCTGAGCCACTCCACCCTGCTCCGGAGGAGCTCATTCTCCACTGCTTCCACCTCCACTGTGGGACAGGGCTTGGTTTCATTGTGCTTGAAATACTCCCTGATGGTGTTTCGGATGGAGGCAGGGAGGATGATGTGGATGGTGTGGCTGAACATGTTGAAGCCCTTGCTCTGGGTTGGCGCCTGCGCCATTTCCACTGGCTGGATCTCCAGCTCCTCAGGAGTGGAGGCACTCTGGGGACTCTCTCTGTGCTCGGCCTGTGGTGGTGGGACCTTTGGTTCATGGTGGTAGTGCCTGGAGATGGACTGCAGAACAAGGGGGGTGTTCTGCCCATAGAAAACTGTCTGGGGGATGTGGACTCTCACAGTCTGCAAACTCTTGGGCAAGCCCTGCTCACTGCTGCTGCTGGGCAAGTCACCGATTCTGATGTTTGCCACAGATCTCTCCTCTTTCCTCTCTCCCACTGGAGACCCCCAAGAGCTTCCTTTATTTGGGGCCACATAAAAAGCTATCTTTGTGCGCTTCAAACTTTCCTGGCTCAGCAGGCAAGCATCAATGCTTTTGATTTCTATGTTCTTCACTGTCTTCTCCCTGTGCTGCTGGTGGCTGACCTGTGGGGATGTCTCGCCGGATGGGCTGGCAGCATGGAATTCAGAGTTTTGTTCAAATTCTTTGGTATAATCCTGGCTCAGGAGCCTGGGGCTGTGGCCCACTGCACAATTCAGCTGTCTCTCCTCTTCTTCCCAGTCAATGTCAGTGAGTGGGCTTCCCACAGCAGCTCTGCTGACAGATTGAAAACTCTTTCTCTCTCCAAAGCAGTAACTGCTCTCTCCAGCCTTGGGTTCATACTCGTGGAAACTGTCCTGCTCATACAGATGTAAAGGCACAGGAGACGTGAGGGATTTGTGCTGCTCTTTTGGGGACCTCTTGGCAACCTTGGGGGACACAGCATGAAGCCTGGCAGAAGTGCCAAACATGAATGGCTGGGATGACACATCTGTGGGACTAACGGCTGATGACTCTGAGCAGTAGGAGAAAGCACTGTCTAAAGAGCTGAGTGAGGAAGCAGATGGGGAGGTGGTGGTAGAGGACAGGCTGGAGAAGCTGGACCTGTTGGACAGGCTGGACTTCTGAAGGCTGAGCTGATTCACCTTGGAGCTGGTCTGAGGTGATTGCCACAAGTTCTGCCTGGCCTTATTAACCCCAGGGCTTAGGCCTTCATCAATCAGCTTCTGGCTCTCCACTTGCAGCTGCCTGAGCCTGTGGATGTAATCTGTGTGGCTGCGCATGATGGTGGCATCGCAGCTGGACTGGCGGGCCACCGGCTCATGGCCCTGGGCAGGAAGCTGGGAGCTGAGGCAGACACTGGGTTCTGACGAGCAGCGGTCCCGGACCATGCTGAGCGAGCGTATGGAGCCAATGGAGCAGAAGGAGCCATCCTCTTCCAGGAGGTCATAGCTGTCTGCACTGGCATTCATCTGGGCTTTGCTTTGGTAGCAGGCTGTAATCTCACTGAACAAGTCCCAGTCTTCCTGATCCTCATTCAGTAACAAGCTGCTGGGTGGTTCAAAAATGGAATCTGTTTCAGGTTCCAGGTGGTGCTTTGACCCCTCTGCGTCACAAGTGGAAAACTCCAGCTCATCAGAGGAATCATCATGCTGAGCCAAGCCTTTGCCTGGGGCAGAGGACACAAATTAATTTGTTGCCATATATATAGTACCTTACAACCAAGGCAGGGAAATTATATCAAGCCCATGGGAAAACAAAGATGAACTATTATTTTCACAGGGAATAATAAAAAAATTCTTGTTCGTTAACCTAAGCTTTCACCACTGGCCTGTATTTATGGGATAGTTAACATTCAACTATCTCTTTCCATTCAAGTATGTGGTTTAACTTTATAGACCTAACCTGGAAAATAAGAAAAAAATGACTGCTGGGACATGACAGTGCTAAGGCTACACTAAATTCTTGCAATGGCTGGAGTAGGTTGAACAGCAGCCCCAGAAAGAAACAACCATCCCCCGGTACACATTTGAGGTTCTGAACCTTGTCTCTCTGCTTTGCCATTTCTTTCTTCCTATGCTTGAGACACAAAGGAAAAACCAACCCCAACTGGTTTTCAATGCTATTCCTTAGAAGAGACATGAAGGTAAGGCAAACTCTTCTGCATGAGACCTTTACCTATTAAAAGATTTTATTAAATGTTTCTGGAAGACATAGACCCACCAACTTACCCAGAGATTCTGCTGAGTTTTTGGACTTCTTTTTGTCAAGTCTTTGAAACAAGGAAGCAATATCACCCCCAAAAATCTCCCCTGAGTTTTCAATCAGAAACTGCACTAACAAGGCCACCTGGCAAAACAGGAATTCACAGGTTTAGTTTCATGAAAATGGAGCTAGCCATTTACAGTAAGTAAAATAATTCCCAGATTGTTCCTTTTCTTTTGACAAAGATATAATTTCCTCAAGAAGCTGTTAATAATGTGGCAACGTGTCTGTATGAACTATGCCTGGGGCAAGATTATGAGCTATACAAACTGGTACTGTGAACCAGATACAGCATGTTCTACAATTTTCCTTACTATTGCTAACACCTCATAAGTTACAAGCAAGCATTCCTCCCCTCTGGTGAGCTGTCATGCTCACTGCTTACTTTGTCCCAACTGAAGTGGCATTATCCAACTTTAGCTGCTCCAATTTTTTTGTGCTTTCTTGACAATATAGGAAGTTCATCTGGTAAAAGCAACCACTGCTTCCCTTTCCACTCTGGATAGTCTGAGGGGCTAAATGCCCCTCCCAGTGTGGGCACAACTGCAAGGGAAAAGGATGAGGCCTGGATGCCTCGCAGCTGTCTCTGTCACTGACACTATGCCTTCCTTTAGCCTACAAAATATAGTGAAAGGGGGAGACCTTTCATGTGAACCCAAGCCTATGGAAGATTACCTTCTTTGTAGACTGGCTCTCCTCTTCAGGCCCAGTAGGACTTGGTAACCACAGCATATTGGGTGCTATGCAAAGTGCCAGATTAAAGGCATTCATCTGATTCACACCGGAATTCTGCTCAATATGATGGAGGACTCCAAAGAGGTGTCTGAGTAAGATGAGGTTAGCCTCTGGAAGCTGGTTGACAAGACTATTCAGGGAGTGGGAACAAAGGAAAAAAGTGCTGTTCACAAACATCTGCTCTTCAAGTACCAGAAGTTTCTTCTCAAAACTTTTGCCCCGTTCTGCCCCTTTGCACCCAGTCTGAGACATTCACAGCTGATAATAATAAGACTGTGTCACTCTCCACCAACTCATGTGAGAGCCACAACTCTGCATCAATATTGCTTTCCTCCTCTGGTTCCAGAGCTGGGGGACAAGGGTCTTGGGTCTAGAGCATGTGGGAAGGAGCCCACAATGCCTTGACAAGACAGGGCCCCCTCAGAGGAGACAAGCACAGCTCCAGGCCAGCAGTACTGCCGTGTCCCATGCTACGGACACTACGGAGGAAGGACACCCAGTTCAAATGGTGAGGTTCAAAAACTGACTTAAGCCATAGTTGAATATACTGGATATCCTACAGGAGGCTGATAAGCTGCTCTTGCTCAGGGCAGCCATTTAAAGGCAGTAAAGCTGTTTTCAAGGTCCCAGTCACCACCTTGACAGGGCTGTTTCTTCTAACTGCCAATATGATCATCAGTGTTGTTTTGTTCGCATAAGAAAAATGTTACTGTCATTAAGGATCTAATTCTGCTAGCTTTGATGTACTGCTGGTGGCTGAATTATTGTGCTTTTTCAGTTTACTGGTTCTGGCAATTTGAACTGGTCATCAGAAAATAATTTTATAATCACTTATCTGGGGTAAGAAATGTTAATGATGTTCATAAAAGACCACTGAAAGGAAAATGTTCCGATCAGTGACACTGGCCATCAGCAATAGCTCCACTGTGGCCTGAAGCATTGCCAAGAGTCTCCTAGAAGATGAAGGCTATTCTTAGGGCTGTATAGTCCCACTTTTCCCACCAAAAGAAGCTTTTACAAAGGCTTTTACGAACCTTTTGATAGCTTCAATCTTTTGTGCCCGATTTTCCTTGTCCACAGCTTCCATCCACAGTCCGTGCATGTCTGAGGATAGAACACTGTCAGGTATATTTCGGAGAAAATCCTGAATTAAATATATATATGCAAAGCAGTCTGGTCAGTTTTGAATTCCTGGTTTCCATTTCACAATGCATATAGTCATTGTTTATTCATATTAAGCACAAGATAAAACAAGACATGACACAAACGTGCTTTTCCTCCCCTCCCACATCCATCAAGCTGTCTTCCTCAAGTTCTCCCATGACAGGACTGCAGAATGAATAGGCAGCCCTCCTGTCTTGTTCCCTCTTCATAGCAGGACTGATCTCCACTGCAGTAGAGGACTCAGCCCTGAGGCTGTGCACAGATCTCACTGAAACATTTCTCAGCTAGGAGGACTGCTGGTTTTTCTCAGGGGGCTATTTAAAAACTCAGTGTATGTCTTGCGTTGGAAAGTGCCTGCATATCCTCCCAGTCAAAAGCTTTTTGCATCAGGCCAACAAGAACAGGGATGGTTTTTGATCTATTTGATGCCTGAGTTATTCTGATCAATTTAATTACCAGTGTAAAAGGTAGGCTTTTTCTTACTAAAACATGGGTCTTATCAGAAGCTTCATGCCCCAACCACCACAACCCCTCTGCTTGGATTTAGCAGCTTCTTTCCCCCTTGCTTGCTAGCTGATCAGAGGGTGAAGGCTTGGGTTCCAGAGAGCACAGGCCAGCTCCTTTGAGCTGTCTGGGGGTTGCAGAACAGTTCCCCCTCAAATGGCATGCGTCCTCACAAACCTCCTGCAGACTCTTCTGAGAGTTCAGAAATGACAAAGAGCGTTTGTGCTGCTGCGACTCGAGGGCTTCATGCACATGTCAGGGCAGCATCTGAACTGCTGAGCGTGGGCTCTGGTACATTCTTTGGCACTGTACAGACACCATGGCTGTCTTGCAGGTGGACATAATTGGATTTCCTGCTGGAGGTGCTTTGGTCCAGGGAGGTACAAAATGAAGCCCTGTTCTGAGGGCCACTGCACGTGTCAGCATGTGAAAACAAGTGCCACTGCGCCAGGCAGATACCTTTGTGCGCACATTCATGAGAATGTACCTTGCTGGAAAATGCTTTCTGGTCCCCTGAAATCTTCCCTACTCATAAAGACTCATGTTGCTTCCTTAAAGAAGGAAGGTACCATTAGCCCAGACAGCTGAGTTACTTGGCCAAACCTACCGTGATGACAGCTGCAGCCACAAAGACTGATTCTCCATCCACCTGAACATCATCTCCAGAGTTCAGCTTCTCTTTCAACTCCTTGCAAGTCCTGGCATTGGCAGAACGTCTGAAAATGCCCCTAGTAGAGGGACCTTCATGGTACAACAGGAGCAGCATATCCTAAGAGAAAGCCCAATTGTACTTAAGAGCCTAACACTTTACTCTCTTGTTTGTGTATGTTACACTTCATGTGTTGTAACATAATTAGTGTAAGACCTAGTCAGTAACAGAAAGAGAACAATACAAGAGATTTATCCTGATTTAACCAGGGACAAGAACTTGACAGCCAAGTTGCAGGCACAGTTCATGTGGGTACGCTTATCCTGTGACAAGTGTGAGACCAGGGGACTCTTGTAGTGAGTGAGGTCTAGGCTGTGTAGCATGGCAGGATCCACTGACATTGACCCTTGTCAGCTGGTGATGACCTGATTGGAGACACCCATTGGAACAGGACAGACATCTGTGAATGAAGTGATATGGATGTTCCTGCCCTTGTTACTGAGCTGAATCTGAAACACAAGCAAATGATTGTCCCCTTCCTACTCAATCTTCATAAATACTAAAAGTGGTTTTAAATTCTGGGCTAAACATGTCAAATTTATGTCAGGACAAACAGTCCAGGCTGCTCCTTACCATGATTGGCTTGGGAAGGATTCCATCAGGACAGACAGAGGTCAGGGACAGGCCGAAGAGCTTCCGTGGGGTGGTAGGTGACTGTGAGGAAGGGCTGCCCGTCGGAGTGCTGGTGCTGCGGCGTAAGGCCCAGTCAATCAAGGACTTCTTCCTCTTGGTGTGTTTCTGCAGTGACTCTGAAGGAAAACACAGAACTTCATTACATGCCTGTCTGTTCTTCCTGCTGGCCAATGAACGATCAACAATGGAGGCAGAGTTCACAGCAAAACAAGGTTCTTCTACGCTCCCCTGTTTGTTAACTGCACTAATGGAGATCATCAGACAATATACAGCAGTAAAACCACTTGTTCATCTCTCAGCCATCAGCAAAACTCTCGATCACCATTCTTCAGGGAACCTTTCTGTCTCTTCAGTGTAAGAATCTCTTCACTCTCATGTCCAGTGACAGGACTCTAGAAAACAGCATGAAACTGAGTTGGGGGAGGTTTAGGTTGGGTATCAGGAAAAGGTTCTTCCCGCAGAGGGTGGTTAAGCAGCGCAACAGGCTTCCCAGGGCAGTGGGCACAGCACTAAGCCTGACAGAGGTCATGGAGTATTTGGACAATGCTCTCAGGGACATGGTGAGATTGTTGGGGTGTCCTGTGCAGGGCCAGGAGTCGATGATCCTGATGGGGCCCTTCTAACTTAGCATATTCTGTCATTCTATGATAATAACGTGCAATTGAAAGCTAATCAAGGACTGAAAGCTAATTCTGAACACTTGCGAAGACAAATTTCGCCTCTCTGTCAGGTATGAGAGTAACTCTGGGATATGTGTATGATGCCAGGAAAAGTTTGGCACTGCCATGGAAAGCAGCAAAATCTACCTAGCAGTAACACGCTCCTGCAGCCCCTACCTCTCCTCAGCTGCACTGGAGCTTGGAGTCTGGGTTTCAGGATGAATTGACACTGCTTTTCCTTTGGGAGCTGAGCAAGGAAGGAAGTCTCTGTCCCATCAGCCATGAGAGTGTTATTGTTGGTTCTTTGTTGCTGGTCAGCTGAGTCCCGGAGACAGCTCAATGCAATACTGAAGGGATGTTCGTGCCCTGTTGAGCAAAGGTGTGTAAAGAGCAAGCAAAGATGCAGAGCTATGTGAAAACAGCTCCAAATCTGGGCAGGAGGAAGCAGCCACATCCAATGGCTCCCACTGCAGCTGGGCCTCTAAAAAGTGTTATTTGAAACTTGCATGTGTGGACTGAAGAGGACAGGGCACATCCACACATACATACGATCATTGCTTTACAAATAAGTTCATCCAGTTAAACCTGGCCAGTCACTCCTTATTAGCAGCTCTCCAGAACATTCTGCAACAAAGCACTACTGCAAACTGAAATGCAATGAAAGCTAAATAACTACCAAAAAAGTAGGATGAACATGTTTGTTTCCAAACTAGAGGCTTATAAGTCACCAATGGACCATCTAAAATTCTGATTCTTTCAGCTGCCAAAGTACTTTCCTCTGGATTGCTGAGTGACCACCTGACTGCAGCAATTTGTTTGGCTTCTGACAGAACCCAAAGGCAAAGGGTCTGGGAGGTGTCAGGAGATGCTCTTGTCTGATGGACAAAAGTGGGCATGTCTATCACAAGCAGCAAAGGTGGCCTGAGGCTGCCCCTGACCTCATGCTCTGTCTGTGAGAGAAGCCTGCAAAGCTGAGCAGAAGAGTATGACCAGCCTGTAAACCTGTAGCCCTGCAAGCTCATACCAGCAGCCATGGGGACTGGATTGGACTTTGAGGCATGTCCTACTCCTGCATCGCATTCACTTCATAGAAGGAACTTCTTAGGCCAGCCTAAAGATCTCCCATTTATTTGGAGCATCTGCTGAAAAGTGTCATGGGCTCCCATCCAGAAATGCACAGATTTGCTTGGAAAAGGGAGGTAAGTGTGAAGATCTTCAAAAATGTCACCATGCTTTGATTAAATGGGGATGCTGAGACCATAAACCCCAAGTGACATCTCACAGCAGCTTGATGTCACATCTCACATCAGCAACTTTTTTAAGCAAAGAGTGCAATGTTTGTGATGTTTCTCTGCCACATACCCTAGTATCATTTATCACTTGTTCCTTTGGTGCTAGAATTGAGTAAAGATGGGAGAGCTCTTACCAATGAGAGGGTAAGCAGGCTCGTCTTTTCCTGAGACCACCCAGAGGTGGTGTTCACTGGTCCTGCCCTGGTGGGTGAGGAACAAGAGAAGAGAAAAATGTCAGTTGAAAGGGGCCAGGGTGAGGGTCCATGACGCTGCCTTCCACTCAGAAAGCAAGAGACAGCAAATCTAGACTTTTCAACATCCACACTGTTCTGTAAACCAGATGTTGCCAGCTTCCTTAGCTAAGATCTGGCAACTTGCCACTTACAGGGAGCCCAAGCTGTAGAAGGGTCTTCTTCATCACACTCTCTGCAGTTTCCATATTGGACACATTGACTGCAGTAGTCTAGAAAGGCAAATGGAGAAAATACAGGAAGCTAATACAAAAGTGTGAAGTTTGGTTGCAGTTTCCTGTAGCTTGAAAGTCTGGGGAAAATGTCACTCCCGTGTCTAATGAATATCTTTACTAAATGTTCATGGTTGAGAAAGCTGCACTAATTTGAACTACACCAGGAAGAATGATGGCTATATGGTGTTTACTGTTTCTTCTCTCATGGATCTATTACACTATCCAAAGATTTCATCCAGCAGAAATCACAGGAGGTGGGTGGCACCCAGACATTGTGTTTGGTCACATCAGTGTTTAACTGATCATAGTGTCACTGTCACTCAAAAGGGTGAACATGGCACAGCGCTCCTGAACTACGAGTGTCTGGGGTCACTCTTTGGGAGGAGAGTACCCAGGAGGCAAATGTGACCCATCAAGCTTGGCATGAAGCCAAGAAATGTATTCTAGACTGGGACATATTCCAGTAAATAAGTTCAGGAGAACATACCAGTGACTTCATGCAATATTCTCAATTTACAGCACTAAAAGTAGGAATTGATTTGGCACTCAGCCACAAACCGTCAAAGATTTTGAAGTGAAGCAGAAGGAAAAGAGAAAAGAAGTCAGAGGTCAAGAATAATCTTAAGAATTCAGTGCTCTTGGTAAGGGTCTGGCTACCTCCTTGTTTCTCAAATCAAAATTCTTCAAGTGGGAAGCATGCAGACACCCAGATGCGCACCCTGTAAACCTTTTCATCTGGGACTTGAATTTGAAACAGGCATAGCAGCACAGTCCTGCCTTCCCACCCCTAACCCACAGACCCCTGTGTAGTCTTGATCTGATGAGCAGGTTCTTAGCTTTACTTACAGAAGAACAATTATCATCATCCAGCACAAAGATCTGAAGGGTCAGATTCTTCACAAATTCATTCCGTTTTACCTCACTGATATGCCTGAAAGTCAAAGAAAAGGGGCAGGAATATAATTTCCCAACCAAACTTGAAAAGGGCTCTAAAATTTGGATGGGACATCCTCCTTGGTACTGTAATAAATAAGGATTAATTATGACACATGTGAATGTAATGTTCATAGTGTGGTCACATGCTCCTACTGGCTTCTATATCCACTTGGAGCTCAGACTAGCAACCCTCCCATATGCAGTACTTCAATGCAGGTAGATGTGTACTGCTTAACACCTTCCAGTGTTCCCTCAGGATCACTACTGTTCTCCATAAATCAGGAGATTTCTTCCCCTCTCTGTATCTATAAAAATACTTTTGTCTGGATGTTAGTGGAAACAACATATAAAGCATAACAGAAAAAAGAAAACACTGAAGTTTCTGGATGCTACAAAATATGAACTATAGTTCAAATCAAAAAACATCTGAAGCATTACTAACACTTGTGACACTTCCACAGTGATTAGCAAAGTCAACCTCCAGCTGCAAAGGAAAAGAGATGCTCCAACAATATAATCTGGTGGATCCCATTTTCTCTCAAATGTTAACACCAATTTTGCATTCACCCAGGGGCTTCTATATTCAGATTTCAAAGGTGGATTTTTCAAACAGTAGTTAGACACTTAATGTGCCAAAAATCAGACTGCAGTTTGATACCTAGCATGGCAGAGCTCTCAGAGGGCCATAGAAGAACCACCCAGGAGGAGGATGGAAGGAGAGTCACTTACCACAGTAATGCTGACAGCCATCGTTCCTTCACATCAGCTGAGCTGAAGACAAAAAGGGAGGCAGATCATCAAACAAGTGCTGAGTGGGTAACAGCCTTTGGAAACTCTACCCAATTTCATTTATATATAGCTGTAAGTAAAAGTTCCTTCCTGCAAAGCCCTGTAACAAAAGCACAGTCCTTTCCTTCTTCTGTTCTATTTTAACAAATAACAATAATAAAAAAATCCCAGTAACAAACTCAGACTGGTGAGTGTTTAGATAAGGGACAAATATCTTTCTGTGAAGCTGGAGTTAACTCATATTGTGGGCCCTTGTTATTTTTGTAGTGACCTTTAATTGCTATTTTCTTTCTGCTAATATTTCCTTCCCAATGTCTGCTGTTCCTAGGAGCTTCAGCTGCCAGCACAGGTTACCCAGGCCTCAGAGTGAAGGAAATGCAACTGCTGTTGTATTTGGGCTAAGACACAAACAGAAGCTTCCACGTCAGAGCAAGAACCCTCATCAGGAATGCATCACCTGGGCAAGACCATCATCCCAATCCTTGGACATGATGATTCAGCAGGTATGAAAACCACGACATGCTTCCTATTTCTTTTTCCACTAAGGCAGCTGCACCACAGGTGGAAAAGCATTGGACCGGATTAATGCTTTCCAGCTGTGCCCACAGGACCCCAGAGGACAGAATGACCCTTGAATACTGCTGACCTCTCTGCTCTACAAAAGGAAAGATGAAGAAATCCCTGAGCCAGCAGTGACCCGAGTTCCCTGTAATATATGAGATCTAGATTCCATTTAGCCAGACTGGACTGAGCTCCAGGTAATAGAAAGGTCATCTGCTTTTTGGAGAGCCTTATTAGCTCAGGCTTAACACTGGGACCACCTTCGAGATGGCATTTGGATACAAATGGGCTACTCTCTAACCTGCTCCATGCTCTCCTGAATTTCTCTTTCTGGGGTTAGCAAGGGCTGGGCAAACTCTGGATGGTGCTACTTGTGCAGACTCACCTTGAGGAACCTTTCCATTTTATAGTCTATTTTATAGGCTTGGGACCCTGGCAAAAGACTGCAAGATATTGGTTTGCACTATAGGAGCTGCCTGTGCCACACTAGGTGAGGGTAAAGGACTGAGTCCTGGCACAAGGCCACCTGCCATTTTTCATTGACATAACTAACCTATAATGAAAAATTCTCAAGCTAGGACTAATCTACAGAGACGGTGGCTGGCAGTTGCTGGAACAACATGCTTGTAAGGTTATTTGGTAGCTCAAGCCAGTTTGCTAGAGCAGATTTGGTCATGATGCTGTGCAGCTGGGTTAGCCCTTCCTTTAACAACACTTGCAAGGGCTGGTTCTCTAAAATGCTCTCAGGGACAAACCTGCAGATATCCTTCTAAGATGACTGTATCTCAACTGCTCATTTTTTACCACACTGCCTAATGTGAGTGGAAGTCCTTTATTTCAATGGGGAAAAGGGCAGTGGTAGAGTTCAGGGCCCTATAGCCTCAGTCATTGTTTCACTTGACACACGGGTGACATGGGCAGCTACTGGGATGAAGAGGGAGGTTTGTTGTCTAATAAGATACCTGAAGGTGACAACATAGTTGGTAGTAGGCCAGCCAATGATAAATGAATTCTCAGGACTCATCTTTTTCTCTGTCACTTCACTGAGACAGGTGCCGGTCCACACTTCACTCAGATGCACTTGCTTTTTCAGCTTCAGGCTGGAGGAGGATCTGCAGTGAAATTACGAATTCCTTAGGTCATATCCTAACACCTAGACCTCCAGAGTCTGGTGAATGCCCCTTCCAGTCACAAGGATGCAGGGAGAGTTCTTAATTTATATGTGGCAGAAGGAGTCAGACTGGGAGTCAGTTTTGTCCTTCTGCCTCTTGTCCTCACAGTATATCTTCAAGCAACCTCATAAGGGAAAGGGCAAAACTGATTAGGCAACCTTTTCCTTCAGGAAAATGGAACGAAACATTAATACCAAGAATAATTTCTGAAGGTGGAAGGGAGAGATGCCACATTTTAGATCTACATTAACAAAGAAGCATTGTTTTGAAGGCTGCTGGTTGCTCCACAAATAGATCAGAACCTCATAGATTCACAGAATCTCCTGAGTTGGAAGTGACCCACAAGGATCACTGAGTCAACTCCTGGCCCTGCACTGGACAGCTCCAAGAATCCCACCATGTAGTGGGGGCCAAGCCCAGCTTCAACAGCATGTACTGGGGAGAGGGAGTGTGTGCATTCCTCTTACTTGGACTTGGCAATGACCACCACATTGCTGAACAAGATCAGATGTCTTTCCTGGGTCTGCAGGCCCACAGTTAGCTGTACTCGCTCGTCCAGAATGAAGGTGGAGCCTGGGCTGCTGAACACCCCACTTGACAGCCCATTGTCAGAATGGGAAGAGGAAAATGTAGCTTCCCTAAAGGAGTAAGAAAAAATCACAAGAATTTGTCAGAAGGTTTTCTTGGAAGGGTTTGTGATTAGACACAGGTGTCTGTTTTTGAGGAGCCTATCAGCCCCATGCTTCTCCCAACACTGTCCCTATTGCTCTCTTGTATGACCTGCATTTGCCTGCCCCTGCACAATTAATTTACCAGTCTCAGACAGATGGAAAACTGCCTAAATGCCCACACCAAATCTAGTGAGGTTAAGCTGCTGAAATAGTAATTTTTGAGTAATTTTTCACACAGGTAAAAGATTTATTTCCTGCACATGTGTGTGAACTATGACTCGACAACAGAAAGCCCATGGCTTGTGGCATGGCTCAGACAAGTGTGGAGGGAACTGTTCTTTCTGCACATTTTCCGTCTAGACTGAGTTGTTTGTCAGTTCAAGGGCTACAGCACAAAGAAAATGAACTGCATGTACTCATCTAATTCCAGATATCTGATTCTGGCTTGCCTGGCTGCCATCCAGCATCTGATTTCCGCTCAGATTCACACAGGTGTTGACCATTTCCAAAAAACCCTGACTGCAGTCAACAAGTCATCATGAGAATTGAACCAGACTCTTTCCTCAGTGCTGCTCTGGGCTCAGGTCAGTGGCGCTGGCAGCACAACAGCTCCCACCACCATTTCTGGGTCTCAGCAGGTGGGATGTGTTACATGAACAATGAATAGTTCTTTGCTCGTTCTTGTTCGGACAGTGTGCTCATGTTCCTGACCCTGACTTAATTAGTGAACTTCTGAGACACCTACTTAGACTTATGTAGAGAAAAAACCCACAAATCCTCCTGTCTCTACACAGAGACAAATTTGGGTATCTTGCCTGAAGGCAAGGATGATGAGGAAGAGATACTTGTCTTCTCTCCACACCTCATCTGAGGGCAGTCTCTACACAAACAAATGAAAAAACACATGAGCTGTAAGGGTAATATTTTTGACATTGTTGGTCTTAACTCAGTTGCCACTGGCCTCATAACTGAGCTCATTTGATTTCACAGGATTGAGGTTAAAGTGAGCCAGTAGCAGCTTTTCTAAAATCCTCCCTCAGTCACAGGGAACACTTGCACTCTGACAAACAGAAATTCCCTCTTCTCTGCTCATCGCTCCACAGCCACCACCAAGTGAATCCTTGGCCTATGCATCTGTGGGGCTACAAGTGAAAGGCTACATTACCCTTAAATGTGGTATTAATTTATGTCCATCCTCTATGTCCATCAGCTGACAGTGGGAGCCACAGTGTCTCACAACCTCAGCAGTGGATTTTCTAAAGCTGCAGGAGTTACACAGCTTTGTAAACACAAAAACAAGATAGCAAAAAAAAAAAAAAGAAATATCTCACTAAATACTCTGGTGGCCTAAGCAAAGACAGCATTGGACTAGCTCCCTCCATAGCAATTCATCATGAGAAGCATTTAAAGCTTTCCTCCCTCAAAAGAATATTCTCCAGCCAAATAAAGTCAAGAATTTGTTTCTCTTACCTTTTCTTCCCTAGTGCAATTTAGATGGGGTAGGAGGAATGACAAAGAAGCCACATAACTTAGTCAAAAAACAACCAAAAGAAACCAGTCCTGCCATTTATATTAAATGATCCTAGAAGACTTGACACGACAGAAGCAGAGTATACTGTGCATCAATCACTGATAGTGTGATACAGAAGGGATATTCTTCGGGAGGGCTGGTCTGGATCAAAATGCCAATCAGTTTAGCTTTATTATCTCTTTCTTTCAAAGAAAGAATAAAAATCAAACTTAACAAATTCCTCAGGAAATGTTATTTATAAGACTCCTATCAGAGCAAGGCAGAAAGGACTGTGGTATTCCCTTATCTGTCTTCAGCAGTAACATGGTGCTGCAGGAGGAGGGGAGGATATCAAGGAGGACTCACTCCCACTGTTGGACTGAGGTGCTCAGCTCAGGGCTAGCATTTAGTGTTTCAGCAGAAGATGTGCATGTCTGACACATGGGTCCCTGACTCTGTCTGCTGACACTCCTGGTGCTTCACACCTGCAGGAGCAAAGCACCGGCAGAGACTTGACAGAGCTGCAGACAAGGGAGGGAGCTTTGCACTACCTGAGCTGGCAGTAAGGCAAAGCTGCTGTCCTCCGACAGGGACATGGCTGTCCTGGAGCACGGCTGGATCCCATGGCTCTCCCAACAAACCTCCCGAGCTGATGCCATTCTACACGGGGCTGACAGGCCTCCCAATGCTCCCTCCATCTCCAGGGGCAGCTCCAGCCCCCTCACCTGCTCAGATGTACCTGTATTTGAGCCGGGGTCAAATCTCAGGGCCAGCCCTCTCACTGACAGTTCAGCAGATGGAGCAGGGGCTGCAGATGGCTTTGGCACTGAATAACCTGGAGGTGGTCAGGCAGGGAAATGCCGGGGCGGAACATCAGAATGTTCCTCAGGGATGATGTGAGGTGGCAAATGTTGCCCCAGCCCATGTCCTGTGTGCCACTATGTCTGTCTGGTGCCTTGTCCCTTTCCATTTGCCCCTGCCTGCCCTTGCTGCAGAACCAAATTGCCCTCTGCATTGTTAAATGAATTTGAAAACCAGTTTGATTTCAGTCCATATTGGCAGAAAGTTGGAAACAAGAGTCAGAAAGGTATTTCCTCTACCTGGAATGAGACTTTGACTTGCCAAGAGCTTTAGAAAAGGCAGACGAGGTAGATCGTCTTCTTTGGACTACGGGCTTCATCTTCTGCAAGACAAAAAGACATTCCAGTCAGCATGGCTACCTTGGAAGCAAACCTGCTCATTGCACTCTACAAGTTCTCTTTTCATCTAATACCCATGAAACCTCAGCACTGAAATCCATGATCTGTGCTGTCAGACACTTCCCTGCCTTTCCTGATTATTAAAACACTTGTCAACTCTCACATTTACATTTTCACAGCCAAGTCTCAAAGTAATGACAAGAATAAGCAGATAAAAAACCCAAAGTATGAAGGTCAGGAAAAACTTCCAAGCATTCATACCATGGAATAGTTTGTTAAGGAAAGGTACAGAAACTCAGTTTAAAACTGGACTGGACAAAGTTATGAACAGCAAATAATACTGTAGGGAGTCATATTTTATGGGCTGGAGGAATAGTAGATTTTTCTCTACCTTCATTTTCCATGACTTACAGACTCAGCAAACAGGCTCTTATTAGGTCCCTCTCCAGGCAGCTTAACCTCAAGACACTTGTGTCTTTTTTAACAGCCACTGCCACCAAGTCTTATATAACACAGAAATGGTGTGACTGTAACAGTGAGACCTGAGAGCCAGACATGATAACCATCCAAGTCAACATATACCGAGGTCACAGGTCTCCTTTTATTTGTTAAATGAATTTTGTCTGGAGAAAGACAACAGATTTGTGCCTGGGAGAGAAATCCTAGCATTAGTGGCTCTTGATTAGTAAGCATGGGAAAATCTGTCTCATGGCTCATTTCTAATTTCAGCATTTGCCTGTGTTAGAGTTTTAGGTGCCAGGACATTTAAAGCATGCTGAGAATTACTGGTCTGATTTCTGAATGTATGAAATACATGTATGAAATATATGAAAAACCCTAATAATAAAAGAAACCAGATTTCTTATTGAAGAAGGAGAGGCCGGCCCTATGGAGAAAGACTGTTCCTTTTGTTAACTGTTACTTTTTGTTACTTTTCAAGGTCTGTGCTGAACACAGAAATACTCTGTGTGAGCTCACTGGTACCATCTCTGAGGACACAATGCTATTACAGCTCAGCACCTTATGACCACATCTACATTCTTACAATGCCAGAGGAAGGTATCCTCATGTCACTGATGGAAAGGCCAAGAACAAAGTGATGTAAGTGATTTTACATGACTGGTGTTCACCACATTGTACCAGGTTTTCAGAGCAGCCTGGAAGGCTGGCTGGGGCTGGTTTGAAGTATTTGCTCCTGCTTACCCTCCTTGGACCTACAGGGGCTCAGCATGGCTGCAAATCCATCTCCAGGGAGTTGTATGAGAAAGCTCAAGGGTTATGAAGTGGGCATAATCAACCACTTAGAAGTTGATGGAAGTGATTTCACACAGTTCAGAAAGGAAATCCATGGCTGACACTGGCATGGAGTCCAGCTGCCAGAAAACAGTCACTCTCCTCACCTTCCACTTTGTCTACAAGACACCTTTTGACTTCTGCAACAAAAGATGTGGCAACCCTACAACAAAAGCATTCCACAACACAGACTCCTGACTCCATGCTTGATCAGGTCCAACAGAGCTCTCCAAAGCACAGATGACCTTGTGGAAAAGGATGTATGATTATGTAACTCAAAGTTGGAGTGGGTTTGCCAGTGTGATTTAATAAAGCGATTTTCTAACTTACACATATTCAGCTTTGCAACGTCAGTAGTGCTCCCTGAGTAGGTTTCTTGGGTACATGTACATATGTAGACAGAGACAGACGGATGGCAATCTCTTCCTCATACCCTGATATGACACTGCCAAGCAAAAATCTGTCTTCAGAAGTTCCACAGGGAGAACTGAATAAAAATTACATAGCTAAAAAATGCTTGTTTTAAAAAAAGAGTCCCTGCTAAAATATAACATCTGGCTTCCAGAGGTTCCCTAATAGGATAAAATGTTCCTACAAACATCATGCAGCAAAGTACCAGTCATGCACTACCTTAGGATGGGAAGTGAGGGTGGGTGTGGGTGTGCTGCTGCCAGCTGCAGAGGGCACTGATGAAGAGAGTAGGTGGTGCACCTCCATGTCAGGGGCATTGCAGCAACTGCGTGAATGGCAGTGTAATAAACCCTTGCTCGTGGTAGTATCTTCTGTGCCAAAGAATCCCATGGCACATAATACCTTACTCTAGGTAAAGCAATCATTTTGGCCACTCCAAAACCACTCTCTTCTGTGGTACAAAGTGGTACCAATTACATACATGATGGAAGTGTAGTGTAGGAGGACATTTTGCCCAGAATAAATTTCAGGGAGTTGGTACTGGTGGATTTTTTTCTCCTGACCACTGGGAAGAGTTTCAGACTGTATCTGAATGGTGGCAGTAATGCCTTCCAAGACTTGTCTTTGGCCACACACTGCACCTTTCCTGAGGGGTCTGAGGGCTTGTTCCCCAGTTCTACTTCTAGCAGGCACTGGGCTACCCCTGGAAGACTCATGAAGACACAACTAGGGGTTTCCACTGAAATGCTGTGACTACAGGACACAAGGTACTCCCTATAATTTCTCTCTCCAAATAAAGTGCTGAGATCATCGGCTGTCCAGCAGTCCAGCTGCATGACCACAAACAGACTCTAAGCAAACCAAAAAATGGCCCTCCAAACCCTCAGCCAAAGTCTCTTTAACTCTAGCTTGTCATGTTCCTTCAGCAGGACACCACTGAGATGGTGGAATCCCATTACTGCAGGTAAGGCAATAATTTTGGCCACTCTAAAACTATCATCTTACTGGGGGAACGGGACACAACTAACTGGCATAATTTCACAGTTAACATACTTAATTTGCATATTTAATAGAAGAATAATAAGTTGTTCTGCTTTTAGTTTCAGTAGCCATGGAAAGTAGAACAGTTGCTCATGTGCTCCCTCCCTGCTTGGGAGAACCTAGCTCTGTACTCCATTTTAAACAATTTAAGTGTGTCTGGGCCAGCCCACGTAAGTGATATTTCCTTAAGAGACTGCTGGACAAGGGCAGAGTCTTCTAACAACTTGAGTGTTCCTCCAATGCCATGTAAAGGCATTCTGAATCCTGCATGTTTCTAAGCTCCACAGTTTTATGGTTTCTGGCAAAAAAACTCTTCCATCCCACTACACAGAAGAAGCACCACAAGGCCGCTGTCTGACGCTGGATCCCCCTCATCCTCCTGCCCAAGGGCTGGACTCAAGCAGAGCTAGCTGGGCTCTGAGGGGATGGCCGTGGTTCTCAGCCAGGCTCACCTGGCTGCCAGCAGTATTGGGTAGCCCTTGCCCATGAGCATTGCTTCTGGATGAAGGGGGATCTTGTTGTGCTCCTCCATGGTGGAGCCAGGGAGTGCTTTTGCTGGAGGTCAGCTCTGCTCACCATGCTCATCAGGCATGGAATCAGAGAACCACCGAAGGACATGGCCTGATCTCTGCACTGTTTTGGTGCCATGGAAACAGATGCTCATTTACCCAATGTATTCTGGAAGTGCTTGAACACTTGCAACACTCTGGACCATGTTTGTGCATTACTCATCTCTGCTGAGTTTAGCTGTGTGTTTCTTGGCACTGGGGAGGTTGTGAGTTTAATGCCCCTCATTACAAATCCATATATGGTCTACGCTATGGCTCAGCTGGCCAGCAGCAGCGGGTTGTTTCTCCCCCACTGACCTCTGCACTTGAATGTTATTCTTCAGATAGTTAAGGTGGGATGGAGTTGAAAAATAACGACACCTGCACAGGATGGATTTTCCTTCTGCCGATGGCTGGTCAAAGTTTGCAATGCCTGTGGCACTGAAATGCTGCTGTTTAGTTTACTTCCCATTCAGAAATGAAAACAAAATTGGTTAATAGTGTTATTTTTCTGCAAAACATAAATTGAAATATTTGTTTCAGAAACATTGATACACTGTTTCTT
Source organism: Acropternis orthonyx (assembly GCA_035583155.1). Classification (NCBI taxonomy): domain Eukaryota; kingdom Metazoa; phylum Chordata; class Aves; order Passeriformes; family Rhinocryptidae; genus Acropternis; species Acropternis orthonyx. The sequence goes on along the minus strand of JAWWEU010000138.1, from coordinate 6,800,981 downwards.
TAAAACCACCCTGTGATTTCTTGACCCTCAGCATGTCACAGTGAGGTTGCAGCACCCAGCTCACACTTACAGGAGAAATTTGTTGCTCCTAATGTTCTTAGCTGTCAGGTTCTGTTACTCTTCTATGTGGAACATTTGGCTGTCAGTGTCACTTTCCTATTGTAAGACAACCAGTCCACTTTCTAGCTGCAAAGATGGTGAAAGGGTATCATATACTCTTTATAACCATGGACTCTGAGTTCATTCAATGCTGAAATCCTTTGTTAGGAAGGCTTATGTTGCTAAAGACACAGTCAGAGAGAGTAAAACATGGGCTACAAAGTCTTCGATTATTTGGAGCATCACAGACTGTTCAGAGCCAGTAACATCAACATTGTTCTTATTCTTGGCTGGATCTTGTGAAACACTCTTCCTACAAATATTCTCATCACAGTATCAGTGTGTGGTGTCAGAGCAGAGAGCTGATAACTGATATTATTCAACTGGGCACAGTTTTCAGTGGTCTACTGGAACAGGGCAAAAGTTATTGAATAAAAGTGGCACATGGTTATTTAGCTCTCAGGAAACATTAAAAAAACCCACAACTTAAGAACTCAGTTAAAAGTACAGAAACCATTAACTGATTGCTTAAGCTTGGAATCCATCCATGTGAAAACAACTGCTGCAGTTCAATCCCATAATGAGTTTCCATTAGCAGAGGCATTTCTACAGAAGTCTTGTAATGAAATAATGTGGGATGCTGCTTCCTCCTGCTCTGGTCATGTGAGCACTGGATGCTCCTACAATGTGCCCGTGTCAGACTCTGCCCTTGCATTTCTAGTTAGAGAACCCATTAGAGAGAGATGAAGAAACAGAAGGGGAAATTGTTCACTGCATAAAAAGGAATCAGGCATTAGGTTACATGAACTGAAAACAACTGGGCTTGACATTTTATGTGGATTTGCACATAAAATGAGTTTAGGGAAACGTGTACTTGCCCAACTGCTGTCTCCTTCTCCCCTGCTCCCAGACTTCATCTGCCACTCAGGAAACTGTACAGTTTGAATGTGAACCCTCAAGCTGGAGTAATTTTAGCAGGAGCTCCAGCAGCTACTGTCTTGCAGCCATTCCCCGTTGCCCAAAAGTGGGAATACATCACAGGGCACCCACTGGGAGGTAGGTCAGCTGTGCTTGCCTGCCCTGTGTCTCACCAGGATGCTGTGCCAGTCTGCCAGCCTAGTCCTGACTGATACTGGCCTAAAGAGATATTACCCCTTCCTACATCATGGACCAGCTCCTTGGAAGAGATGTGTTTTCTTCTCAGCCTTGGTTCCCTGCCCAGCTCACCACACAGAAAAACAGAGAAAACCCTCCACTTCTCCTTCTCCGTCTCCCTTAAAAGGTGAGAGTTTGGAGTTCCAGGACCAAGAAAAAAGCCTGGGCTGTGATTTGCCCAGTTCTCAGACTGGGGAAGAAGACTGGATCATCTTATTTACAAGCAATGGCTAAGGAAGATGGGCCTGTTCAGCCTGGAGAAGAGTCAAGTGAGAGGGGACCTCGTCAATGTCTGTCAGTATCTGACAGTCAGTGTCAGAGGATGGACCAAGCTCTTCTCTGTGGTGGTCAATAACAGAACAAGAGGCAATGGGCAGAAGCTGGAACACAGGAACTTCCATCTGAACATAAGGAAGAACTTTACTATGCAGGTTCTGTGTGTACTGGAACAGATTGCCCAGAGGGGGTGTGGAGTCTCCCTCAGTGGAGATATTCCAGAACTGTGTGGACACAGTCCTGTGCAATGAACTCTGGGATGACCTTGCTTGAGCAGGGAGGACTAAATGACCTGCTGAAGTCCCTTCCTAATTTATTCATTCTGTGGCTCTGTGATCCTGTGAAGATGCTCTATACAGCAGAGATATGCTGCCGTGATGGTGACTGGGACTAGGCATTGCTGACCCGCTTCCTTCCAGATCACTGCCAGGTGGGCAGGCCAGCACGACCCAACAGAGAGAAGGTTCCAAAATGGAGCAGGCCCTCCAGAAAACACGCTCTGTATGAACCATGGTTTGATGTGAACTCAGAGCTAAGAAACTTGGGTGTAAATATTTATCTGAGCCATTTCACACAGCTTCATCTTCCTGGCGTTTCGCTAACTGCATCCCTCTCCCTTATTGCTAGCAGACAGCTCCAACCTAACTAAAAAACATTTCTTAAAATATGCAGAGCCTGGTGGCAGTAAATCAGTTTGCAAGGACACACTTTGAAACATTTCCTTTTCCTTCCAAGAAATGGAGCCCTGCTGGTTTATTTTGAAGTGTCCCATACAAGCAGGACTGGGAGAAACAATTCTCATCTGCCAAAGGCCCAGTGCATTTTCCACCTGGAGGTGCAGAGCAAGGTAGCTGGGGATTTGCTTGATTCACACTATTCTGTTCCATATAACTTTTTCTCCCTGCTCCCATGGATTACTTGTGCCTTCCGTGGAGCCTGGAGTAATGCCAACAGTGGATGGCAACAAGAGAGGATATTCTGCAAAGCAAGAAGGGGATATCCGCTGCACGGAGCACCAGTCTTCCTGACAGAAGCAGGTCTTTCTGGACAGCTGATGTAATGGGGATATTCTTAAATGGCACTTGGCTGGAACCCAAGTAAGGACATTTGGAACTTGCCATGGCTTGGGACTGCATTTCTGGCTACTGACCACAGCCTTGCCTTGTCCTCTACCAGCAATGCCTATGCCTGGAGACCACCACAAGGGTTTGGTCCCATGACACGGCACTGTCTGGGATTCCAGAGCAGGGCAGAACTCTCAACTGTCACTCAAAGAGAAAGATAAGCATTTGAAAAGGAGCCCAAAAGCTTTAAGCAGGAAGACAAGTCCACAGCTCTCATTCATCAGCTATACTTCTGTAAAAAACAGGGTGCCCACCTGCAGCTCTGTGCACCCTCACTGCAGCCCCAGAACTGGACAGAGAGGTGCAAACTGATGAGTACAAGAACAAAAAAAAAAAAAATCTGCTATTTCCAAGCCTCATCCCTGATACTGTGTTGGTGGACAGAATCCGTGAAAACTGTATGCAGCTGCTGCTGAGAACGTCCACAGGTGGTCTTTTCTCTACGAATCTTAAGGTTCAGCAGGTGGAGGTTGTTTATATATTCTGGGACAACCCAAAAAAAAAGCACTGCAAGAAAAATGCTTACTACTGGTGAGGATGATTCTTAGCCATCATCTGCAGCACAATCAGGCTCTGAGCATCTGAAGGGTACATTTGGACAAAACGTTTTTTGTATCAATATCAATTTGAAAAACTTTGAGCAACACAAATGCAAGTTTCTTCTCCATCATCAGCACAGCAAACCACTAACTGATGGAAATGGAAGAGATCAACAAATATTGGTGTTGATTCAGAAACACTTCTGTACTTCATGCATTTGGCCTGTCAAGACATGAACAGCTGCTGGAGGAAGTGCTTCCTTTCCCCTTGTAATTACTGGCAAGGGAGGTTGAAAACAGTGGGAAAAGTAAAACATCGTTTTGTAAATTTTTTTCACCTTTTCTTGGAGGTCCAGATGATTTTGTTGCAACTCTGATGTCCAGGGCCAAGTAAATTTGAAGTATCTCTTGACAGTTGATTAGATCAAACAGCTGTCACCTGTTGGGATTTTCCTGCAGTGCTTCTTCCCATGATGAAAAACCACTGCAACAGATTCCCCCTACATGTTTTAATATAATTTTGTAGCAGGACTCTTTCCTCATTCCTTTCCTTTCCTTTGAACCAACAGTGAAAGCTACCCTAGAAATGTCTCACAAGGAATTCTTGCCTTTATTGCTCTAAAGAAAACCTCTACACAGCTCTACACACATATATGGTCTCCGGCCTCAAGCTGCAGCAATGCTCCACTGATAAGCATGGCATCAATGACTATGAGATTACTATGGATTATATTCACATGGGAAATCAGTGGGGGCACATTTTTATAAAGCTCTTTAAACCATTTAATTTAGGCTGGTACTTTGGGGTAGAAGTTTCTGTTGGGAGGTTGTATATATAAATTTGGAAGGGAACTTGCTGGGTTTCACAGTATCAAAATTCATAACTGAGGCCAAAGTAAATTAAGAATCATGCTCTTTCTTTAAAAATGCAAATAAAGAGTTCACTGAATTGAGCTTTGACTAAAGGGAAAACTTGCAGAACAGCCAAGCCTGAGGAACAGAAAAATGTAACACATTCCTTAGCGTCTTTAAAATAACCCCTTTGCCCTCTCACTCTTGATTTGAAATCCCTTCTCCTACCATATTAAAAATTAAAAACTCATAGACAGCTGGGTCTGCTCAGCTGCAGAATTATTTCAGCCTTTCCATGTGGGGCTTCTGAGCAGGAGTAGGGTGGTCCAGCCCCTGCTAAGGCCCAGATTAACTCCCAGTGCCTGACATGCAGAATACTCACACTCAGTGTGCAATACAGGGAAATATAAACTGCACAAGGAAGAGAAAGTACAAACCGCAAACAGTTTATGAGGCAGAAATCACAGAATCACGGAACATGCCAAGTTGGAAGGGACCCACAAGGATCATCTAGTCCAACTCCTAGCCCTGCAGAGGATCAACCTCAAGAGTCACTCCATGTGCCTCAGATTATCATCCAAATGCTCCTTGACGTTTGTCAGCCTTGGCATTGTGACCACTGCCCTGGGGAGCCTGCTCAGTGCCCAAGCACCCTCTGGGGGAAGAACCTTTTCCTGACATTTAAACTAAATCTCCCCTGACACAACTTCAGGCCATTGCCTCGGTTTCTCTCACTGGTCACCACAGAAAAGAGATCAGTGTCTACTCTTCCTCTTCCCCTCATGAGGAAGTTGTAACTGCAATGAGGTCTCCCCTCAGTCTCCTCTTTTCCAGCTGAACAGACCGAGCGCCCTCAGCCACTCCTCACATGCTTCCCCTCAAGGCCCTTTCCCATCCTCGCTGCCTTCCTTTGGACAGTCTAATGGCTCAGTATCTTCCTTATATTGTGCTGCCCAAAACTGCCTCAATATTGCCAGTGAGGCTGCCCCAGTGCAGAGCAGAGTGCGACAATCCCCTCCCTCGCCTGGCTGCTGATGCTGGGTCTGATGCCTCCCCAGGACCCAGTTGGCCCTCCTGGCTGCCAGGGTGCTGCTGATTCATGTCCAACTGGTCCCCAGTTTCCTTTCCCAGCACTGCTTTCCAGCATCTCATTCCCAGTCTATCTGTACATCTGGGGTTGCCCCATCCCAGGAGCAGAATCTAGCACTTCCCCCTGTTGAACTTTATATGAGTGATGATTTCCCAGCCCTCTAATTTGTTGAGCTCCATCTCCAGGACCTCCCTACCTTCAAGGGACTCAACAGCTTCTCTGAGTTTTGTATCATCTGCAGTCTTGCTTACTATCCCCCTCCAGGTCCCCTGAGCAGACTGTACAGCTCCACTTGACACTGGTACGAGTCCTCACCTCTTCTGGACACACACACCCAGGGCTAAGCTGCCAAGGTGCCAGTGGCCCACAACACCCCTGGCAGACTGACCAGCGACTCACCACCTTTAGACCTGCCTTGGCTTTTGCTCAGGGATAGGAGGCTTGTTTCCAAGACAGCTTCCCCCAGCCCTAATGCAAACATGTGCATGAACTGTGCTCCCCAAGGAGGGTGCCGTGTTCCCCCATGTGACTGATGCTGTCACAGGCAGATGGTGACCCTGGCCCTGCCACTAGGCCACTGCCAACAGCCTCCTGTGCCTGTGAGTTTACGTACCAAGTGAACAGATACTTCATGCTGAGTGATGGTGTTTCTCATCTATTTACAATGATTAAATCATTTTATTTGCAGCTTGGCCATTGGAAGGTCTTTGAAAAGAGGCTCTGTGCATCTGGATTTCATTAGAGCTGAACATTAATCCCTTTATGCCTTATAAGCATCCTGTTAGCATTACACAGACTCAGGGTTGTTAAATGGTATTTGCAGAGCTGGCTGGCTGAAAAATAAGTAAATCAACAGCATCTCTGCTAGTACACCTACCATTATAGGCATTTTCCTCTTTCTCCTGCCTGCTCATCTGCCTGTCAGTGTTAGCACAGGCACACTCGTAGCAGCATTCAGTGTCAAACTCCTCAAAACCCAGGACAGGTTTGTGCTGAATTGCTGGATTTAATTCCACAGAATTCTGCAGTTGATTTAAATGAAAAATAGACATCCCAGCTTCAAATGAGGACCCAAACATAATGAATTTCAGAGGAGCTGCAAGTCTAAAGTTACAAAAATTGAGCAAATAAAACTAGATTTTTGCTTAAACAATTGTACTTTGTTGCCAGTTTTTGGAGTTGCAGGAAGACATTAAGGCTTGAGCAGTGACAGAGGCCAAGGGAGAGACATTGCTCAGTAGCTGAGCCAAGGTCAAGCAAGGGAAGGCTGGAGGGAGCAGCATTATGTGAGCTGAGCCCATGTGAAACAGGAGCTACAAAGGAGGGTCTGAAAACACAGCCTGAAGACCTGCCAGTGCAGGGACCAGACCTTCCTGAAAGGGAAGGAGAGGGGCTGATCATGGAGGATGAGGAGCTCAGAGATCAAAAGATCTGGAGGCCAGGGGAGAGTTTGTCAAGTGAGGCTAACAGAGAAATGTGCACATTTTTATACTAAAAAGCTGTTGCTATGAACCAGTACAAGTCAAGCTGTGTGGCCTTAAAGAATATGTCCCAGTTCTTTGACGGTGTGAGAGGTGGAAAACGACCAGCAGTGGAATCAAACTATTCATGTAAAGTTCTTACATGAGGCTGTTATAACTGTTCCACATGAGTGACTGCTGCAAGCCACTGCAGAAACTCAGAGCTAAGGAAAAGAAACAAGGAAGGCAGAAAATCTTGCTCCCCTGAAACCAGCAATAAAGTATCAGTGCTTGGCAAAGGATGGGGGTGGTGAGAGTGGGTATGTCATCCCCTGGGAACTGGACAAAGGCTAAAGCAGCATCATGACCCCTCATACCTCATGCAAGGGAGTCTGTGGGTGTTTGTGAGGGTGTTGATGTGACAGAGAGGTGGTGAACCTGTGGCAGGCAGAAAGAGGGAGGATGGTGTGCTGATGTAATGGTGCTGTCCATGAGGAACTAGGAAGGAGTCCACAAGAAGCATCTCTGCATTGGAGCTGCAAATCAGAATCTTATGTACTATAAGTAGGAGAGCATCTGAGATCCCTAATGGTTGGTCAAGAAGGAAAAGCATCCACTAAATCTTCAGGCTAATTAAGAGGAAACCATATCCATGGTACATTCCTCATCATTGCCCACACCTATGAAGTGAAAGCAAGTAGGACTACACACATGATCGAGTTGCATCCCTTGGTTACAATGTAAAAGTTCCAGCCCCTGGAGCTAGCTCCTCTGCAAAGACAAGGCCATTTTCCAAGTTTGGGGCCAGCCCAGCTGAATTATAATGAACAAAGGTGGAAGACCAAGAAGCATAAATGATCACTTCTGTGAATGCCAAGGTCACCTAGACCAGAGCCATGTCAAGCAAACCACACATAGGTTCAGCCAAAACCACAAGTACAGGAGCACTGAAAGACAGGTCAAAAGAAAGGAACTGTGTGCAGTGCTGTTGATACAAACACCTTCGCTGATGACTCAGAGTCCACAGGGGAAGCAGAGACTATCAGTATGTGTCCATGGTCAGAGATGCCTATCCAAAATTAGGCTATGCACCCATCCAAAGTGTGGTATTGTGTTTGAGAGGGATTGCCTGAAGTAGATGACTCTCAGAAAATGTAAATATTTTTAAACCAATGAAATCTAATATTTATTTTCCACATGAAAGGAATCTATGTTAATTCTTAAAGCCTCACTAGAGGGCGTTAAATAAATGGGCTGCAACTGAGCTACTGCCTGTGCAGGCAGCAGGATCTTGGAGAAAACCGCTTAGCTGCAGGCTCGGGGGGCAGGTTTAAAAGGTCTGTGCATATCAAAACAATGTCCTGACCACTTTTTCTCTGGCTCACAGACTAAATACTTTAATTCTCTTTAGCTGTTCACTGTAAAGCACCAGCCCAGGGGCCCAGGAAATGTATCTGGGAAATTTCCTGCAGCTAGGCATGAGCTGTGCCAGGTCTCAGCAAGGCATGGGCAGCTGTGCCATGACCAGGAACACTGCCATTTATACATAACCCAAGTACCTGTGGCTTAATTAGCTGAAAGTCACGCTGGACAAACTGATGACCAGGTCCTCAAAGATGTCACTGGAAGGCTGAGGTGCAGTGCCTGGTTATGCTTTGTGCATCCTGGGGAATATAATCCATTTAGAGCTCCATGCTCCTGCAGAAGCAGGTGTACATGGCCCTACTGCTCTGGTTGTGCAAGCGAGCAACTGGTTGTGATGCTGAGACAAAGAACATACTGTTAAAGGCCCTCATTTTCCATTTCTGCAGGTAACATGGAGTTGGCACATCACAGCAACACTCTGTCTGGGTTACACAAAGGCATCAGCAGGCAAAAGGAACATTAAGGATTGTTCTAAATATAGAAGAAGGTGAGAAGGTACAGTGAAAATCAGCCACCTCTGTCTTAGGTAGAGACCACAGGTAAAAACTGCACGTGGCTCTAAAGAACTGTCAGCAAAAGCTGCAATGAACCATCACTGTGGATCACAAGGATCTCTCTGGCTGTGGGCACCCTCCAGCCCCTGGCAAGCACTATAAATATTACAACTTGCTGCAGATTTTTTTTTTGTTTGTTTTTAACAGAACTTGCTATTTACTCCAGTGGAAACTCCCTGCAAAGAAAATTGTTCCACTCAGCTACTGTTTGTATTGGATGATTCATTTGGGAATTTCAAACTGGCATTTTGGATGCTGTTTACAGTTTTCCCTCCTATTTTCCATTATTTCAGGCTAAGCCTAAGTTAATACGACATTCTGTTGTGAGTTCGGTCGAGTGCCGAGCCGCAGCTGCCGTTCCGCGCAGCCCGGGCACCCCTGTCCGGCCGCAGCCGCTCCGGGGAGCAACGGGACGATGGATCCCGCGCCTGTCGTTCTGTCCCGACACGAGCGCACGGTAACGCACCTCTCACAGGTTTCCTGGATCTACAGCGGGACGTAGCAGCGACTCCGCGAATACGCTTCACGCTCCGGCGCTCCCGGAGCCGCCGGTGGTTCCCGTCCCGACCCCGCGCACACACCGCCCCGCTCCGCCCGAAGGAACCGGGGCGATTCCGCCGCCCCCCGCCCGTCCCGTGCGCCCCGATCCGTCTCCGTGAACCCTCCCGCGCCCCCGGCGCCGCCAGCCCAGCGACTCCGCCACCGCCCCTCAGAGCAGCCCCTCCAGGGGCACGGCAAACCCACCGCCGTCTGCGGCGGGACACCCGGCGGGATCCCCGGCGGGATCCCCGGCGAGACCCCCGGCGGGACCCCCGGCGGGCGGCGCGGCCGCGGTACTTGCCTGGCTGCCCGCGGAGCCCGCGGCACAGCTTGGGCCGCGTCCGCGCTGTCATGCCCGCGACCAGGGCGCGGCGGGGCCCATGGCCGGTGTCCGGGAGCCGGTGTCCGGTGTCCGGGGGTCGGGGGCCGGGGGCCGGTGTCTGCCCGCGGCAGCGGCCCCGGCGCTCGGTCGCGGCGGCAGCGAAGCGGGAGCGCGAGCGGGCGGGGCGGGGCAGGGCGGGGCCGGGCAGGGCCGCGGTGCCACCGCCCCGAGCGCGGCCCGAACGGCGGAGACGCCCGAGAGCCCCTCGGGGCCCGTGAGGCGGGTCCGGGAGCCCGCCGTGCTCCGGGCTGAGCGGCCCCAGCTCGCGATGGCCTCGATGGGCGCTGCCCAACCGCAAAGCCCAGAGCGCGTACCAGGACAGCCACCCCGAAAGTAACGCTGAAAGACCGATTTTCTGGGTGAATGCAGTGGCAGAGCCCAGAACTGGCAGGACTCGGGACAGCCTGGCCCGCGTGTTCTGCAAGGCCGCCTTTCCTGCACGCCAGGGCACCTGAGCACTGTTTCACACTCCAAGACTTCGAAGGCTCCTTTCATGGGAACTTCTGCCATCCCAGACGGGGCACAGCACTGTGTAACTGCCCTCAAAGACTGGCCCGAGCTCCTGCTGTGCCCCATTACTGATGATGCCTGAGGTGGGGTCTACCCAGACGGCAGTTGGAAGTCCTTCTGAATTCGGAATTTAACAACACTCATTATACTAAATAAAAGTGCTTTAGAGCCTCTAAGCTTATTACACACCCACTGGTAGCTGTTTTCCTTTATCTCTACTGCATGGTCAAGGGGTTTTAGGATATCTGTGTGCCAAAGGTTAGTGCAATGTGTCAGTAACAAAGAGGACATTTCTCCTAAGTTTTTGAGAAAACTTAAGACAGAAGATCCTGTTCCCTCCCCTTTGCCTCCTACCCAAGAAACATCCATGAATGATCAGTTTCTGAAGAACAGTGAATCTTCATAAGAAAAGGATCATAAACAGTCTGCTTTTTTCTCAAACTAGTTTGCTTTACAGTATCACAGCAGCCATGTAGGGGATCAGACACAGAAAAAGGAAATAGTTGTATCAGGCTGGAGTACAAATGCTCAGGCACTCTTTCCAAGGAGCAGAATTAGCAATGTGGAATTTAGAAAGGTCATCTCTGCTTATGTTGGCTTTGCTTGTGATTTTGTTGCTCCACTCCATCATCTGCGTATCTTTCTGAATCACTCTGCAATGTTGGGTTTGTTTTTTTTTCCTTTTTGAAATGTGAATACACATCAAGCATGTTGTAAAGCTACAACTGCTCCAAGCCAGCCAAATTGGCTGCAAGTCTGGGTATTATAGGGAGGAATTCAGTCTTGGAAATCTGACAGCATCAATGCAATGGTCTTTAGGTCCCTGCTGTCTTTCAAAGGGGCACTGAATGTCCCTGCTCCGCTGAAACAGCCTTTTTTTAACAGGGAAGCCCATCTGTAAGCAGATCAAAACCAACTTGTTCCAACTGCAACCCTTAAAGACTCTTCAAAAGAAAACAACCCAGCATCCCCCCCAAAAAATAAAAACTTAAGCAGTTGGAATTTGTTTTTAAAAGGACATTCAATATAAATTCCTTTAAAACTGTTATTCCAAATCACTGTGTTTTGGAGAAATGCAAACTGTGCATTATCACATGGGAGGCATCACAGAGGGACCCAATTCCACACCTCTGGCTACATCTACACTAGAAGATCAAGAATAGGCACAGAATTCTGCCCCAATGCAGTTGTTTTCTTCATTGGTTTTGGTTTGTTTCAGACCATAGTGCATCCTCATCCTCCTGTGCAGGTAGACAAGAGCTTGGAATACTCCCCTTATTTATGGGACAGGGCTGGAAATTTTGCTGCTGTCAGATCTCCATGACGTTGTTGCACGAGCAGCAGTAATGAGTTCTCTATTTGACAGAGCCACTCAGACAGGCCAGGGCTGAACAGAAGGAAATTTCTCAACAGATAGGAACAGCTTGTTTTATTTTTTGGAGTTATTATTTGATAGTGCAGAGAAACTATTTGAAAGAATCTACCAACACAGAGGATCAGCAAATACTTTCACCGTGAACCTGCATTTGTTTTCTGTACTACAGAACTGCAGACACTCAGCATGACTCAGGGCTTGTCATGCTGCTGACACTGCTACCTACTCTTGAAATGCTCTGATGTACAGCAGCTCTAATTAGACATTTGCTGAACAAATGTAGGGATCAGCTAAGACACTTCACCAAGTCTGGCACTGTACTGTCAGGAAGCTGAAGCCAGGGGGGATGCTCCTTCTTTTCAATCATTAAGTCATGGCCTGTGTCTGAGAGCAGGAAATTAGGTTAGCTGGAACATGGGTCAGATCTGTAAAAAAAAATCTGTGTTCCTGTGCCATGAATTTGGAAGATAACCTTTGATGTGTGAAGGCTAGCCCATCACATCCTCCCTACACAATATAATTTAACACAGTTACCCACGTTGAATCCTGTTCTCAAGCCAAAGGTTGAACTGGCCCCTGCTATAGAAGGAATACATCCTATAGTCATTGTGTCCTCCTCTCTCTGATTTACAGGGTGTTTCCTTTGACTAAGGCTCACTGACATCCTGTTTGTCTGGTTCATTTGTCTGCTGTAGCTTCATTCTGGGCTGAAAATACCATAAGGATTTCTACACAATGATTTGACATGTCTGAAGACTATGAAGGCTACTAAAAGGAATATGTTTCTAAATGACAGAGAACCCAGCACTCTGCTCTCACACACTGGGTCTTGTTGGGACAGCTGAAAGGCAGGAGTTCCCTGGATGCTGGGAAACCTGTGACTTCCTTTATTTTCCTGAAAAAAGGCCAGGTCTTCTGAAGATTCTGCTTTGTGAAGCTGACATTGAAGTCTTCTTCATGCAAACTATCCCAGCAGAAATGCTGAAATGGCAATGACTTGTCCCATACAATGGAAGAGAGTAAGCTTTGGTAAGGTTCATTGCAAAACTCTAGCAGAGGCCCCAAAGCACATTCAGGGGAAACTTTCAAGCACAATTTCCCTCCATGTTCCACTCTCATCCTGTCTCACTGCAGTGTAATATTATTGCAGCCAGAGATTTAGTGGCCTTGGATTAGGTCCTGGTTCCAGACCTGGTACTGAGCTCTGCCTTTCAGCTCTCCTTGATGGAGGACTGTTGAAAAAGGTACAACCTCAGTATTTGTACAAAGAAGATTGCATACTAGGGGGTCAAGTTTGTTTTCTTTTCACTTTCCTTGAACTTGGAAATACCTACTGGGATTCTATTCCCAGTTTTGAAACAAAACAACCTCTCTTAAGACAGACCAAGCATGGGAAATGTGAGGTCAAATACTCAATGGAAGCAAACTCAGGATGACAGTGGATGTTGCTGTGCGACCTGACCTCAGTGGTGTCTGGTATCTGCTGTAACAGTATGCTGAAACAGGGTCATTTCGAGAGAAAACACTCTGAATGCTGGCAGGCTCAGGGAGCCTTTTCAACACACACTATGTGCCAGAGCTTTTGAAAAACAGTTTAAACAGGTGATTAAAGCTGTTCATTTTCTAAAATAGTTTAGAAAGGAGTTGCTGTGGTTGTTAGAGTATGCTGGTACATTCTATCTCCCCAGAGGTGGTTTGTTTAGCTCAGTGGATCCTGTCAGATGCTGTCAGTGCCCAAGAGAGGCTGGAGTCAGAGGTGTGCACCACTCAGCCTGGACATTCAGGAGCTGGTGAAAACCTATATGTGCTAAAAGTGGTCTTTTGTTGCTCAGTGTCCTTCAAAAGCAGATGAAAGGCCCAAGCCCTGCATGTTGGCTGTGAGCCCCAAGTCACCCACAATTTTATCATGCAGTCCAAGCATGTCACAGAGCTGCTCCCTCTTTGTTAATGAACATTAGAGCTCCTCCTTATGCCCATATCAGCTCGTGATTGCTGGTTCTTAGTGACTGACCATTTATGGGAAAATATGTGCTTTTGAGAGTGTGAGTTTTTGCCATGGCAGCAATCTGCCTACACAGACAGGGCTATTCTTCTTGTCAGCTTCCAGCCTTGATCCTGAGTACATGATTTAGCTTTTGGAAAAGGAGGTGATCAGTGCATCCCATGAGTGTTTGAAGAGGAATGCACAGCAACTTGTGAAAATGATTCAATGCATGTGTTGAGAACCAAGAATGTTGGGCAGGCAGAGCACTGAGGGCTCCTTGTAGAAGCAACCTGTGTGCTCCTTGCAGTCATCGCTGGTAGCAGTTCTGAGCAACAATCATCAAACAGCCATGGCTGCACAATGTTCATCTTGGAAAACTGGACCCCCACAAGCACCTTCCTTCCTGTTTTAAGTGGATTAATTATGAGAAGCACAGCAAAGTTCAGATGACTTACACCAAACTGATTTTAACTTGAAATAAGAGAAGTAAGAGCTGGGAATAGTCCCTCATCTGGAATCCAGGGCCTCCATGTAGTGGTTGGCATACACTTATCCAATCACCGCTATACCTCCACAGGAGACAGCTGCATTGCACTGCACAGGTTACAACTGATGGGCTTGTCTACAGAGAGTTCACTCATCTGTGAGCTGTGGGTTGGGGCACCTGAGCTGTGTGATAAATAGCAACAACAGGTTGACCATGGCTGCAGACCCCATCTTTCCCATGAGGAGCATATGTGAGTTGACGTGATACACATAATGTGTATTTGTGACTGCGTGACTGCATGACTGCAGTATGTGTTTTTGGATGGGTGTGTTTACAGACATTTTTGGCCTGCTTAAAATATCCTTAGCAAGAGGCAGTTCTGTGGATTTGAACCAAGCCAAACACACCTCTGAGGTCATTAATGCCATGAGATCACTGCCTAGGCACAGTGCTCAGGATCTTTGAAGGCTCCTTTTGTCTTTTTTTACCATTTTGCTTTCCATTCGAAGCTGATCCAGGGCAATGACAGTCCACCAAAGGAACAAACTGAAACCCTTTGCAAACCAGAGTCATAACAGCAGGGCATGGAGATCATATGCAGGGGCTAAAACAAAGCGTTGAGTTGCTGTGGTCTGATTTTTCAGAAGGACTCCAAACTCGTGAAGCCTGTCTACATTTCAGATTACCATGATTCTCTGGAATTTTGAGTACAACTTCACACTAGGTCACTATTTCTACGTTATCACTTTCTGAAGAGTATTTATGAAGAAGCTTGATTTTTTTCTCTATTTTGTCTTCAAACAGGTTAATTTTATTTATCAGTCTCTTTGACCTATGACAACTGCTTTTCAGGAAGCTGGCTTAGAGTGGGGTCCAGTCTCAAATGTCAGGGTATTGGAGGTCAGCTGCAGCTTGGTCTAAGCCACGTGAGTCAGGCAGTCTCCAAACCAAGTTGTTTTTTGTTTTCCTTTTTCCTTTTTTTTTTTCTTTTTTTTTTTTCAGAAATAAAACCCCTCAAACTGAAAAGTGTCAAACTTCTAGGGAGCAGTATGGTTGGAAGACTACTGCAATGAAGGAGGAAGCTTTTGTTTTCTCTGTGGTAACACTGACATATATGAATATATTTGGTAAGAAGAAGGTGGTTCATTGACTCAAAAATCAGGAGAAACATTTCTGTAGATATTACTCTCTAATGACCCTCAAGCCCAGTGCTACAGCAACTCTGAAACCTCTGTGTGCTCGGGAGATTGGAAAAGATGCAATGTTTATCTGCTTGAAGGGATGGACAGCTCTTGCTGAACCTTGGCACCCTACCCAGACTCTGATACCACACATTTTCTGCTTCAGAAAAAGACACTGGATATAAAGTGTTAACAATATAAAATAAGGGCATAGTCAATGGGGTTGGAAAGGTGGTGGAAGCATCTGGGATGGGGTGTTCTGTTTGACAGCGCAGTGTAAGCACTGTGTCCTTCTCCATGCCACCCACAGACACTGCCTCACATCTCCTCTTTGCAATCCTCTCCCACATGGCCATACACAGCCTGTTTTGTCCCATTCCCACTCCCTTGACACCAACCACCCACCCACTCTCTCTCAAATACTTTCTTTTGCTCTGGTTTTCATGCAGATGCCTGCCGTCCAGACCCTGTCTCACACAACATCCCCTCCCTGGCACACAGACACCCTGTCTCTCCAGAGCATCTGCAGAGCAGAGGCATTTCCTTTTATTGTCCATGCAGTCCCTGCAGCCCCACCCAGCTCCCGTCTATTCACTGCAATAACACATTTGGATGGAAGTAGTCCTGCTGGGAGCAGCCACACAGACAACGTGAGAGAGCCAAGGCTTCACCCAAAATTGCTCCTACTTGTAGACTACTGATTCCTACCTGTGGTCCCAGAGGAAGAGGCATGCTTGCGCTTGGAAGATGTGGTGGCAAAATGCCCTTTGCTGCTCAAGGGCTGTGAAAAAGCTCCTCTCTGCTTTGCTCTGCTCTGCTCTGCTCTGCTCTGCCAGAACAAACCTGGCGCAAGAGCTTCAACAAGAGGTATTCCAGCACATGTTTTCCTGTGACATCCATCTTGTCTGCAAAAATGTGTAAGCATAATGGGGATCAGAATGACATGGAAGTGTCTTCATGGGTGCTAATACTCTTGATCTCCTTCTTGCAGGTGATGGCAAAATGGCTGGAGAGGACCGGTGGTGACCATCTGAGATCACCACCTTGTGTTACACAGATCACAGGCAGAACAGCTCTAGTGCAGTCAGAGAAATAACACCAGCTTGTGCCACTCAAGGAACTGACCCCCAAAAAGTAAATATTAGAAGATGTATATAACCAGAAAAAAAAATAAAAATCACTAGAGCTTGCTACAGAAGAA
The DNA here is from genome assembly GCA_035583155.1 of Acropternis orthonyx. Lineage (NCBI taxonomy): Eukaryota > Metazoa > Chordata > Aves > Passeriformes > Rhinocryptidae > Acropternis > Acropternis orthonyx. The sequence goes on along the minus strand of JAWWEU010000138.1, from coordinate 6,784,747 downwards.
AAATAAATGCAGCAGGGAAGCCGCAGAATCTCAAGACTCCACATGTCTGTACCTCCAACATCTTCCCCTCCTCATTTGGCTGGATACATTTGGCAAGGGATATTGCTACAGCCCTTCCTGAGGCTGGGGGACAGCAGCTGCCTGTGCAAAGGGATAGGAATGACACCCCCCAACACTGTGGCTACCCAAAAGTAATGAGGACCAGGGGCACACAGGAAACCTGATTGCTGCCAGGAGATGTATTTAACAGAGAAACCTCTCATTGGGATCACTTCTGGGACATTAACATCTCTGTGAGCTGCCTACAGCAATGAAAGATGAAAAGGGACTGGTGGGTGATGAGGAGAGCAAGAGGAGCAGGAGGAGTGGTTATGAGCTTTGAGAGGGGCTCAGTGCTGGTTTCTGGAATTGTCTGACCTCAATCCAGTTAGGACTGCCGACTCTCTTTCCCAGGAATGTAATTTCCAGAACTTTGTTCAAAGTTTAATTAATTAGGAGCTTAATTACTTTTGGGTTATATGTTCAAAGAAACCCTGTTAACAATGACTTTTGCCACACAGACAGATGAGAGGCAACATTTTTCAAGTCAAAACTAGTGAATCTGATGAAAATTTTATTTTATATAAGCACAAACCACGAGATAGTCCCTCATAATCTCATGCAAGACAAAGGAGTAGAAGAAGCAGAGTTTGTTCAGTTCATGGACAAGCCTTTTCTCATTCTTTTTGGAAAAAATGCTGCAAACCGTACATGATGAAGAAAGTGAGTTTGTATGTAGGTATATATGTGGATTAATTTTCTGCTAATGTGAAGGAAGTAGAAGAAGGTATCCACTTGCCAGCAAAAGGTCTTGCCTGAGACTGTAAAGTTATAAATACTTTTTTTTTTTTAAAGAGGACAATAAGATCCATGATCCATGGGGCAGAAAATTGTTGTTTCTCTTTCAGTCACAATCTACAATTTGTTCTCTTATGTTGAATAAGAAAGGAATTAGGTTCTATGCTTTTCTGAAATGAAAGCAGCATTCAGATTTTCCTTTTCAACCCAGGTCTTCATGTTTTCAATACCTCTAGAAACTTCATTGCCTTAAAATGACAAAACTCCAGAAAAGGCTATCTGAAACTTTCCAAAGCTAACAAAAAATTAGCATATTTGGGTTTACAGCAGAAGCTTTGTTTTACTACAAAACAGAGCTCAGAATATATTTGAGGTCTCTGAAGAACAATGGACTAGATCCCCTTTACCACTCAAAACAGCAAAGGGATCTGGGACATGCTCCTGGGGCAGCACTGCTCCCCCTGGGTTACAGAGTGGGCACCCTGGGCACACAGGCACACACGAGTGTGCACGTGCATGCACACGCTCCCCTGCCTGCACGAAGTGCTGGCCAGTGACTGCAGTGCCCAGTCCTCCCTGAAAGAGCTTATTTATCATTCAGGCAGAAGAGTACAGAGGAGGCATGGAAGTGAACATGGCAAAGCCAGGCTTTCAGCTTTCCACCCTTTAAAGGATGAAAGCATAAGGGGAGGTGTCAGAAGTCAATTTGCTTTGGCAGAGAGAGGGGAAAAGAAACCCTGTGGCCTGGCTGGGGTCCAGAGGACTTGTGCCAGCGACAGGCAGGGTGATGCTGTGCTGAGGAACAGAGAAAAGTCTGTGCATGGGGCTGATGACACAGTTCTGTGCACTGGAAGGGCTGAAGGTGCTGCTGGGAGGGGCAAGGACACACCGGCCCCTGGTGTCCCTGGAGGTCCTGGCCTGTGTCCTGACATCCTGCAGGGGATTCTTTTCCTCTTGTTTCAGGAGATGTGTGTGCCAGACCCTGTGTTTGTGTGTGTGGTGGAATGGGGGGTGAAGGAGGAAAAAAAGCCACCATTCAGCTAAATAACCTCCTTGGCATTAACCTTCCTGGCATTTTCTGCCCAGCTGGACAAAGGAGCTCTCTGAGGGATGGGCAAAGGGAGACCTCGTTAGTCCATGCAGGGAGGCACACAGACCTCTTCCATGGAAGTTCTTAGGGAGCCCTCGGTTTATTTCTGCCTCTTGGTTTCACTCTGTTTATGAATTTCCGGATTCTGGACAGCCCTGAAAGAGCCTGAACATCAAACTTGCCAACCTTGATAAAACAGTCAAGGCTCTCATCTAAACTGGATGTGAAAAGTGCATCTATCCAGGCTCCTCAATCAGTAAAATACGATCATGGTGTTGAGAGTTCAGTCCATGCCAAATCCTCCCCACCCCAAACCTCTGGCAAAAATTCCAGCTGTGCTCACTGACACATCTGTCTGCAGCTGATATTATTGTGGTGGGGTGATGGAGACTGGAATAGAAAACATTATTTTAAAGGACATGGAAATCCTGCTCTCATCTAACAAGATGGAGAAGGCATCTCCTGACTTGTAGTTCTTGTTTTTGAGTCCTGCATATGGAAATTGTTACTCTGAGTTATTACAAATAATTACTTCATGACACTAGAGTTCCTGGGCAGGGCATCACACCCATGTTAATGTTCCTTCAGACATGCTGCACTGAGCTGGCTGTGCTGAGGATATCATCGCAGCAGGATCAGGCTGCTGTCTGCAGCCTGCGATTGCTGTTCTGAGGAAATGGGCTATATGCAGGAGTTAGTCACAGTGCTCTGAATTGGGCTGAGGGGTTTTGCAAAACTGTCTCACCCTTAGAAGCATCACCAGGACCAGACTGGCCAAAGTGTGATCAAAGTGTTTCCCTCAGCTGACTCCTGCTTTGGACAGTTGGTTATTGGGATGGTAAAAACCCCTTGCAGAAAATGACAGCTGGTTAGAAACAGTCCCAATCTCCTTCTAGCAATCTGCTAATTTGCCTGTGACCTCACTTGCTCTGAAAGAGCACGGAAGTGTTCCAAGATTTTAATCTCTCCATCTAACACCATTGTCCTCTGCTTCCAAAGGCAGAGCAACTCAGAGACCACTCCAGGAAGCCAGAAATCCCCAGAGTATTTCCACAAACTTTTGCCATCATACCTCCTTGAACAGTGAGGCCCATCACACTATTGGGAGATAAAAACCTATCCCTGAGCAAGTCCTGGGGCACTGTGAGGCACAAGTTGTGCAGATGAGATGGGTGAGAGCATCAGGGCTCATAAGCCATGTCACTGAGTTGGTGGTGAGATGGTCGTGTGACATCGTCACTCATCACACTGGCATTTGGACAGAATGAGCATCTCTTCTGCTGTCCATGTTCCCAAGGATTTTATGGGATCATTATGGGATACTCTACAGTTAATAGACATGTTAGGAATAAAACAACCTCAGCAATGGATTTTTCTAACTCCCATGACAAATGAACAAAAACAACAGCATTTTTGTTTTCTTACTTTTTTGCACCAAAGCCAAATCATTTCACAAATTAAACAAAATGAAACCAGATAAAACAGTTAAAAACGAATAAATGAAACATATAGTATGGTTTAGGGTTTTTTTCAAACTAACGGTTGGTATCTTGAAATTGAACTATTAAAACATATAGAGTGACTTTCTTTTGACTTCTTGTGGTTTTTCAGATTTTCTGGGCAAATAAATTGGATATATGTGGCTTTGATTGCTGGAAATATTGGGGGCATTTGGTCTGAAGAAATGTTCCTAGCTTGCTTAGGATTGCTGATTCCTTTTGCCCATCTTCACCAGCAAATGGTTGTTTGCTGATAAAGGAGGAAAACAGAGAAGAATAGAGAAATAAACTCCAAGGACTTTGGCTTCCATTTAGCCTTTAGGACTTTGGCTGGAGATGCTCAGTACCTTGGCAAAGACAACTCACATAGAATGTTTGGTAGGACATGGCGAAAAGGGGCCGCAGAGCCCAGGAGCTCTGTCAGGAGTGAGATTTGTCCAAGGGACAAGGTGACATGAGGGTCTCTCTGAAACCCTCCACCCCCCATCCCTGAGTGAATGGGCATCAGAGGAAAGACATCTGACAGCAGCAAGGGCATGGGTGTGGGAGCACTGAGGAAGGGGAAACTGCTGAGGAGAAGCAATTCTTAATCTGTTCTGTTATTTAAAGCCCATCCATTGGTTCAGCCTGGCCAGCCAAGACTACCTACAGGGCTGGGAAGGGACAGTATTGCCTAAGGAGTTGCTGGGGAGAAGTGGAAGGAAACACTGACAGGACAATGACAGGAACAGGAGGTGATGGTGAGCAGATGTGAGCAGGATGGTGTCAGGGGAATAGATGTGCAGCTTTCTGCCTTCTGGACTTGCCCTCAACAGCCTCTAGAAGGACTGTGAGGGCCATATCCCAGCAGAGAGCTCCCAGAGTGGATTATTCACAAGGGGTTTGGTGGGGATGGAAAGGAAAATATTTACAAAAAAACAACAACAAACCCCCACAAACAAACAAACAAAACAACAAAAAAAAAAGGAAAAAAAATCTCAAAAATGTCTTGATGCTCAGCTGTATTAGACTGTTGTTTCCTGAAAAGAGTTGGAATAAGCTTCACCACCTAGGAAACTTTTATACCTCAGTATATGAATGTTTTACTAGTTAGCTTAGTGTCCCATTTGCAGAATTATCATATTCCTTTTAGCTGTAAACTCCTAACAAAATATGTAATTTCCTCCCAGTTTTCATGTCTGGAAGTGCTGTCTATGCTCCTTTGGTTATTCTTTGCCTAGTTTGTGTGTCTCAGTGCTGGTCAGCCATATAATTTTATTTCCTGGATTAGACTCTATAAAAAATCACATTCCTGGAATCAGAAACCTCCCAAGCCCATCCTGTGCCTGGTGTGACATATGCCTTGCTGCAAAGAAATGCTTCTGCCCTCCTTTTGTAAGATCAGTAACAACACCATGAGTCCACCAGCCTATGTTAAAAATTAGTGGCAAGTGCTAAATGGAGTTATTTCCCTGTCCCAGAGCAGAGGAATTTGCCACTGTATTCCCATTTCCACTGCTCATCTCTGTCCCCATTGCAGGGTCCCAGCATGAAGCAGCAGAGTGTCCAAAACCTTGCTGGCCTGCAGGACCAGCATGGTCCCAGTCTTTCCCTCTTCATTCCAGGCAGAGATGTGTTCTCAGGGGCTTCCAAGAGACAGACTCTCCTCCTTTGCTTAACCCCTGCCCCAGGTTGCCAGCACCTTGTTTGTCTGCCCTTCCTGGGTTTGCTGCATAGGTAGGAGGGCAGCTGGGCGAGGTGGTTCCCCTGCCACTGTAGTAGGAGGTAGAGGTGAACTCTGTCTTTCACTGTCACCTTGGGACCTGTAGCAAACTCCAGCACTTCTGGCCATTGGAATGAGGGTCTGCAGTTTGACTGTCTCAGAGGATATGTGCTGTTTGCTTTGGTGCTCAGGGGTTGCAGCCTCCCAGGGGCTCGCTGGGGACCTGGAGGAGAGAGAGGACCTTGCTGAGTCCTTAAATAGAGCAGCACCAACGTTGCATTGTAGATACAGACATCTATCTTCCTTCTTTTCTTAATTTTATTTAGATCATTAAACCTTTGCAAAAGAATGAAGATGCCCCTCACATCTTGTCTGGTTTTTTCAGTGGGTACATCACATACACCTGGGTGATGGCACCACATCCAAAGTCACAGATTTGTGCAGAATGAAGTACCAATATACAACTTTTGTTCCTTGGCTTCTTTATAAGCACAGCTTCAGGAGTTATTTCATATCTCATGAGCAGCTCCCCCTACCTTAGCAGTGATGTGGTCAGTCTTCCCTTTAGGAGGGAGTTCTTGAGTAGAAGTGGAGAAGCAGTAGTGGACAGAGAACACAGCCAGCAAGAGGATGGGTTTTAACATCCATCACTTGGTGCAGAAAATCAGGCAGAGAGCTGTCAGGGCGTGGCTTTGTGAGGATGTGTCTGAAGGTGGTTTCAAAAGACAAAATGTATTGTGTCTTTTGCCTTTCTATGGGCTGATTTAATCCATCAAGGACTGAAGGAGCCAAAAATAAGATGAGATGTGATCTGCTCAAAGAATGAAGAAAATGGAATGGAATTCCTTCTGAGCTTTACCCAGTACTTTACTCACCTCATGCTTTACTACATCCTTCACTAAGATTCTGGTGCAGCTCTGAACTGACAGAGGTGTCACTGCTCCTTGCAGGACTGGGGCTCAACTTGGTACATTTTGTCAGATGGCATTTCTGCGAACCATTGCACTGCTGGCACTCCCTGTCCTGTGAAATGGGACTTGGGAGACATTGTGTGACATCCACCCTTTGACTTGCATGAAATATCTACGGCAGTCAGGCTCCCACCCAGAGCTGGAGGTGCAGACACACCCCCAGCATCACCAGGCCGAAACAGGGTTTGGTTGAGAATTCATGCCCCAAGTTTTTTTAAATGTTTTTATTTTTTGTGGGTTTCGCCCCTCCTTTCTTTGCACTAGTGCCACACACTTCCTAGGACAGGAATTAGTGGCAGAAAAAAATTATGATAGAGACAGGCAAGCAGAAACATCTGTCAGCCAAATGGTTGCTCGGGACTCAAGCTCCAATTTTCAGCCCATAAACGGCACTTTTTGTCTCTGCTGGAGGGTCAATCTGAATGAGTGCCCAGGAGTCAAACAAGAACTGAGCAGAGAAAGCATCAGCACAGTCAGTAATACAGGAAAAGGTGGAATTTTTGTGGAATCTTCACTCTTTCCTGCTGGTTTCCTGCTTACTAAATGTGAGCCACAGAGACAGCTTTGTATTGCAAACTGAAGCCCAGCAGCTATTCTGAGATTACCAGATTGAGAAAAATAGCCTATGGATAACCTGCTGTCAGTAACCTGACTTCATCCTTTGCTGTGATGTGCACTTCAACCAACAACTGCTCTGATTTCCAGGAATTTGGTCAAAGTTTTTATTCTCCTTACTTCTCTCATTGCTTTGGTAACAGCCTGGCAGGCACTCAGCATCAGGGATGATGGTCACACTGAAAGCAGCCAGTGCCATGACCAGACCTACCCATGTCACACGCAGGCACCTGCCCAGCTCCACTACTGCATTTTCTCTCTCATGGTCATAAAAATGTCTATTTATGGATGTATGCTGATCTATGTGGTCTATTAAGTCAGGAAAACCTTTATCCAGAGACCTCACAACTTTTTTGCTTGGTGCAAGGATTAGTAAAAACCTTTCACGGGGGTTTCCTGCTGTTAAAAGACAGAAATTAAGATGGACATTCACTAAGATGTTTCTTTCATTGTGTTTTAGACTTGGTTTGGCAGCAAGGTGATTTATGGTGAACACCACATCCAGCACAACGTTGGTGTAAGCTATCTAAGTGTGTTTTTATAAAGAGATTACATTTATCTCAAAGCCAGAAGGCTGATGGGGGAACTTTCCCAGAATCCTGAAAGTATCTTGCACAGAAAAGAGGGGAAAAAACCCTAACACTAAACCTTACAAAAATATATCACACTGCAATTTTGTAATTGTTTGCACTGCAAAAGCTTGACTTCCCCAAGGATAAACCTTACTCAGACTAAAGGAGCCTGCTTTTCAAAGAAAAGCTTGCTTTATTTGAAAGAAAACAGTCCATGCCCCATCCCAAGAAACTGGCTTACAAGCAAGTGCCACAGGGATGGGAGTCTTTAGAGATAATTCAGTAACCAACCCTCTGTTATCATAGCTCAAACATGATTAATTCATGTGGAATCTGTTGTTGTAATATTAGTCCTTGTGACCTCACTTGTTACACATGCTGCTGCCGTTAGGACTCCAATGTGTTACCTAAAAGACATGGAGCTCACAACCCTCTGTGCTGTACCTGAAGGGAGGATACCTGGGTCCACTCCTCTGCAATTGTTGCCCAGTTCTTCCACCTTGGTGGCTGAAGCTGTGAAAGGAAAAGCATTGGCAGTGAATTGGATGGTTTGGGTTTGGGGATGAGTCCAATGTCCCAGCACATTTAGACTTTGCTTTGGTGCCGCTCCACTCACTGAGAAATCTCCACTTCGTTCAATTTATTGTTACTGAGTTTTGGCTTTAACTTTTTTTTGTCTTCTTTCCCATCACCCTCATCAAATCTCTCCTCTTTATCCATCTTCTCAATTCTCTTGCCTGACAGATACTGGGGTCTGCTGACCTGGACTTTTCCTTCTGTCCACAGCATGGTTCTCATCTGAATTTGATTATTAGAAAAAGCAAGAAAGATTAAATCAGTCTAAACTCTCTTTTGTTTGTCAAATATATGTGTGACAATCACAGCTACAGTCAGATGTTGTTGGACTCAAATCTTCTGCCCAGAGTTTAGGATAGATATCCATTTTCAGTGCAGGGCTCACTACAATTCCCTCCATCCTGTTTAGTTCTCATACAATCAAACAAAGTTTGTCATATACCTGGAGCCAGATTAAGGCACTTTTCTTGGTTTTGAGGCCTGCTCATAGAAGCTCCCCACTTGTCTGTGCATTCCCAAGCCACCAGGTCCGGAAGATTCCTGTGGGGATGCCCAGCACTGGAGATGACCTGTCTGTCAGGGCAGGTTCAGGGCTGCTTAGTGCCTCACATGATTCAAATGCACACCCTGTAATCTCCTACCTTGAGCTTCCTTGATCACTTTGCAGGTGTGCACTATGAGCTTAGCACACACAGACTTCACAGCACGTATAACATTTCTTTGCTGTCTGCATCATGAAATGCATTATTAAGAATCAATTTCTTTGTTCTCCTAAGCACATTTTGTCCTGTTCTATCAATGTGCTCTGCAAACATGACTTAATGCATTTCCCTTGGCTTCATTTCATGTTGTTCTTCTTAATTATAGCTTGTATCTGAAACTAGTGGGATGAAACTGTGCAAAAGGACATTCAAGCTGTTAGTGATTCCAGCCCTGATTCTAGTTGCTTTAATATCTATAATCTCTGAACATGGCACCACCTATGACGCTTGAATGCTCTCAATCTTCATGGAGAAAAGCCTTCTCCTGCTCTCCAGGTGGCAAACTTCTGCTTGTTGCAGACCAAGAACACTCATTGCATCCCATTCCTCCCTGAATCCCTGCTCAGTGTGCAACACTTCATGAATGTTCTTGCTCCTTTGTATCAAAACAATCTTTACAAAGATCACAAAACTGATTTTGTGATGTTTTAGATAAGGATACAAATATTGAATTACAGTATAGCAGCTGATGGTCACTGAAAAGGAAGAAACAGAGCAGTGTTGGAAGGACCAAGATTTTCTGATGATGTGGGATGTCCCACATCATGTCCCTTCAGCTTCCATTGATTTCCACATTATGGCTGTGCAGCTGAACAAGACATTCCCAGCTTAAAAGCTTCAGCACTGAAACGGTGATTGTCTGTCCTGCTTAATTATTAGCTCACACCCTGACACTATTTTAGCCTTTGCTAATAATACTCTCCTAAATGATGCCTGAACATTGTTTGGACAAAATCATAAATCAGGAACAATTAGCAATAGGCAGCACAGGCAAGGATGCAGTTTCATGCTACGCAAACACTGCTTGAAAGAACTGTAGCACAGGATGTGTTTTCTTTCATGTGCTTTGAACTGAAAAAATAATACATGTAAAATTAAGTCATGCCTTAGAACCACATAGGCCCCACATGCTAGAGAGAAGGGTGTTGTGGACACAATCAAACTCATGTTGTTTGACCCCAGGGCTCAGGAATGGCCTACTCTGTTCAGAGTTGTGGGCAGTTGGGTGCTCCCCACAGGACCTGCGTTTGATCCTGGAGAGCCACAGGATGGGGAAGGGCCATGTCCAGCTCTGTGCGAGCAGCCCCGTACTGTGGACAGGCCTGAGGCTGGGTGGGAGCTGCTGCTCTCCCCTCCTCTTCTCCAGTTGCCGAGCAGGATGCAGGCACATTACCACCCACTTGTTCTTGCTGGGCAACACCAGCTGGACTGTGGCCGACTGTGGGCACCAGGCTGTCCAGCACCACAGCTGACTCTGTGATCCAGACACCAGCATTGCTGTGCCATGCTGTGGGCTGCAGGTTAGGAGGGAAGAAGCTTTTCTTTTGGAAGAAAACCCATCCTTTAAAGCCAGGAACCAAAGAAAATGGGAAGCAGTCCCATTGTGCCACTTCAGTCTTTACTGGACTTTGTCAGACTGTTGCTAATACATTTAAATTGGGCACACAGCTGAAATGCAGAAGGTTTTACAAGTGTCTGTTCGTTCAAGTTCTTCCTGATAGAAAGATTTTTCACCGCAGTAGTCCCCAGGACCTCTCTTCTTACAGGATGGGCAGCTTGTTGGCAGCAGCAGCAGGCTGTGCTCTGGCCAGGGATGGTAGGGCTGCCCGTTCACCTGGCAGCAGCTTCCATGGCTGCCATGGTTCCTACTCTGTGCCTGGCCTCTCAGGGCTGAAGGACTCCTGAACCTTTCGGACATGCTGTCTTCCTCAGCCCCTGCATTTCTCTGCTGAACTGCACAAACGGAGAGGAGAGCCCTGTGCCAGCACTGAGGCTGATGGCCAGGACTGCTGAGCAGATGTTCACCCAAAGTGGCAGGTCTGGGACAGGCATGGTCTAAGCAGTCAAAACCTGTTGGCGTGTGGCAAGCTTAAGAAAGGATAAAGCCAGGAGTTCATCAGAAGTGAAATGCTGCCCAACCTTAATATGTGAGCTAAAAAAACAGGAGAAGATAAACTTTCTTTCAAGTTATGGTCACACTGTACCTGTGAAGAAGTGTTTGTGTGTGTATAAAGTTCGAAAATGTTTAAAAGATAAAATGCCTTGAACTGTCAGGTCACATGAAATAAGAAATAGTTTTTATCTTTCTCATGGGAACATGATGCAAAAGGCTAGGAACCAAGAGCTGAAAGAAAAAAGTCTCTGAAATATGCATTTATTTTATTCTTCCCATGTTTTTGCAAGGGAAAAATGTTACATATGGAAAGAAACTGGAGAACCCTTTCACTTTATCAAATAAATGAAAGGAAATTTGAGGAGGACCATGCTCCACTCAGCATGCATATATACTTTTATTTATCTCCCAAAAATTGATTAAAGTGAAAAAACGTGTCCCTGAGCAGAGAAACAGAATGTTTCAGTCCCTGAGAAAATGACACTGCAAATCACATTTTCATGGGCAAATTGCACCAGTAACAGCATGACTTGGGAGCTGCTCAAAGGGAATGAACAACCTCTGGGTAGCTGTAAACAGGAAAGATTGTGGGATCCCAGGGATGGGAGCCAGAGTTCCACACAGACCCACAGGGAGCTCCAGGTCTGCTGCAGGAGTGAGGTGCATTGGCACAGCCACACAGCTACAGAGCAGGCACTGCCATTTTGTCTGCTTGGCCTTGGCTCTCCCTACCATGCGGTCATAGGAACTCCACTTGCTACTACAAAGTACAGGTGCTCTTGATGGTTCAGCTCAGGTGTCCTTGAAGAGTAATAATGTCTCTTTTTTTGCGTCTGCTCCACTGTGGTTTGCAGCTGCCATCGCTCTTCCCAGCCCAGCCAAACTCACCTCTATGCACTTACAGTGCCAAACACCAGCACTGCTTTCCCCAGGGCTGGTTCCCCTCCCTCAGGGTGTGAGCTGCCCGTGGCTCAGTTCAGTTCCTCATCTCATTTTGCATCCGCTCAGCCCCGGCACAGGCCCCTTTCCTGCGGGACATTCCAGCGGTGAGTACTCACTCGCACCATGACCCATCCATGCCACACCAGCGCCCGGTGCTGGCTGTGTGGCGTGGTCTGTCACTCACCTGTCCCTTTTGTTCCTCAAGTTTCCCGTCTCAAGGCATTAGTAGCACAAAACGCATTATAGTGCTCATCCCAACTGGAAACACCTGCAAAACCTGCGGGACTGCAACTGCTAAATAGCCGGGAGGAACTTTGCACGCGTCAGGCTGGAGGATGCAAAGTTATGTCGGTAGGGGAAAGCTGGTCACTGCGATCCTGTGCAGGTGCCCTGTGCCCGGGCATCGGGAACGGGGTGGGTGGCTGCCAACCTGTGTACACACAGCCCCTGGGAACCCTGTGGTTACAGCCCCTGAGCACACGCTGTGCTTGGGAAGCAGTGCTGGGACAGGGATGGAGGTGACAGGCAGCGCCGGGTGGGTCTGATTATGGTCTGGTGGTTCACAAGAGCTATACTTTCGCCATTTCTGACACTGGCAGGCCCTGCGAGGTTTTCTTTTCTTAACCGGGTCCCAGCAGAAAGCTGCGGCTGTCACAGCGATACCGAGTCACAGCAGGGCTGGCAGCACAGTAATTCCTTTAAAAATAAAGCCCATGCCCCTGCCGTCCTTGCCCCTTTCCGACCAGCAGCTTTCTCCTGGGAGGGGGCGCGGGACCGCCAGGAATGTTCTCACGCGGCTGCCCCGGCCCCGCCCGCCCCGGGGCCCGGGGACGGGGAGCGGCGCGGCAGCGACACCGCGCGGCCGCGGGCGGTACTGCGGGCACCGGCACGGGGGACACGGGGAGCACCGGCACTGCGGGCATCGGCACGGGGGACACTGGCACTGCGGGCACCGGCACGGGGGACACGGGGAGCACCGGCACCGGGGGCACCGGCACCGGCGGCAGCGGCACGGGGGACACGGGGAGCACCGGCACGGCGGGCACTGGCACCGGGGGCACCGGCACTGCGGGCAGCGGCACGGGGGGGCACCGGCACCGGGGGCACTGGGGCCGCCCCACCGGCCCCGAACGGCGGCCCTGCCCGGCCGGGGCGGCTCGCTATCCCCCGCGGGCTCCAGGGCTTGCTTCTATCCCCGCTGTGCTGCTGACTTGGAGAGCACAACGTCTCTCTCTCGTGCCTCTCTACCCTTCCTTGCAGCAGTCGCTGTAAATTTGGCTTCGTATCCACTAAAAACTTGCAAATCCTTAGGGAAAGCCCTAATATACATGAGTGATGCCCAGCAGAGCAGTTTTTAAGCGACGGCCATCTCTGGGCTCTGCAGGGTTCCAGGCCGAGGTTGGAGCAGCAGTGTCCTGCCCAAGCACAGCACCTGTGCACAGCCGGCCCACCGCGCTGGGCATTTACCTGCATAAAGAAGTGACTCTGCCCCTGCTACCCTGTCTGCTCCAGGTTTAAGATAGAACATTCACGTTTGCTCAGCCTTTGGCAGGAAGCCACGGGAAGGGCTGTGACATGCCAGCCCTCATGGTCAGTCTTGTAGGCAGATGGATGGCCTGACCCCTTGCCTGTGGGCATTTCGGCCTGCTCAGCAGGTAATCAGTGCTCCGACACACCACCTCCCTCGGGCTGTGTGCTCCGATGGGCAATCTCTTGTCTCTCTTGGTGCCAAGTGTAAGTTCACCAGCTAGATACAAGGCTAGAGTGCTGCTTAAGATAGAGTTTATATGCCTTGTTGGATTTTTGCAGTGTTCCATGAGCTGCTTTGGAAAGAGACATTTGTTTATGCATTTGAACTGTTCAGTCTGAGGGTTTTCAAAACTCATTTGTTTCCTGGGATAAGATGAAGTCGTCTGGGTCAATAAAACCTGCCCCCTTCCTTGTTTTTCCATGCTCTTGTCTGAAGGAATCTCTGCTTCATACCTGACTGAGTAAAAGACGTCAAGCAACTCAGCTGCTTTGGGAAGGGGGAGAGAAACCCCCAGTTTCTACTTGCTGGCCTTTCAGCCCACGTTGCTAGGCAGTGTCACGTGAGGCTCTGCAGGGGGAAGAGGTGTGCTGATGGAATTTCACTGGTGTGAACGTGTCTCAAGAGCTCCAATACAAGAGAAAAGATGTGCTGGAAATAGACTGGGTGTTGGAGAGATTCTAGTCTGTTTGGTGGATCTGTTTCAGTTCAGGTATGGTGTGGAGGCATATGATTTCATGAATAATCTCTTAAGAGTCTAGAAGAGAAAAGGCTGCCCAAGGTTGTGAGGACTGTGGTCTTCTTTCAAGGTACAGTTTTCTTCTTGGGAAAGGTGAGAAGCCTTGCAGCAGCCAAGGCAATGCTTACAGAAACCAGGGCTCCCACTTTTACAAACTTGCTGGCAGTTGTACCAATCCACGTAATTCTGTGGATTATGTGCCACTGTGAAGGGGTCTGAAGAAGCAGGTGGTCTTGCTATGGCAGGTGTTGTTGGGGGACAATGTCTGTGAAGATCTTTTGTGTTCAAACAGGAAAGGTTTGGTGCAATGGTTACAGGGTGGCCCAGCAGCATGATACCTCACAGACTGAGAGACAGAGGTGTGTTGTACAACAAACCCCTTTTGTTCTGTTACAGTGGTCCTGGGGAAACACATCATTGCCACAGAGGAGGGTGGCTGATGTAAACCCAACTGTCACTGTTGAGCAACAGAGCAGGAGAGCTGTGAGCCAGAGCCCTGCAGTCATGTACTTCCCTGTAGCAGTGACTCTGCAAGCAGAAGCAGTAGTGTTGAAACGCCCTCTGTGTGCTAAAAGGGGGGGTGAGCAATAACCGCACATCTGCCTCCTCCCAGAGGGCCAAAGCAAAGGGTCTGAGAGCGGCCAGTGCTTGAGGGACCTCTCTGCAACACTGCAGTGGATGCCTGTGGACTGCAGGACTGATAAACACATTGACTTGGTGTTTAGGTGTTCGTGGTACTGTTGGTTCCATGTTGTTTCTGCAGTTGTTTCTGAGGCTTAACGGAAGAGCAGAACATCTGCCCAGGGTCAGATGAGAGGCTGGCTGACCCAGCACCCTATCACTTGGGGTTCACCAGCAGCAGATGCTGAAGGAAGAATGAAAGAACTGGGCAACTGGTATCTCTGTAGTGCAGTCCCAGTTTCCAGTTATCTGTGACTCAGGAGCCTTCAAAAGTGTTATCTCTGAACACGAAAGGCCATATGTGGTTTTCTTCCCTGACTGCCAATTGCTTTTGCCAGCACTGCCCCTTGGGCAATGGGAGGGCAGCACCACTGCAAAGCTGCTTTTCCTGCTGAATTTCCATGCCGGAGAGAGACTGTGCTGTTGCAGAGCAGGAGTATGTGAGTTCACCATAGGCCTTTGCCTGCTATGCAATGTAGTGATCAGCAGTGCTTTCTATTCAGGATATTCTTTTGGTAAGATCTCCAGAAAGTGGCAGCAGAGAAACTTGGCTAATACATGGTTTCTGAAAGTAATGTGCAGGGAAATGTAACACATTCAGTAAAAGACAGATACGAGCATCAGCAGCACAGTCGCTCTCTGCCTTCATTGTCTGTGAAAAAGAATTGGCACAGTGCTCTCTTTGACAACTTAAATGCTTGTTAATTTTTTTTAGTGTTAAAAAAAAAGGTATGAATCCAGAGCTGGATTCTGTTCTCAGGGATAACGGGTGTGGAGTAACTGTATTGATACCAGCAGTAAATAAAGCAACTTCATGCCTTCTGATTTTTTTATTAGATAACATCTATCAATCTTTCACACCCAGAGTAAGATTTTACTCTTTGTCTAGCTATGTAGTAAGATTACTGCAAGAGAAAGGATGGTCCTCTGAGGGAGAAAATATGGGAAAATATGGTTTTATTTTTCAGTGATGTGCTGGAATTGAGAAGTGGCTGCAATACAACCTTATTTTGAGGCAAAACTTCTAGGCAAGGTTACTTACTCAGCACCTGTGAATAGAAAATTGGTCTCAACAGAAAAGGGATGGCAGACTAGGGGGGGGGAAAAGTAAGTCTGCTTTTCCTCCAGTCATATAAAAATCTAGATGTAGTCATTAAAATTAAAAATAAATCCAAGCTCCCTGAAGCTGCTTGATCTTTGGCTGTTACTATCTTGCAGCTTCTTTAGGATTACAGTATTAACACTGTTATTAATAGTAGGTGCCGTACAGGATGTCTTTGGGGTCATTCGGTGGCTGTGACAGTTAGTGGGGTTTTCTTATCTCTCACTGAACCTCCTGGTTGTTGTCTGTCCTTTATTTTCTGTCTCTCTCTACATTTTTTATTTCCTTAGCTACAGGTCTAAAAGTGACAAATGCATAATCAGCCATGAACAGAACAGCTCTGTTTGCTGGAGCCCAGCCTCTGACTCTTGCTGCTGTGCACCCATCTGAAAATGGGGCAGGAAGGGACAGCGGCACAGACAGCAAAACTGGGAGGTCCATGTGGTGTATTGATTTGTTTTTTTCTTTTCTGAATGAGGTAAAGAATGGAAATGAGAACAAGGTGTTCACACAACTCAAATCCCAGGCTGGCCAGTGAGGCAGGGTTCAGCTGCGTTTTGCAGACAGGCCTGGCAAGTAGCAGACTAGTGGTGAAGTCTTGTGCCCAGAGTCAGGCTGGTAGTGAGGATGAAATGTCTCTAACCTTGCTGGTTGAAGAGATCCCTGCCCAGTGCCCAGCTGCAGACGTTAAAGGCCAGGGCGGTGGGAGGATCTCCTCAGTGAGTTCCTCCACCATGCATAACTTCGCCTTCAAGGAACAGTTGTCATTTTTTCCTACATCATTGCAGGTTGTTTCAGTGCATAGAGCTAAGCTGTGGCTTCATCAGCCATCTCCTCGATGGAAGGAACTGTCATAATGCTCACCCCATCTTGCTCCTTGGAGAATTCAGCACCATGAGAGATTCCAGAGGCACTGGGAGGTGCTGCAGTGGCCGTTCAGGGCTGCTCCTGGTTTCCCCTTTGTCTCCTCACTCTGCTGTGGTTGCTCTTGTGAATGCCCTTCTTTGTACTGCTTTCCCCCTGTGTGCATTCATGTTGGGCTTACACTGGACCCCTCAGCTTCTCCCAAGCAACACCTGTAATGCTGAGAAGTGTCAGAACTCAATCACATCTGGACAAACTGCCAAGGGCAGTGTCAGATCTGACTGCTGGAGAGGTCACTTCTGGCTTTGTTAGAGCTCTGATTGTTAATATGGTGCTGCAGGGCAAGGCAAGACTGCTGTTCAGACAGGTCAGGAGAAACTCTGATATCAACTGACTCTCTGAGATTTAATCTGAAAGCTCTCCAAGACTTAAGGATGGAGGAAAACAATTTGAACAGTTAGCCAATACAGGAGTAAATAATATTGTTCTTCACCTGGGAGGAGAAGCTTTGGTAGAGTGGTTTGGTATATTTGAATTTGATATATGAATAATTTGTCTTTCCCTCCCTTAATATGGTGGCTTCTGAGCCAATGGCCTAGATTCTGGGTGCTACTGGATGGCAGAACTGGATTGACTGAGCAAACTGAAATGAAAGACAGTCACTGATGACTGGCATTGGGTCTGACTTGGTAACATAATGCTTTAATTTCTTCATCAAGAGGAATATATTGGCTTTGAAAGTATTTGTGCAAGGAGCTGTCCCAAGGTGAAATCTGACATCCTGTAAAGGCATGCTGCCCAAGGGCCAGACGCTGC
The DNA here is from genome assembly GCA_035583155.1 of Acropternis orthonyx. Classification (NCBI taxonomy): domain Eukaryota; kingdom Metazoa; phylum Chordata; class Aves; order Passeriformes; family Rhinocryptidae; genus Acropternis; species Acropternis orthonyx. Next base: position 6,767,558 of record JAWWEU010000138.1, on the reverse strand, counting down.
AATCAGCTGGCCTTGGCTAAGCTGGTTTGGATCATAGAATCATAGAATATTTTGAATTGGAAGGGACCTTAAAGATCACCTAGTCCCAACCCCTCCTGCCATGAACAGAGGCATTTTCCACTAGACCAGGTTGTTCAAGGCCTTATCCAACCTGGCCTTGAACACTGCCAGGGTTGGGGCATCCACAACCTCCGTGGACAACTGTTCCAGTATCTCACCACCCTCACAGTAAATAATTTCTTCCTAATATCCAGCTTAAATTTCCTATCCTATCTTTCAATTTTTACCCATTACTGTTTATCCTATCACTACAGTTCCTGGTGAAGAGTGTCTCTCTAGCTTCCCTGTAGCCCCTTCAGATACTGGAAGGTGCTATGAGCTATCCATGCAACCTTCCCTTCTGCAGGCTGAACAGCCCCAAGTTTCTCCTCTTTGTAGGGGAGGTACTCCAGTCCTCTTACCAACTTTGTGGCCCTGCTCTGGACTTGTTCCAATAGTTCCATGTCCATTTTTGTTCCATGTCCTGCTTTGTTCCATGTCTGCGCAGATAGGTCTGAACAGAGCAGCACTGGTATTTAAATGAACCCCACTCTTTCTGTGTCTAGTATGAACCTGCTAATCCTTCATGCCTTACTTCATGGCAAGTAAAAAGTACAAGATTTTGAAACTACAGTATGAGATAATTTGATGCATGTTAATCAAATGGAGCATGTGACTCATTTTAGCCACTATTTTTCAAATTGTTTTCCAAGAAAATTTTGTAGTTTGGAGAACAGTACGCAGCTGTCTCTGAGACAGTATTTGATGGCAGTCTGTGACCCCTAGAGCTTCTCTACCTCCCTTTTTCCTCTTGCAAGACCCAGCTACAGAGCTGTGTCCTGCATGCACACTGAAAACCCTTGCTTCCTTAGGAAATGTTGTGTGTGATTTCAAGGCTGTTGCACAGAGTGGGGTAGTGTGGTGACATCCCCAAAGTATAGGGGAAATCAGCTTCCCCATGACACGTCCACCTTGGACATCACTATGGGCCCACAGGACTGGGCCACGATCAGGTGTGGGCACAACAGGGTGTTCTGGCTGGGGGACACTTGATCTCTCACTGGCCCAGTTGATGAGTCTCAGGTTTCTGGTGGCATGTTGGCTAGAAAGCCTTCATGGACTGAAGCTTGTGCTGGCATACATTAAAAAGTACAGACTACATGAACAGACCTACTTTTTTCCTCCAATTAAAACCAAAGTAAAAACAAACCAAAACCACCCAGACCTTTCTATTCCTCTTTCATTGTGTATTTTAAAACACATGCAGAGGAAAGAGGAACTGGATAGTAACTGTATTCCTCATTATCTGACTCTCCCTCAGGCACTGGGGGTTGGTTTGACTGTTAGCAGGATGGCTGATCTCACTATGTCTGCACACAGGCTCTGGAGCACCTTGTGAGTGCTCCCAGGGAGCTCAGTGGGCACAGTTACTTAGAGGCATAAGTAAGTGTTTTCCTGATCAGGGGTTTGAACAGAGCTGTAGAACATAAAGTCTGCGGCTGCAGCCCAGGCATGCTGATAATGTAACTGAAAGTTCCTGGACTAGGGCAGGCCCAGGCCACCAGCGCTGGGTGGGGATCTCCATGGGTTTTGGATGCAGAGCCAGACAGCAGCAGGGAGGCACAGTTGGAAAGGAGGGGCAGCAGCTGAGTGCTGGGAGTGGAAAAACCAATTCTACAGGAAGTGTTCACAAGTGTCCATCACACTGCAAGGCTAGCTGATGGCAAACATCTGATGGCTTGGGATAGTGCAGCACAGAGTGACACATTTTTCATGAGTTCTGGCCTTTCAAAATATACTGTATACCATACTGGCCTAGAGAGATGAGGAATGTCTCTCTAAAATGCCTGTGTTTGCTTGAATCGGTTTGGCTTTTGCATGGCCAGCTGTGCTGCTGGCCTGGGCACAGGCAGCTCACTTGCCTCTGTTCCCAGAGTTGTCCTTGGGCTCCTGCCAGGCTGGATGAAAACAGCACTGAGATATTGGGTGCTACTTGGAAAGCCTCATGCTATAGGCTGTTCAGGTGGGGACAGAAGGGAAGAAAGAGTGGGACTTCCTTTGGTTACAGCTCTAAACTAAACATTGGTGTTTATTTTTCTGCACAGACACTATGGATGCCAAGGCGCTCCGGAGAGAGGGATGGGGACCATGGTGGGTACCAGTGGCTGTGTGGAGGGACTGGCAGGGGCACAGGGCCAGTGCTGGGCTCTTGGGAAAACAAAGTCTGTCTGCCCATGCATGTGCCAGGGAACTGAGGTGTGCCCATCTGCACCCATGAGTTCAAGAGGGTGGTGAGCCTTGCAGGGAAACTTTTGGAGCAAAACTGCCTGAAATGACAACCCTGCAAGCAGAGCCCTGCTTCCCTGCCCCTCAGATAGAAAGGTAGGAGACCCACCCCTCTGTGCATAGCACAGACACTAGCCTGTCTCTCAACAGAGCCCTTCTGGCTGTTCCTTCCTTCCCAACCCTCCACATGGCTCCTCAGCAGCTGGAGCAGCAGGGCCTGACCCCTGTGGAATGGGTGACCTGAGATGGCTGGACTTGGGACAGCTGGTGTGGCTCCCCACAGCTTCCCTGGTGACCTGCCTTGTGTGGCCTCTGGCTGGAGTGGCCACTGGCCCCGAATGCCCGGCCCACTGAGGCGTCGTGGCTGCACAGGGCAAAGGCTGCGGTGCTCGCCCTTCCCCAGCCACCTCTCGCCCAGCTTGTGAGTCTCTCGTGCCCCACAGCAGGATGGGGAGGGCTGCTTTCACAACCTGGATGTGTTGTCACTCACATCCAGACATTTCCTGTTATCTAACCTCAGCCTTATCTTCCCCATTTGCAGCTTCCTCTTGAAGGAGGAGCACCCCCTTCAAAACCGAGCTGTGTGCCTGGGCTGTGTCCCCACCGCACTCCTGCACGACCCCAGGTGCCAGCCACAGCAGGTCAGGATGGCCCACTATGGTAGGTGCCAGCTCCCTGTCCTGCCTGAGGGGACAGGGAAGGATCCATCCTTCATTGGTGACCTCCTGTTTCTCAGTCAGGAGGTCCTTAAGGACCATGGGTGTTTGGACACAGAAACCTGCGGGGTGTCCATTTTTCTGGCAGTGCATAAAGCTGTCCTGCCACCCCATGTTACACTTCGAGCTTCAGGGGGTCTGAATCCCACTTGGGTTTGTGCTGCCTCCCTTCAATGCTGGGGGTGCATCCGACTGAGCCGGAGGAGCTTTTTGGTGCGTCTTTTCATGGATGCGATCGTGTTTGGCTGGGTGTGCTTTGGGGAGGGCAGGCTCAGGGATGGAATGCCGCTGGTAGCACTGTGCTCTGGATCTGAATTCCTTGATGAGGATGAATTATGATTAGCAGTGATATGTAGCCCTACTGGGTACCAGTGCATGTGTGTGTGCTACCCCAGCTCTCACACACATACATGCTGCCTGTGAGCTGCTGGCAGTGGGAGATTTTGATCTAAATTAGTCAATAGAGGAGGCAGCGCACAAAGAGCAGAGGAAGGTGCAGGATGGAGGAGGGTGTAACCAGGAAGAGATCCTGTTTCAGCCAGGTGCAAGCACAGTCTTCAGCTCCATTTCTCAGTCCTGATGGCTTCAGTGCAGCAGACAAATGCTCTTCCCCTCCTGGGGTGTCTGGGGCATAAACAGCCATGGGGGCAGAGTCCAGGGTACTGGGGTGGGGGCCACAGGGTTCAGGTGAGTGCAGGGGCTACAAGAGCGCATGTGGCTGGTGGCCTCCAGGTAGTGGGGGGGTTTATCAGGCCCTTCCTGTGGGCTTTGGTGTGAGCCATGAAGTGCTGGTTGCTGGGGTCTTGAGCCCTGGGGAGGGAGGGGATGGCTCTGCAAGCAGGAGCCACGTGCCTCTGGAGACCAGGTGGAGTGAGGGCAATCCTGTGGTGTTGGCATTCCTTGTGGTGCAGGGCAGAGGGGAGGAAGCACTTGGCTGCTCCTGGAGCTGGGTGCAGGGCTCTGCAGGGGGGGCAGCAGTTCTGGGGGACCCACCAGTGATGCTGAGGGGTCATCGGAGCTGGGAGAGCTCACCAGGGACTCCAAGGGGTCAGCGACGCCACAGCAGCCACTGATCAGCAGGAGGGCTGGGGTAGGTATGAGATAAGGTATGAGATAAGGTATGAGATAAGAAAGAATGTTTCTGTTTGTTAGAAGGGGGCATATTTCTCTGGGAGGAAAAGTGCTGAATTATGTTTTTTACGTTTTGGAGCAAATAGATGAGATTGACCTTACTGAGCCAAATATTGCAACGTGTGTCTGACAAAGCTCCCCGCAGTGTCTGCTGCAGGGCTAGGTGCATAGGAAAGTCCTGTATGGAGCAGGACAGCATGCAATGGAACCCTGCCATGAGCAAAGCATTGTTTGACTCTTGTTAGGATTGCAGGCTTCCACCTCCCAGGAGAAGCACACCCTAAGGTTTCAGCTGGCCAGGGGTTCAGCAGACCCTGTTGCCCACAGATCCATGGGGATTCTTGCTTTCAATCCTAGATGTGATTTGGGTTTCACTGAGAGGAAAATGGACATGACCTTGATTCCAGTTCAAATCCTGCATAACAAGTACATGCCTTGAAATGGCTGCAGCCTGCATGCTGGGGCTCTGCTACTCAGCATGTGAAAACCACGCAGCCACACTTTGATGCATGCTGTTACTAGGTTTAGCATTGAATCTATCCAATAATTTTACTTTCCATTTGTTTTCATCACAAGTTGCAGAGCAGTCTGACAGCCCTACAAAAATACTTGAGTGATGATGCACAGCCTGGAGGTGACTTTTTCTGACTTTGGTAAGGGACTGACTGAAGAATGCAGGAAGAAAAACTCTCTCTGTTTTCCCCTCAGGGTATACAGTAGATTGGTCTGTTTTATAACGTTGCATTTTCACATGGAAATACCCATTTCAGCTTGAAACCAGAAGCTCTGACAATGACAAATTCATTCAGATCAGATACGATCTCTATGGGTAGAGGAGCAAGTTCCATTCCCATCTGCTGATAGAATTATCTCCACTGTGTCCCCTTCCCATATCTGTCCCTCACAGCAACATTTCAAGTGGCTGTTTTTCCTGTCAGAAAGCCACAATGGGGGATTATTTTAAGCTGCGATTGCAGAAGCAGTGCTGTCTTCTTTTCTTCTTTCCCCTCCAAGGCCGGATCTGCCCCTGTTAGACATCAGCACTGAAGCTGAGGGTAGTCTGGTCACTGATACCTGCTGAAGAGCCCTCTCAGTCTTTCTTGGGTGGCCTCCCCACACTTTGGTATGGCTGAGAGTCCTTTCACTTGTACTCTGGTAGGCTGATCTTAAATCAGCTTATTAACAGTGTTTTCTTATGTTCATGAAATGCACACGTTGCTTTTATCCTTTGCAATATACTTTTATCTACCATGGCTGAATTCCATTTGGAATGAGGAGTCAGAACAAAGAACTGGTCCCTATCTACATCACACCCAAGGCAAAGGTGAAGATAGGGGAAATACAAGAATTGCAAAGCCCAGATAGTGACCCAGTCTAGAAACTGATTTTATCTTCAAAGCTGTAGCTGTTACCTTGCCATGGAGAATACGTGTTTGACATTACTGTTTTTTTATTTTGTGCTTTCACCTGGAAAAAAATTTTCTCTTTCCAGGTATGTTTCTGTGTGTGTTATATTACATGGTCATCTGCATAAAATAGGGTCAAAGAAGTTAGAGACAGAAATGGTTGATGAATTGCCCACTGTATGATGCTGTTAGTATCCTTCATCCAATTCTACTTTTGTGTCTTTCATGTCTACCTTCAGAAATACAATTAATAACATTTTAGTTTTTATTTTGATATAAAAAATAGTGTGACTACTTTTTCACAAACTGGTGCTGCTGGTCATGTGGAATTAAAATCCAGGGACTGGTAAAGAAGCTAAAAACATCTTGCTTAAAAAGCTGTATCTGGCCATGTCCATGGAGAGTATGAAGGACATAAATAGTGTTGAGCAGGATGGGTGTGTGGCTTAGGAAGCAGGATGGATTTCTCTGAAAGTTGTATCAGAATTTAAAATCTGTTTTTAGGCTGAAATTCTGAACAGTCAATATGTAAGAAGGACATAGAATACAGTAATACTGTGCAACATCTTGTCTTGTGTGTGTTTCGTTATTTAGATTTCTTTAAGTGCATTTCTGCATTTCCTGCACACTCTGGTTAGAACAATAGAACAACAGCATCTTTGATCTTTGTTCAAGCAATGTGTGTGTGGCGTGAATACGATGTTCATCCTTAAAGGCTGGATTATGCCAGTGTATCAGGGTGGAAAGCTCCACTTATTGCAGGAGAAGCTTTTTCTCTCTGCTGGAAATGAAGCAGAAGGGGTATAGTTTGTCAACAGAGGAGAAAGCTTCTCTTCATTCCCAGAGAAGTTCATTGTTTCCTTCTGTGGAGCTTGGTTTTCTTTTAGCATCATAATCCTTACAATATTCTGCTGAATGGAGGAGTCTCCAACAGAGTCACTGAGGAAACACTCTGTGCCTGCCAAGGGGCAGTCTCATACCTCTTTTTCAGACCTTTGAATTAATATAGTGGTTATTTTCCTCAGCAGAAGGCAATATCTGTTGGTGTGGTTCTCTCTCACCCAAAGAAGAGTGTAGGAGGGGGAAATATGGGAGGGTTAATGATGTTTTTTGCTAACTGGATGAAACCTCTGAAGTTGACATCATCTCCTGTGCTTCTTTTCTCCCTCTGTGCCCTCAGGTTGGCATCCAGTGAAGACACTATGACCCCCTGGGAGCTGCAGTGTGGCACTGCGTGTATTTGACAAGCTGAGTCCGACACTCAGTGTGCAGAGTGTCAGTTTGTCAAATACCCCAAGTGAGGCACTGCTGAGCGACATGGCACATGCTGAGAGTCCAGCCCCTTCCTCCTGCTCTGGCACGAGTCTTCCTCTCCAGGCTCTGTGCCTCTCCAGAAACCCACCGAGGTATTGAACAACCCATTCCATGGTTACAGAACACCTGACTGATCTTGTGCTGCAAGGTTTCCCTTCAACCCGTTTTGGAAGTGTCTATCAGGGTATCCCTCTCACCAGTACATCTGTGCAGAAGTGGTGCTGTTGCAGCTCCTCTGCATTGTGAAGGCAGAGAGTTGGGCCCTGGGTCTTTGTTCTTTGCATCCAAAGACAATGCTCTGCTCTTCTACACAGCATTAACTAGCCAGCTGTTAATTAGGCATCTTCTTCATTTATCCAGGATTCTGGCAACCATAATCACAACATCATGGGTAAGGGCAGCACTATCTATAATACAGCATCTTTTCTTTGCACATGTATGTATCTTTTTTTTTATTTGGAGTACAAACTAATGAGGCTGCTGATTAACTTCCCTCTGGCCCATTAGCCAGTGAAAAATGCATTTTTGCTCAATCTGTTTTAAATTAGGCCATGGAATCCATTGCTGTTTGGACAAGACTCCTATCTCCCTAACCCTTAGTCAGTCCTTGCAGCAAGGTTGCCTGTTTCTGCTGTTTAATCATCCCACTTGAAGATGTCATGACCTGTAAGCATTTTTAATGACTGGCTTGTAGCATATCAGACCTGCAGCTTCAGATATGTCACAGTGGGGGCAGTGTCCAGCCCAGTTTGACGAATCAAACTCTCTGAAAGCATATTCAGAAATGAATAAAAATTCCCAAGACCCCACTGACTTGTTTTAGGACAGTACTACCAGCAAAACTTGCAATATTTGAGAATATTAATAAATTTGAGTACTAAGCTTTTGGGCTTTTTGTTGCAACTATTTCTTAGTAAATATTTTGAAGCAGTCAGAGCTCATATGAAGCTCATATAAAGGTGTATCATTACCTAAGCAAATTGTGTTTTGCTTTTTGAATAGCTCGTGCACTTCTGGACAGAGTCCTACTCCTTATGACTCACACTCCCATGGTCTCACTCTCTCTAGCACCTACTCATGACTCACAGACATCACCCTGATCTTTATCACTGAGTTCAGCTTCAAAAGAGAACAAGGTCTATGATTTCAGGCTTTGCTTTGTCCCCAGTGGATCCCTAGAGTGGCAGACAGCTCTCTCAGCCCCAACCCCTGCTGCCACACAAGACCTCAAGATTTCAAGAGACCTAACCTCTGCACCACAGCTGGTTGAGTGTTCATTTATGTCCTTCATTCTTGTTTTCTTGTGCATTTCCACTTTTTGCTTTCAGTAGAATTTGCCCCTCTGCTTTTTAGATCTCTCCCCTCCACCTCCCAGTTCCTTCTAGATGGCTGGGGGGAAGGGGAAGAAAGCTAACCTCTTCCTCTCTTACAAGAACAAGCACCAAATTAGAGTGGGACAGATTTCTCTGGGACTTCACCTCCCATTTCCCTGCTCTGATGTATGGGGCAAACCCAGCAGGTGTAAAAGCCAAAAGGCCACCTCTGTGGGATGGGCACTACAGTTGCTCTGAGGCCAGGGGAACTGTCAGTCTCATGATGCTATGCTGGCCACTTGAGATAGTGTGTTTTTTGGAGGCAGTGTTGTTTCAGGGCAGAAGCTGAGGTTTTCCTTCTATGCTGGTGCAGAGGTGGGGCTCAGCAGAGGAGTCTCCATCACTGGGTGAGTGACCAGTGCAAGGAAAGAAGTTGTTCTCTGGTTTGATGCTGATGCAACATAGCAAAACCCTCTGTGACTTCCAGAAGAAAAATGTTCCATTTCCAACAGGTTTTACTACCAAACATGCAAAAAATATAAATAAGAAAATAATCATGCACTTATTGGACAGGGAAAAAACCACCTCGGCACTGGAGACAGACTTTTTGTGTTTCCACTCTTTTGCTGCTGTTACCAGAGGCCTTTTGCTGTCCAGACTAGAGGCAGTGACAACATGGAGTGCGTGGGGGCTGCGCCAGCTGAAGCGTTTGCTCCCTTCCTTAAGTCCTGCTGCCTTCTTCCTCTGCAGCTTCTCTCAGGCTTTGAGTCTCCTGAGGAAGGTGTCTGGACCTCCTCAGAGCAGATCAGTGCTGAGAGGAATCACAGGTTGGAAAAATCATGTTGTTACATAGCCAATGAGTTAACCTGGAGCTCAGAGCTTTTAACAGCAAGAAAACTTACCCAAAACACCAGGCTAATTGAAAATGAATAAGGATAGCACTTGGTGGTGGAAAAAAGAGTGCCATATCATGTGTTTTGTGCTCGGATCCACTGGGGAGAGGATGGGGAAGATGAGGAGTTTTCAGTTCCCTTTCCACACAGGGTTGATCTAGCAGCACATGCTTCTGCCCTGCATGGGTATGGCTGTAGCTCCCCATCCCCCTCATTCCTCTGTTCCACACCACCCCTGGAATCACCGATGCCAGCAGCTTCCCCAGTGTGGGGTGTCCAGGGCCTGCTTGTGGGGGTGTACGTGAAGCAAACACACCCCTGTGAGGGGTGACTTACCTTAGCCCAGGGGCAAAGCATGAGAGACCCACACACATTCCAAATGGTCCCCACACTGCTTGCCCTCGTTCAGGGCTCAGGTCTCCTCCTCTCCAGCTGGGGCAGGGTAGCTGGTGGGTCTGAGAGAGCAGCACCCACATATGAGCGAAGGGACCAGGGCATGGAGAGGGCCTGGTGCAGCTATGGCCCCACAGGGACAGGCTGGACCATGCCTGCCTCACAGGAGCGCAGCAGTCTGACACCCCGCACAACCCTCCCTGCATGGCCGTCACTGTTTGTGAAGCTGTCACAATACAGGCAGGAGACTTTTCTCTCTGATCTTTCCCAATAGTCACCTCATGTCCTGAAGAGGAACCATCCTTGTAATTCAGAACGGTAAAGGTAAAAGTTGGCTCTTTGCAGTGCTCAGGCCACAAACAGCGATGTGATCTGGCTGTCAGGCTGCTGATTCGTGAAGGGACAATCCATGACAGCAGAGACAAGAGCCATGTGAGTGAAGTCAGGGCCAACCAGTAGGGTGTGCATGACCTAAGCTCAGCTGCTTCCTCATGCTCGCCTTGCTGCAACCACTGGTCTAATAAAAAGCCAGTAACTCTTCTTAGACATTTGCTTTGTTAAAGTCAGGTGGCATGTCCACTCTTTGACAAGCCTGGAGGACAGAAGGATGCTGGCTCAAGGGACAGACAGGGAGGACAGAGCTCTGCCAACATCATCCCAGTACAGGCAAGGTACAAACAATTAACACTGAAGAGGCAAACCAGGCTGCTAAGTGACAGTGTATTGTGGGGAACAGAACATGCTGAAGCTGAAGGCAGGAACAGCATTTTACAATAATGAGCACCCACAGCATCCCTGCAACGTAGGTCAGCATTAATACTTATACAGATTGATTTGTGTCCCAGAGAGTGAACTTGTGTCAGACTTATAACCAGAGAGGTCCCTTACTCAATCATTATCCAAATGCCTCAAATTTCTCTCTATTTTTTTATCATGCCTCTGGCCCCCACACTGTAAAAACTAAATACCATTATTTCCTTCAACATCAGTTCTGGTTTTCCAGGAGAAAACCCATGGTGGCATTTCAGAGACTCGCTCCCACTCCCTCTGTGCACTGAGCTCCAGTCTAATAGCAAAAATGACATTCCTGGGACACCAATGTCCCCTCTGTGGTCCCTTTACTATGCTCTAACAAAAAAAGACTCAAAGATAAGCAGGATATACAAACCAGTATTTGTTGAATTGCACAAGCCAAAGGATGTTCATCTCCAGCACAATCCCTGGTTCCTTGCAGCCTGGGATGGCCTAACAGGAACGTGCACTGAACTGACTGGCAGCACTGCTCCCAGTTACTCCTGGATTTGCAGGCTAAAGATGTTCATGTTCCCACTCCTTCAGATCCTCTCTTCCTGACCACAGTCCTTCAGGCTGCTCAGAAATTACTCTGTAGAAGTGTAGACAAATGCTCAGCTGAGGGTTTCTGCTCCAGTGGGCAGGGCCTCATTTGTCAAAGCCCAAGATTATGCAGCTGCTCTGGGTTAAAGCAAGCAGTGAAACATTTATCAGAGCAGAAGACCATCAGGAAGGAAGGGTTTCCTCCTGTTAAGGTCATCATTCAGTATCTGCAGTCCTGCATGGCTGCTCATGCAGAAAAGCTACTACTCTGCTAAATTCCTTCAATTTCATGTTGTGATTCCATTGCAGTCACAAGGTTCTCATACTCAGGACTTTTTCTGTCTTTCATGATGAGAGTGTCATTGGATATTTCAGCATTAGAACATGTCTCCTTGTGTAGACACTTAACAGGGGCTTCCACCTCAGACTCCAGCGCCGTGACACCTACAGTGCTGTGGCTGGGACAGGACAGACATGAGTGAGCAGGATGACTAAAGCAGATGGCACTTCATTTACATCTTAGTCAGAGGCAAGATCTACCGCTTAATCTGTGGAATAGCAAAATTCGTACTGCTCTAGAGAGGGCCTGGGAGGCTCTGAAAGACACTAGAGAATGACATGAAAAGAATTACATACACAAAAAGAAGCACAGAACAGTTAACACTGGTACAATAAATTCTCATGGCATTATCATGTTATACTCTAAACTTAGCAGCAGACAGTCTAGCCTTTGGAAAGTAATTACCAGGAGTAATTGGGAAAAATGGCTGCAGATGGCTACGGTGTGCCCTTGAGTAGAAAAGCAGCATGAAGAGTTTGAAGGCTGAGAGGAGGACAGGGAGGAAGATGTGTTCATATAATCATAAGCAAATAGGAACTGCATGAAGTAATACTCAGGCAAGCACTGAGACATGTTTCTTATAGAGAAAGGCATGTACAGAGGGAACTTAAGGAAAGAAATGAGAATTCTTGTTCATTGCATTGTTAAATAATGGTGGGAATTTCCTAAAGAGAACAGCTTTCCCATGGCATGGAAGAGGTAGAGCAAAGAACCCAAAGTATCCCTCTGTTTTTCTACCTCATTAAAGAACAGAGTCTGACTATCTCCTATGCCTAAGTGTTAATACTCTCATGCTGCTAGCTAAACTGCCACGGTGTTCAGATCGTCCCCCTGCAAGGCAAAGAAATCTTTGGCTTTTCACTGATCAAAGAGGCTTCTCGGGAGCAGACACCAGTACAAAGTCCTTAGTCTTAACATGCCAGGTAGAAAATTACACTCACAAAGCAACTTCATAGAGAGGTTCTGAAAAGAAAAACAAAACACACAGAAAAAGAATCAAATATGTGCATCGACTTGTTTTATGTGTCACAAAACAAAACCTGGCTTCCAGGTATTCCCACGTTTAGGAATAACCCTCCCACAGGCGGAATGGAGCAACTAGGGATGGGGGAATGGGACCCTTCTGCCTGTCTGCCCGTCCCTTCTGGCCGGAGCTGTCCCCACCATTCCCCCCGTGCCCTCTGGCCGGGGCTGTCCCCACCATCCCCCCGTGCCCTCTGGCCGGGGCTGTTCCCACCATCCCCCCCGTCCCCTCTGGCCGGGGCTGTCCCCACCACCCCCCGTCCCCTCTGCCGGGGCTGTCCCCCCTGCCCGCGTTTCTCGCCGCTCACCGTCCTTGGGGCGCCGCCGCCGCCTCCAGCCCAGCGCGGCCGCCCCGAGCGCTCCCAGCGCTGCGCTGCCCAGCGCGGCCGCCGCCCCGTAGAGCAGCGGGGGCGGCGGGGAACCTGAGCGGAGGAGAAAGCTGTGACAGTGGCCGAGCCCCCGCCGCAGAGCCGGGAGCGGGCAGTGCCCGGAGCTGCTTTGGATGGGCTCCTAACGGGAAAGAAAGCTGCGGCGGCGCCGAAGTAATTTTAGGGTTCAGTCGCTTCCCAGTGGAGTCAGAGAATCCCACCATTGTTTGGGATGGAAGGGATGTTAAAGTTCACCTGGTTCCACCCCCAACCATGGACAGGGACACCTTCTACTACACCAGGTTGTTTCAAGCCCCATCCAACCTGTCTTTGAATACTTTCAGTGATGGGGCATCTCTGGATGGAAACACAAAGCAAACTTCAGGCAGCAAATGCCCCTCAATAGGCCTGTGAGCAGGAGCCAGAAGGGCATCTCCTGCCTGGACAATGATCAGTGTTTGGTATGCCAGGGGTTTGTTCCCTGCGACTAGATCCATCACAAGCACAGCAGACGGGTTTGGAGCTGGTCTGGGATGGTGTTTGTCAGCCCACCCTTGCCAGTGCAAATCTGGTGTTTTCCAGCATGAGACCCCACTCACCTGTGTCTGTGTCAGGGCCCTCTGAAGCAGTATCCATCCTGGAGAGTGGCATCGTTGGGAGCAGAGCTGCTAATGGAGAATGGTAATGCATCACAGCCTTGTTGGGAACTGCCTTGGACATCAGGAGAGCAGTCTGCTCTGCCAGCACTGGACTCACCTGTCATCCTGCATGTGTCCTGCCAACCAGCCTGGGGCAGTATGTGGCACTCCTGTCGCCCCTCCCTGACCCTCACCCCAGGGGTCCCTGGCAACCCTAGCTGACATGGTGGATCATGCCTGTCTACAGCATAGCCTAGGAAACCCTTGGCTTTGTCTTGCTGGTGCTCAGCCAGATTGTCACAGGAGACTTTCATTGCCTCTGTCCTGTGGTGACTTCCCAGCTGGCCTGGGGGGCTTTCAAATCGACAGCAGCACTGTAAGCTCCCTGAGGTGTGGAGCCCTGTTCGAGGTCTCTTGCCTCAGGTGACCTTCTGCTGAAGCTCTGCAACCCCAACAGTTCTGGTCCTAGAGGGACACAGGACATTTTGTTGCCCCCTGCCATCATCAGGCACACTCAAACAGGGAGAGTGCTAGCCCGTTGGTGTTTGCTCTCTGGGTAACCATCAATACACAGTTCATATTCAGTGTACATGTCTGATCCTGCTGTGGAAAAGGAAACTCCTTCTTTGGTGGTTTTCTGCTATGGAGATAAGGAGCCCTGACCTGGGCACTCACCTATCACTGTCAGCTCTTTGTCACCACTCTCACCCTGACCTGTGGTTGGGTCGTGTCTTCCCAGGGTTCCCACATCTCTCCACAGGGCTGCTGTTGTTGTGGGCAGATCTGCAAGGCGAGGGGAAGGAAGAGGCTTACACAGGGGTTTGACCATGTTGGTGATGCTGCTGTGATCCAGATCTCTCCACAGGCAGGATAGGAGCAGGAGGAACCAGCCCCATCCAGAGAACAGGAGGGTGATGCCACACCAGCAGTGTTAGCCAGTGTGGCCAGCATTAATCCCTGTTCCTGTTTCAACCAGAGCTTCATCCCCCTGGGACCTCGGCAGGCTTTGCCTCTTTCACAGGCCACAGTGTTGTTCCTGTGCTTGGCTGTGCCATCACAGGCTTCACAACTCTGCTAGTCAACTTACCAGAGAAGGAGAGCTGCAAGTTTTCCACCATGCATCCATCAAGTCCAACCTATCATGCACCATTGTGTGGAGCCTGGACACGTCAGAGCATGGCATGTGCCAAGCACAGCCTGTCTGGCAAAGGCCAGTTTGGTTTGTTCCCTCACTGAATTACCACTCGCTTGTTCCTTGTTCTCAAAATGAAGCCCTGACTCCTTGTCTAAACTTGCTGAACTGCAGTGGGCAGCATTACAGAGCCATTGAGAACTTCAAAAAACCCACAGAGGAATCAATGAGTTTGAAATACAAACCCTCTTTTGCATCAGGAAAGAGCAGTTCCTCAAAGAGGAGGAAGAGGAAATTGAATACAGGAAATAAAGAAGGACACAAGCTGGAGTCAGCAGGGAGGAGTACTGAAGGTGTTTGTCATTTCCTTCTTTCAGGGCAGAGAAGTAGGATGCTGTTCTTTCCCACTGCAGAAGGGCTCCAGATACTCCCTTCTGTGCTGTGGCTCTGGGCACTCACCTGTCACTGTCAGCTCCACAGCATCGCTCTGCTGGGCTGCTCCGGCCCCAGCCCTGTTTGCTGCCTCGCAGAAATACGTCCCGCTGTCAGAGGGTCTCAGGGTGTCCCAAGCCAGCTCAGCGCTGCTGCTCAGGAGCAGGACTTGACCCCCTGGGATGCTCCGGAACCAGCGGTAGCTGATGGGGGGGGACCCACTGGCCTCGCAGGTCAGGCTGGTGCTGGCTCCGGCCGGGACCATCAGCCCCAGCGGGCCCACCCTGATGATGGGCTTGGTGGCTGCCACTGGAAGACAAAGCAGAGAGACTCAGGTCACACTGACCTGGCTGTGGTGGGGAAGGTCCCCCCACCACAGCAGTTCTCACTCTAGCTGTTGGTGCCTTCTCAGGGGGAAGCGGCTCTCACATCATCTCCCTGCACAGGCTGAGTTTAGGTCGTCTGTGCCTTTAACAAGGTTACACCTGTGCCACCGTTCCTCCAACCCTAGTCCTGCTCTGTTGGGGGCGTGCCCCCCTTGCAGAAAGACAGTTATTTCTAGCACACACTGAGGATGCTTGAGAAGGGGAGAAGGCCAGCTTAGCTCACACAACACCCACTTGCTACAAGAACCAGAGACATTGGCTGGCTGCCTGCAGAGAACCCAAACCAGACTTGGATTTTATCTCAAGCACCACTGGTTCAAGTGGCCCATCAGTGTACCCAGACTGGGCTGTATATTAACTGATCCCCTTCCTCAGTGCATCCCTGCACCTCTGTGAGTGGAGAAGTGCTAACTAACACAGCAAGGGAGGCAAATGCCTTAACCCCCAGCCTTGGTGGGGTAGACAGTGTCGTGGAAAAACTATTCCCACCAACACTGCTTCTCCTACCTGCTCTTAGATTAACTGATTCCACAAGAGCAGGGGTTTGCCGTGGGATTTACCTTTGACAACTTTAACTGTAGTGGTCACCTCCCTTGTTATCAAGCTATTGTTTTTAGACCTCCAGATGACTTGACAGGTGTAGTGTCCGCTGTCAGGCATTTCAAGGTTCTCAATTAAGAGCGAGGCATTTCCTGAGCTGTGCTTTGGGACGCTGACTCGATCTCGGAACTTAGACAGCAAGATGTGGTCACCAGAATCATCCCTCCGAAAGATGGTAGAGGTGCTAGAGTCTCGCTCCACACTCCAGCTGAGTGTTTGCTCTGTGAAACCTTCTGAAGGCATGTAGGTACATGGTAAAGTGGTGGATCCCATCCATATGGCCTTGACCTGGTGGACACCAGACAGATCCAGGAGGGCTGCTGGGACAGCAGTGGAAGGGAAGAAATCAGAATGCAGAAGAAGAAGGGAAGGTCCTCAGGAGAGACGAGGAAGCCAGCCTGTGGCTGTGTCTCAAATGTGCTGGAGACAACAGCCACTAAGCCAGCCCACACTGTCAAGCACAGAGAATTGAATGGCTGCCTTGACCTCAAGGGTGTTTTTATTGTGTCTCTCTCTGGACATTTGCCATTTCTCAATTTCTTCTCGATACAGAGGGGCTCCTTGCAGGCAGGAGCATTTAGGGATATTCTCTGCAGTACTGGACCTGGAGTGGGAATGGTGGACTGAAGCCAATCCTTTTGCCTTAGCCTTGGAAAACTTCCTGACCAAATCAGCAGCCTGCGAAGCACTCAGGTGGGTACAGGAGAAGAGTGGGCAGATAATCTCTGCTCATTCTCCCAATCTCTACAGCTGTCTGCCAATAGATCCCACAGCCCCTCTGGAAATTGCCTCTTATAAGCAGCAAATCACCTGAATTCCATTGGACTTGGCTCACCTCTCCCCATACCTCTCATCACTCTCCCTTTCCCCTCCCTAGAAAGGCACTAGTTATGTTCAGCAGCTTTAACTCACAAGAAGTTGCTTGAGAGGCTGATCCCAGAAATCTGCAAAGCTGGTTTTTGATGACGAAATAGGGTATGTACTTCAACCCATTTTTCTGTATGTCAGGAGCCATCCTATGCTTCTGTATGCAACTTGTTAAAGCAACTTTCTCCTGTTTTCCAGAACTTTCCTCTGCTGCTGCCAATGTCATACATGTACTGAGAGAGGGTGTATTCAGTCATGGGCATAGGAACTGAAGCCAAGGCTCCTGTCTCAGCTCTCCTGATGCAACCAGAGAGTCAGCAGGTAGGAGAGACCAAGGGGAATCACCTGGTCTCACAATTACAGCTCCTCTTCTTCCCAGGGCCATGCTAGCATAAAGATGGGGATACATTATTAAATTCTAGTAGAATGCATATTACAGCTTCACTGGGACTGTTTTGGAAGCTGGCACACCAGAGAGGGTCCTCTCCAAGAGTCCTGAATAATTCTGTTCTGTTCTTGCATTGGGGCAGGGGAGCTGACTTGCCCAATACTGTCCCATTTGCTCCACTTTTAAAAGCACCTTGTTGTATCCGATACCAAAGGAGATGCTTGTGAATTTTCAGGCTCTATTGTTACTACAATAAACTAAAGACTTTCCACATTTGTCAATTTAAAAAAAGTAAGACACTATCATTCGAAAGACTTTCCCTACCCTCTTAGTACTCTGATTTTTGTTCTTATCCATTGAAACATTTACTCACCGTTGCAGCTGATGAAAGTCATCACGAACACCACTATCCGCCCAACTTCTCCCATTGTTCCAGAATGACAGGTCTGGCTTCTTTTCCCTGATAGACCCCCACCCTTCTGGGACCAAACTGCAAGTGAAGAACACTTCCCTTTCTTCTGTCCTTTGTCATCTAGGATCCTCTTTCTGAAACATCACGAGTCCATTTCGCTGCTGAGTTAGGTGAAGGGTAAAGGAAAGGGTGTATGGATCTTCCCAGCCCCACTCCCTGTCCCTACCCACTTCTCTTGATGCAGCCCAGAATGCAGTTGGCTTTCTGCATTCCAAGTGCCCATTGCCAAGTCATGCTGAGCATCACAGGCTACCTCAGCACACATTTCTACTGCAGTAGTCCATGGGCAAAAGCTATCATGTTTCATACTCTTCAAGCTTACATCATGTTTGCCAAGGGGATGACTTTTGACTAGGACATTCTGAGTGTGCTCTGTAGGGTACCTTTGAAAGTACTTCCAAGAGTTGCCAATAGGTGTGATGCACAGGATTAATCTGGGCTTGCTAATTATTACTGAAAGGAGAAGGACTTACAGAAGATAAGAAACATGTATAAAAGCAAATCTACTGATACAGGGAATTCTGTTATAGGCATTTGATCAGTCACTAGAGCAACTTTTTGAGATTTGTTCAATAGCCATGCCTTAGCATATGGTTCTGACAAATGTGCCAGGAGAACAGTATCTTTGAGCAGGAAGCAGGTGTGTCTGAAGTACAGAGAGCGATTTTGTGCTGGAGCTGAGAGGGAAAGGTAACTGGGGTAGTTTTGCCACAGCCTTGGCCCATCACAACAGATACCTCTTTGCTTGGGCTGAAGAGTTTACCTTGCAGCTGAGCTCAGACCCATCTCTGCAAGTGCTGCTCTCCATCTGTGGTGGCTTGTTCCCCCTCTGCTAGGGCAACGAGAGCTTATCTTAATTTTCCCAAAGTCAGTAACATGATGAAAGCTGTGCAGTTCTCATTTCAGTCCCAGGTGGAGGCATGCCCACCTGAGGGGCACTTGCTGACTTCAGTGGAACTTGCCTGGAGTGAGCAAAGGCAATCTGGAAACACAAGTTGAATGTGGCAACACCTGGTGCAACAAATTCATCCAAAGCTCCAGGTTGAGAGCCACCACGAGCTGCCATCCTGCCAAGGAAGACAATGGAGGCAGCAGCACCTGTTCTTGCTGAGCAGGTCTGTGTAAGACAACTTGATTTTTGCAGACTTTTCATGACATCTTTGCTGCAGCTACCAGTGTGGTACCAGTGCACATGGCCTCTATCTGTCTGCCCATGCTGCCCTTGAGGAGCCTTTAGCAATATTTGAGTCCTGCCTAAAAGCAGACAAAAAAGCACTTGTTAAAATTTAAGCTATGTCAGTCAAAGAGGCAATATGAGTCCATTTTTATAGATCTGATTTAAAACCAACCTTTTGCACACTGGCTATGACTGAGAAACAGTCTCCTACACAAAAGACTTTAAAAGAAGCTGGATTTTGGGGAACATGCCCTGAAACAAGCTGAAAACCCAAGTTAAAACTGCTGATAGGACTGATTTCTGAACCGGACATGCAAGACTTCCTGAGGCTGTAATTACACATAATAAAAAAAAAGGAGAAAGACTATTTAACTAAAATAGACATGAAGTACTGTAGTTCCTCAAATGTGATGTACATGACATCTTTCTCTCCCTGGACAGAAACATAGCTGCTGATCTTCTAGTCTTCTGAGTCACACAGTCAACCCATTTCTTCCTTACCAGAAGGACTCCTCATAGTTTTGAATCTGAACACATGAAGAAAAACCTTCACTGTCTCAGACATTACAGCCTGGTTTATTGAAATGCAGTATTTTCTTCCAGTGCTTCTGTTCTGGGTTGAACCTGCTGCTTTGTCCTATGCAGTGCCACAGGTAAGGTACCCTGTCCCCCAGGCAAGGCATCCTGTCCCCCAGGCACCCACCTTCCTCCCACACACAGGACAGCACCCTTTTCCAAGCATCATTTCTTCAAGTATCACATCTCAGGCACTCTTTCTTCTGTAACTTCTGCTACTCCATCTCAGGCTGATTAGAGGCTACACAGTAAAGTCCCCATGTTCCCAAACCTGAGCACAGATGGGCCTTGAGACTCTGCTCACAGGGACTACCTCGGCTGACCCTGCATCTTATACTCAGGTTCTGACAGTGTCTGCCAGGAGCTAGAGAAGTTTACTACCATTTTTCTGGTGATGTAATAAGATTCTTAGCATTCAAAGGGGTGAAATTCAGTACCCAGCTTTGAGAAAATCACCAAAAAGTAGGTAACTGAAAAAGAAAGGTCTCAAAGTGCTTATTTTGAACCATATGCACTCAAAAAATAAAGAAATTTTTGCTTGAGACATTCTTGTTTGGTCCAACCATATCCCAGTCACAAATTTGACTAAACAGACTGTGGTTTAGTCAGTACTTTTTGGATGTCCTACAGAAGCTGATTGTGTGATCACCCCCATCCATTCACATGACAGCTCTCTCACACACACCAGGCAATTGGACAGTCAGTCATGAAAACATAACTTTGTTCACCTGAAGGAACAGACATTTAGTCAAAAACAGCCATGCAATAGCCCGGGACTTCCCTGACAGTGCATGCCCTGGAAAAGACTGAGCCATTAGATACAGGTAGATCTCGGGACAAACTGCTAAATGAGGAGCCACAGCACCCAAATTGTAGAGTGCTTTGTCTTGGGGAGAATTTCACTCCCTGACTTATTTGCTGCTTCTTACTGGAGCCTAACACTGCCCAGCAAAAAGCTTTTGCATGGAAACCTGTGGTCACTGCCTGCCTGCTCTATCTAATTCCCAAAAGCCTTTCCAAGCCAAGCCTTCCCCTCCCACAAAGCCTCCTTCTTGGTTTTACCTTTAACAACCTCCATTTTTGTCATGATCTCCTTTGCTATCATGCTGTTGTTGTACACACAAAGAATGTACAAGAAACTCAGTCATGGTTTTGCAATTCTTGAGTTTAATTACTTCAGCATGTGAGCTTTTTTTGTTATTCAGCCTTCCCCTTTCAATCTTTCTTAGGAAACTTGCATAAATAAACACTTTTCCCAGACCAGTATATAAACCAGACACACAAATGCACAAGCTTTTTTTTTTTTTTTTTTTCAGTTTTCTTAGGCCTTGGTTTCTTAACTTCTTAAGAGAGAAAGTGTAGTAAGAACCCATGATGCATTCAGACCCAACACCCAACGGTGAGATACGCTCAGGGGAGAGGGCTCCATGACAGAAGAACACGACACTAATCCTTTACAGGAACTACCATCCAACCTGTGCAGAAAGTCAGAGGCATGGTGATGTCAAACAGCACACCAGAAAAGTCTGGTTTTCACTGTTTTGCTCTCAGCAAAATTGTGGCCTTTGGGGAGGAATTAACAAACCAAACCAAATCCAAGACAGATGCAACTCGCCTCCCGCTCTCCCTTCAGCTCATGAAAACCTTGAGACTATTCAGCCCTTGGCCTCAAGAAGTCAGTAAAAGAAAGACTGAAAGGCTCGAATAATACAAACTTGACAAAAGGCAATTCAAAACATGGAAACATGAAGGGTCATGAGGTAAGAACAGGCACAAAAGCACAATAATAAAATGACTCTGAGGGCATTACACAGAGACACACACACTCAGGAGCAGGACCCTCCTCTGCAACTCAGTTGAGATGAAGCACAAACCCAACTAAGTCAGGACAGCGCAGGTAACATGAATTATCTAGCAGGCTTCAGAATATCTAATTAACTTCTGTTCTTGAATATAAAAGAACTCAAAACTTATTTTTTCAGGAACTCTGGAGACAAAAAGCCTGTAGGTAGCCTGAATTCCTAAAACTGGAAAAAATTTCACCTAATTGTGCTGGTAGGAAATATCAGGTGATATTATCCAAGGGGTTTTCTAGCTGCATCCAGGTCCCTTGCAGCCCCAGCAGTTATGTATCACTTCAGCACCCAGCAGGTTTGCGTGGTGAGTGAAACTGTGACACGTTTGGTACCAGCACAGGTGAACTCTCTGCTCCAGTGGCACTGGGGCTGGGCTCCACAGTGCAGCTGCTAACAGAACTTGGGAAAACAGTGCAGAAGGAAATTCTGGGGAAAGACTTTTTGATGAAGCAGACCCTAGTTTTTGTAATTCGCTGTCAAAGGATGCGGATGCATCTGGTTAACTTGGCTTTAAGATTCCACAGGCAGAAACTGCAGGGTGAAGCCCCAGGGCTCCCCTTCTCATTTTAGAGGCAGCTGCTGGCCTTTCCTAGACATGAATCAGTTCCTACTGACCATCTCCAAGGATACACAACCTGTGAGCTGGGGGCAAGTTACCCCAGAACTGCCATGCAATGTGCATGAGAAATCAGCTATGCAAGGGGCAAGCACTTCCTACCACAACTCCTACAATCTGGGGCAATGGATGCGTGCTAGAATGTTAAAAATAATACTCCACAGTTAAAAATGTCATTTTCCATAGGAAAAATGTTCCCTATACCTAGGAGCAAATCTAGGAGTATGAAAGATATGTAAGCAGATGCAAACAATTGTAGCCACGAACTATCAAAAAAGAAATCTCAAATTAAAAACAAAATTTAAAAACAACTTAATTCCAAACAGTAGACAAGCCACCTATTGAAGCAGGCTCTCCAAAGAGTAACTCAGGTTTAAAATATTACACACCACATTACTATCCAGCTAATAAAAACAAACACCCTCCCGCCCCCACCAAAAAAAACTAGCCAAACTTTACAAACAGGATACAAACAGATTTCCTCTTGCAATAAGGATATTGGATAAAAAGTTACAGAATACACTGTGGTATGTTTACAGGGAGGTTGTTCTTCCCCTCTGCCTAGTGCCTTCACTCCACCAGCTCTTGTTCTGAGCTTGTGTTCAGTTCTCCCAGATGTGCTCCTTGCTTGCAGCAAGAGAACTTCCATTTGTCTGTGCAGAACAGGGTCTCCAGGAAGCAGGTGAGGACAAAGCTCACACTTCTTGCTGCTCCACTCCAGTGGTGGCTATTCCACAGCACTAAGCCAGTTACAGATGATTTGCGAGTTCAAGAAGTTTCTATCTCAGAGGCCTCATCTATGAAGTTAGCAACAGGACTGAGGAGCAGGAGTGGAAACAGTTTATACTCTCCATTCCCATCTTCTGGGAGGAGAGGTGGATCACCCATTCCTAGAGTGTCCAGAGACTCAGCCTGGCTTGCTGGAGCTGCATGCGGCACAATGGTTCCACTGCCTGATGGAGACTGGAGAGCAGGTTTCTCCTCCAGAGGAGGCAGCAGAAAGTCTTTTGGATCCTCCATCTTCCCTGCAGCTTCACCTGAAGGTTGTTCTTCAAATAAGGAAAGCAGAGGGTTGGCCCTGTACTGGATCAGCTGCATATCTGAGGGAAAACAAACAGTTCAAAGTGTTTCACTAAGTGAAGGCTCTTATTCAAGGCAAGGAAACGTGGAGAGACTGCTTCAGACTTGGTGCACTACAGGAAAGCCCCAAACTGGGCCACTGGGAAAGCCCCTACATCCAGGGCTGCCAGAGTGGAGCCAAGGCCCCTGTGCCTGGAAACATAAGTATCTGAAGCCCACTCCAAGCCCCTGACTCCCATGGTGTGCAATGGCAGCACTACAGTGGTAACCTGAGCAGCACTGCCCTTGGGAGGTCACAACAATGCTTTGGGGGGTCACAGCACTGCCCTTGGAGGAGGGGGCTCACAGCACTACTCCTGGAGGGGAGCTCACAGCACTGCGCCTGGGGGCTCACAGCCTGCGTAGGAGATACTGCCACAAGGACATGTGCAGTTCTGCTCCCTGTTGTGGAACTTGTGTCATGTTTCTATGTGAAAAAGGAAACAGTCAACACCACCACAGGGCACAGGATGGGCCTCTTAAGACTGAGGCACAGCTTCAAGATCAGTGAAACATCCCAGACTTCACAAAAATCTTAAGCCCAGACCAAAGGAGATAAACTATATGATAGGCTACAAAAATTCCATTTCAATACCCAGTTTTGGAAGTCTGGAGCTGTCATAGTGCTCAGTGTTCCTCTCTACCCACCTTTGCTTCCTGCTGTTTCCCTCTCACTTGCTTCCAGACCTTCAGTGCTCTCTGCCAAATTTGCCATCTGAAACAAAGCAGACAGAGAGTTAAGACAGAATGTTTAACAACAACAAAGCATTTACTGACTGGTTCACAGAATTAGAGGTCAAAGAAGGAGAGGAGAGAGGTGGAGCAGATGAACAACAAGCTCATTGTTGCACATGAGGGCCTGCACACACGCAGGAGCTCTCAGAAGGAGGCACAGTGAAATACAGACAAACTTAACTTACTAAGCCAAACAAACTTCTGACTAGCAAATATTTGTTTTACCTTCCAAACTAGAAGCCTTATTATAATCTTTCGTTGGGATAACAATAAAACATGATTTCATCATGTAAGTAATTAGACTTTGCAGGCACTGCTTAAACACAGCTGCATTTTACATCAGTAGTAGTCCAAGTTCTTGACTGGAAAGCCCTAGTTTAAATATTATCTCAGGACTACAAAAAAAGTAACACTTGCAGGAGTTTTTTTTTTATAGTATGAATCGATTTTAGGAACTGGACCAAGAGAAGTAAGTTTGTGCTGAACTTCTACATGTTCTCTGAGGAAATCCCATACGGTGACATCAGAACAAATACAGTGTATTGCATTACAATTTTCATTTAGTACTTTTCCTTCAGTCTTCAGACAGGCATTCTGAGTGCGCGATTGCACTAGGAATGTAGGACTGGAAATTATCTCAAGATCCTTGTTAAATTCCTACATGCCAACACTGATAACTGACATATTGGGGTCAGCCAGATGGGATGAACTGGCAGTTTCAGGCTGTGCCCTGGTCCTGGGCCCACCCTCGTGCTGCATCCCGCAAGGCTCAGCTCCCAGAATTCGCCCTCCCCACTACAGAAGCAAATGTTACTCTTACATTTTCCATACCAGGGGGAGTTTCCATCAAGCTCATATCCAGGGCTGGCAGCTCAGGATTAAATGTCTGAAAATAAAACCAGACCATATGTCAATTAAAAACGTTCTTGAAAGAAAACTGCAGAGGTTTCTGAAGGGACAGCAGGAATCGTGTGCCGCTCCTTCCACTGAAGCACAGAGACAGTGTCTCCTCCATAGGCCTCTAGCCAGGTGCTTCAATCTGTGGCAGTAAGGTGAGGTAACAGGAGAAGAACAGGTCACCGTATTTCCCAGTAATTCCAGGATTACAGTTGAGTTTCACTCCATATCATAAAGCACAATCAAACACACAGTCAGGACATGGTATGTGTCTAAGGAAAGGATTATGAAGGAGAAGGAAGGCCAATTTTTTCCTTTTTTTTCTGCCCTGAGTTATGTAGAACAGAAATCCCGTATGACCTGGGAAAGGCTCCCAATATTACCTTTTACACTGTGAATGCCTACACCGTGGATACTGTCTGTAACCATTTGCTTTTCAGAATGTTTCCCCCACTTAGCCATTACATAGTGGAACAAACCAGTAACATTTTATGATGCAACTTGAGCAGTATTTCTCAGAAATCATAAACAGTGAAAAGACACTCACATCGCTGAATGCTTCAGCACCAAAGTTGTACTGCTTCCCTGACAGCATTGCTTGGAGTTCTTCAAGGCTGGCATCAATGCAGTTCAGAAAATCCTGAATTTCTTCTCTAAAAACCCAAAATTACATAGTACTGTAAGGCACAGTCGGCAAGCAGGGCCTTCTCTTCCCACACAGTCCAGAAGAGCCCAACAGATGAAACCACATTCCTGTATCACCTTTTGCTCCAGCTCTTTGAGGTACAGGTGCAAGGAAGACCACCTGAACAGCAAGCACAAGAGCTATTGGGTCAAAAAGCAGTTCCTCCTTCCATACCTACTTCCTCCCTCCTTTTAATATCTGGTGAATGTTCTCAAATCCCAGCCTGTACAATCTATTTAATAATCTAAAGGTCTGATGGCTTTCCCCTGGGGACAGTAAATGACAAGCAAAGGGATGGAAATAATCTGGGCCTGAAGGAACTCTACCTACTTTGAAACAACAGCTTGTTGCCAAATTGGGCATGTTTCCAGGGGCAGTGGGCAGGACACAAAGGACAATGAAGGAAGTGAAAAAGCAGCTGCAGGCACAAGTGTCTTGCTGTGCCATGAGCTTCTCCTGTACTGAACTCCCAGCTGTGAGGAACAGGCAGTCCCCAGTGCCCAGGAATGAAGGTACTGCAGGGCCTTCAGATCACACAAGTGCTGGGATACCATCCCTGATTTTCCTATCTGCTACTGACAATAGGAGGAGAGCATTAGGAGCAAGAATTAAAGCCTGGAGCAGAGCTGGGAGCTGCTCACACACCTGCTGTGGAGCGGGAACCCACAGCCAGCATCCCTGATCCAGGGGTGTCTGATCTGACAGGGCACACAGGAAAAACACCTTTCCACAAATGAGGGGCAGAAAAAGGAAAGAACAGTGAACGGACACCCATTGGCCACTGGGACAATCCACATCCAGGTCCCAGGAACAAAATGGCCATGGTGCACGCCTGAGATCTGTGCCCTTCACCTGCTGCTCAGCAGCCCCTGGCAGTGCCAGCAGTGGGCTGACAGGACAGACTGACCTTCACAGGCCCCAGAAGGACACACTAGTAGTCAGGCACACTCATTACCACAGAGGTGACAGGGGAACTTGCCCTTTTTCAGTGTGTGATGCCAACCCTTGGCTTTTTCCAGCCCTGCTAACAGAGGCGCAGAGAATTCACTTCACCAATGACAATTCAAAAGCTAATTTCCTACATTCTGCCAAACACCCTCCCAAACTCCAACAAGATCCCACAAGGTGATGACAGTGTAACAGTTTCCAGAAACATGTTAATACCTGTCGAGCAAAGGATCACTTTGGTTTCCAGAGTTGTTCTCATTCAAGATGGAGTCAATCACTGACACGGGGTCCTCTGGAGCATTTGGTTGTGGAGTGTGGAGCTCCACAGCAGCATTGCCTATTTCACTGGATTTGCTGACATCATTTACAGGAACTGGTGGGACAGGTTCTGTACAATTTAACTCACTTGGCTGAGATACTTGACAAAGCAGTAAGCCAGGATCCACAGTTGCCTGTGGCTCTCTAAAATGTAACCCAAACAGAAACGACACACAGGAGAATTCATCAACTGCATTACTATTCATTTCAGGTTTAGCATCCCAAATCTTAATAAGGTCAAGTAGTTGAGGGTTCAAACAATGAACTGGTCTTCAGAAAAAAGCAGCAAAGTGTCTTTCTAAAGGCAGATGAAGAATCTCTTATTACAGCTTATACAGAGAGTAAATATCAGAGCAAAACACTCCATTTTCCCAGGCTAAAAGCAGGAATACAGAACATGGAAATTGGGCAGGAGGGAAACTCCTAGCAAACAGACTCTGGAAAGAAAAGATTCCAAATCGGTCCATATTTCACTCTGGGTGTTATAAATTAAATGGGTTTTCACTAGAATCTGCTGCCACACAGAGAATGCCTTCCCTAGGCTATGCTTAGTGAGAGAAGTACTGAGACTGGAGATAAAACTATATATCTTGATTTGTCTCTCAGTAATCTATATGCATTTTGGATTGTTTATTAGCAACCTATATATGCATTCAGGTCCCTGTTCAGTCAAAAAGTCAAGTATGTGTTTATTTGTTGAAACATCAGAAAAGCCTCAGCAAATTAAATCTGAAGTGCTCATCAGCCTGACTGGCCTCCAGGCACTCCTGAAGAGACAAAAGCTCTGACCATGACCACTGTTATATGTTGTAAAAAGGAGAGCCTACAATAGGCCTGTCATGCACAGTGTGAACATTCCGAGAGGCTGTTTCCCAGAATCCATATGGATCACTAACACAACTACCACTTAACAACCCAGGCATAAACACTTCATGTGCTTTGGACATACCTGGCTCTGCCACTTTTGTGTGTCACGGTGAGGAGGCCATCAGTGGCGTTTTCCAGGGAGTCAGTGATATCTCGGATGATGAGACCTGTGCCATGTCCATCCTCTTCATCTACATTATGTTCAGAAAAAGCCATCTGCAGATACAGCAGAGAATGAGTAAACCAGAGGCTCTGTCTTTTTCTTTTTTATTTGGAAGCCCTATTCTTCTTGCAGCTTCTCTTTCCTGTTAAGATTTCATCTGTGACCAGTTGTATTGATTTGCATCATTTTACAGCCAGACCAATGCTCTAAATCTGCCCATTGCAAAAGGGAGAGCATTTGATTACAGGATTAGTGCATGTGTAGCTACAGGGAAGACTGATATCACCATGTATCATCCTATTCAACCCACTGCCTCTTTCCCTGGGGAAACTTACAGCTTGGCCACTCTCCACAGGTATGCGGACATACTGGCGGCTGTACTTGGAGGGTGAAGCACCTGCAGCATCCGTGAGAGACCTGAGACAAAGCACAGCTTTAGTACATCGTTAGTTCCACAGGAAGGAGCTGCAGCAGTGCCCAATACATGCAGAAATGCTAAGGACAATCATTCTTTCACTCCCAAGAAACCTGGTTCTTGGGAATGTCTGTCAGGAAGGGCAGTGCAGGCAGTCTGCACCTCGTGTATGCTGTGGTTTGGAAGAAGTAAGTCATATGTGCATGTTTTGAGAGTTACCACTTTTGGTAACTGTGGCCTTTGGAATTGAACATGTACAGAATACTCTCCTCCCAACTATTTTGTAGTGGTAAGGAGGAGATCTTTATTTTGTGCTGGATTCAACCTCCATCAGCTTTCTCAAATTTTGATATACAAGTGATAAAAATATCCTTCATACACTAGAAGCCAATTTATACCTGTAATTCAGATCTGATACTGATCTTGGACCTATCAAGTCATTACCTTTTCCTTTTGACTCCAACAATGTAATTTCCTCGCATCAAACTTAATATAAATTGAAGAATCTAAAAAGGAAAAACAGAAAAAAACCCCACCAAAAACAAGTGGTCAGCATAGCAATCCTAACATTAAATTCTTAATTCAGATTTTACTACAGAATTATGTAGTTATGTGACTGAAATTAGCAGGCAAATTATAAGTCCATTTCCAATTAGATCTTAAGAATCAAAATGAGAGTTACAAACTGCACAGAACTTATCCCACTTGCACAGTTGGGGTATTTTTTGAAATGCAATATAACAGCACGAGTCACTAGAGGATTCCAGACCAGAAACAGCTGAGGGATAAACCAGAGAAATCTGGTTTAGTGCACAAACTCCTACAGTCTCCGGGTTCCATATTCACTTCACAAGTGGTCTAAGTGTGTCCTGGTCCAAGATCTTTCACAGACTCCGTTCCATATGCCTGCAATCTCATGTTCTGGCCTCCTGTTACCATGCACTGCCTCCACGCACTGACATCCTATGACTTGTCCTTAGTGTTTTGCTCGTAGTTCTTTACTGTGCTACTTCTGGGACACTCAGGAACTGTGAACATTTTCTTTATACTGTATTAATACAACCTGTTCAGCTCTGTGCCATTTGTCATTCTACATAAGCAAAGAATGCCATGAAGTATCACAGAGGCAGGAATAAGGATGGTAGCACTGAAGATGCTGCAATGGTACCTTAGACAGCAGCTTCTGTTGTTGACTGTGCTTCTGCCTTAGAACTGCCACTTCTTTCCACAGGGCCTTATTTTCTCTGCAATGCAGAATAAATCAGAAGACAGAGGATGAACGGAGTTTACTTTATATGCTCTAGTTTTACAGCTTTCAAACTTTCACAGTACCTTGCAGGACCAATGGCAACATGCCCTTTATGGGTAACTAACTCTCAGTTAATCTGGTCCACTAGCATAAACTGTGGGTTAACTTAGCTCCATTTTCCACTAGGCAGGACCAAACACTCACTTAATAAGTACACCCTCATCCTCTGCTGCTCCACCAATAATCTTGATCTGAGGTATTCCTTCAAAGCCTCAAAGCTGTTGAATAAAACTTTTTGTTACACTCAGCCCATTTCCAAACACCGACAGCCTCAGGACAGGTTCAAAGGTGAGATTCAAGGGGCTTGGGTTCTTTTAAAGGAAGAGAGGGAGTAAGGTATCTCCTGAACTTGATACCTGCTGGCATACCAATGACCTAAATCAATTACCAGTGCTTCTATGAAGAGGATCTGTGGGAACAGAGATGAATATGTGTAAAGTCCATTTCCAGTTAGAAGGAAAACCAAACACTAAGTGTCCCTCACTGCATCTAACCCTATTTGTGTTCAGAAAAGGAGATGTTTTGATTGCCCTAAAAAACTGCTACAGGTGCTGGTAAACAAAGTGAAATCTCAAGACAGTCAACAAGCTCCCAGTCTTAACCTCCAGTCTGTAACAGAAATATAAAAACAAACAAGATTCAAAATGTTGTGTGGGGTGAAATTGGCATTCTTAGGAAAAAATACAGTTTCACCTGTTTCTAGTCCAAATGAAACCCATATTTAGCCAAGCTTCATCAGATAAAAGCCACATTCAATGTATAAGTGCCTCTGAAACAGCAGAGTCTACCTCTTCATATTAGCCAGCCTGACATCCATGTTGTTCTGCTGCTCTCTCATCTCCTGCACCTCGGACAGGACTTTGTGCAAATCTTCCGTGCAGACCTTGAGATCCTCGGTTCTCACTGCAGACACCTAAAATAGGTACACACACTTTACTACAAACAGTGCCTTGCATTCTCCTTGCTGCAGAGAGAGTGCAGTCAGTCTGCAGAACAGGCACAGGCTCTGTTGCAGGACCAGGTAACAGGGACATTCTTATATGTCACAAAACACCACAACTGCTATATGTGACAGTCCTTAGGACAGTCTGCACTGTATGAAAAAAAACAAGATGTCAATGAAAACATGAGATTAGCACTTTGTACTGGAGTCAGTAGATTCATGACTGTAATTCATGATAAAAAACACTGACTGCAATGGGCTTTCCCTGGGGGCACTGCCAGGCCTGGTGACAGCTTGCCCTCTAGTGTCAGAACAAACACCAGCCAAAAGCAAAACACAATTGATCGTGAAAGAAGAACAAGATGATCATACTCCTTCTGGCTGTGAGTAAATCTGTCAGTAAAGGAGTAACAAATTTCCATTAAGTTACTGAGGGATGAAGGTGTATAGTTAGATGCATCCTACTCGATCTGAAAATCTGTCCCACACCAGCTGAATTGCAGATTCCCATATTGGTGTTTCCTCTATTACCTCTCTGCTCAGTGATATTCCAAAGTTACAGAGACTTGTCTTCAGAAAAAAAGAGTGCAATCTGCTCTTCTGCCCACAGCAGAATTTGTGAATGCTCCCACTTGAAATGATGGTGGAAGAGCCACCAGAAAGCAAAAAGCTCACCACCTCCTTCCTGCACTTCCATATTAAACATTTTCCAGTTCCTTCAGCAACTCTCTCTTCACCAGGAGCATTGTAAACTATGACACAATTCAGGATTTTGAAAAAAATGGTTCTAGTGCATCACAGCTCTAAATGACACATCCAGGTTTTGTGGGCATAATTTTAAACAACATTTTGCCAAATACTGAGTATAATTGAACCAAACAGAGTCACACCAGATGTCCCTCCTACAGCATGCTGGGAGTTTTCCTGTTAAGCTACTAAATTCCAAGGGGGAGGTGAAAGCATCTGAGATTGGCCTGCTGAGGCGTGAGTAACTTCCACACAGGTTGGCTAACAGATCCTGTCTACCAAAAGGGACGGGGATAGCCAGAAACAGACCATGGTGTTATAAACCAACATCCCATCCCTTCATGCTGGAACAGAACACAGCTGTTGTGCAATCACTCCTCAGACATGACGGACTATTTTCTTAACACAATCTCGTGGTGCAAAGGATGGACTGAAGAGTCTGACAGTTCTTCTCCCTGTCTGCAGTCTTGAAGATTTGCTGTTTGTTGCAGATAATAACTTATGCTAATGTACACAGGGTACATCCCAAATGGAATTGATGCTGTCTGATTTCTTTTCAGCACACCACCTCTCCATGGAAGACACCTGAAAGATGCAGGCAGTGGATGGAAATTTCAAATGCAGCCAGCCTCTAAAAAAAAGGGCCAAACTAAAACATTCTACTCAAGTGCAAGGAACTGCTCTTCAGAGTCTCCAAGTGGCTAATCAGGGTGGTGAGGGCCTGGCACAGGCTGCCCATGGAAGATGTGGCTGTCCCATCCCTGGGAGTGTACCAAGTCAGGTTGGACAGGACTTAAAGCAACGTGGACAAGTGGGAGGTGTCCCTGCCCATGGCAGAGGGCTGGAATGAGATGAGCTTTTAAGGTCCCTTTCAACTCAAACCATTCCGGTATTCTATGAAGACACACAGGGTGTCTGCCCACCAGCAGAGCTAACAGTGAAAGGGAATAAGTAAAGCAAATCCTGCATTCAAACCTTCATTCCTGACAGAGGCTTGAAAACCAGTTTATAGCAAATACTGGAAAATAGCTCCATTCAGGCAGGCAGTAAAAGAGCAGAAAACTAATAACCATTTTGCAAAAAAATCACTAATATTTTCTGTGCAACAAAGAATATATTTCACCAACCTATTCAATACTTTATATGGATGTTCTTGGCACTAAGCAAAACTTTTGTCTTTCCATCTAAAACACTCCACCCAGTGCCCCATCCTGGGACACATGGTGCCACACCTGACATCATTGGCTGCTTGCCCTGACATGTGTGATGCTGGGACATGCACTGGGCACACGGGGTGAGCACAGGCCTGAGCCAGCACTGGGGAATCGATTCTGCCTCTGAGCAGGGGCAGCTCAGTGAGGAATCGATCCAAACACAATTGCAGCTCTCCAGACTACCCTGGGCTTTTATTATCCTGGGCAATGCAGCCACACCTGACAACAGACTAAAGAAAAGATTCTGCTGTTCAAATGTCAATATGATATATCATGATACTCTCTTCCTTAGGATATTATGGGCAGTAATGTGCCAATAGAGGATAACTATCTGTGCAGAAACAGGTCAGACAAGGCCTGAATGTACAAAAGAAAACCAGAAAGTGCTCATAAAGATGTACCTTCGTGGCAACATAGTTTTGGAGGAGCAATATAATTTATGCAAACTCACCCAAATGAACTGATTACCAATGAGCTTGCTAATTTTCAATGAGTGCCAAACAGGAATGTATTTCTTTTGCTTCGTTCACTTTATGCCTCCTTCTGAGTTGGAGATGCTGACAGAATCGCAGACCATGCTAAGCTGCAATCAGGGATATGTACTCTGTGGAAAGGGCTCTGACTTAATGGAGGTGCAGAACATGGTCCTACCCCAGTGCATTGACAACAGCACGGCGGGTTTGTCTAAGCGCCAGCATAAGCAGGCCCAACGAAGCACCAGCCTGACATTGTGAGGAAGCTGCTAAGGCTTGCATCAGGATGTACAACCTTGGTACCCATGGCATGTGCTGGCTGTGTTTGAAACACCCATACATGCTCTTAATAAGCCACTCCTCATAACAAAGTTGAGTAAAGACGTGCTTAGACTGTACCTTGCGCTTGATGTTTTCCAGTAAATGTGCCTTTCCTTGCTTGAAGAAAGGGTGCTGGAATTCAATGACTGAGCTTTTCTCTGCTGTAATGATACCATTCTCCAGAGCAATCACCTTTCTGAAACCATCTGTGGAGAGGAATCAACAAAGGCATTTCTCCCAGTGCAAAGCTGACTGGGAGAAAAACATACAGCTAAGGAAAATCTCAAGGCTACCAAAATACCCACAGCACTAGAGTTAGTGGGAGCAGAAACTGTGAAAAACAGCCAAAGTAGCTTTTGTTGTGGCTCAATGATTTCATTGCTTTGATCTTCACAACTGGAGAACATGTCCACGGGTACCACAGAATGCCCTGGCAGGCTGCAGGCCCAGCTGCCCAGCAGAGGTCAGCAAGTGTCCATGGGCAAGACAGCTGTGTTCAAACCACCACAGCAGTTAGTTAGAAATGAGATTTGGTATGACATCTTAAATAGAACCTTGTCCCAGCGCAAGCAGAGGAATGGTGAATCTTTCCCTTTCATCCCCGACAACTACATGTTAAAGCAAATACTGTCATGTACCAACATGGTCTATACAATAAAGTAAGATAGAGAAGTTAATTCCCTGTCTGTGCAAACACCTGCAGCACACCACCTTCTCCAAGTATGGAGAACTGTCCACATGAAGTAAGACATTGCCAGGTCTATTTCCACTGCTGCCCAAGTACCACAGAGTAGATGCAGGACAGAGCTGTCAGACCAATCCACCTCTCTCCTTGCTGAAGTTTTTAACACAGTTAATGCATTGCAGCTTCACTGTGCCCCAACAGCATTATCGTTACAAAGCCAGGATAGGTCCAGCAGGAAAAGGAGGCTGCCACTGCATTGCATGTCTTCATAGCAATATTTGCATTTTCACATTTACCCTGGCTACAAAGGAAATGACAATTGTTTCTGTGCATTACCCTTTGTCACTCAAGTGATGGGGTCCCACAAATAGCAGCACAAGACACAAAGAGCAACATCTACCGTCTGTCCAGAGACTAAATGGGTTATGCTTTGTCTCATGTCTGACAAAATCTACACAGGCATCAGCTAGAGAGACCAGACAAACCTACTGGGTAAGGATAGAGAGGACTCCCAACGAAATTCTAACTAAGGAAGCATCTCCTGTGCAGTCTGCCCCTCCACTGTGCCCAGAAGCTTCTGCAGCTATTCCTGCTGGGTGCTGTAGTCCCTGATTACCCCCTTCACTGCACCCCTCTGCCTGGCCATGCTGTACATATGCTGTACAACATTGCCACGTGACACTCACAAGCTGAGCACAGAAAATACAATGAGAAACACAGTCCAGTTCAGCCCATCAGTGAGACTGATCTGGTTCCAACACAGCAATGCAGGCAAGGGCAGTGGCAGCCCCAAGTATAGACAATTTTTTTCCACATTCTAGGTGTATGGGTGTGCACACAGCCTTTGCTTCCCTGGGTAGACATACGTTTGCTGCTACATTAACAGCACCACTGGAGCCCAGTGAGCCCCACCCAGGTTTTAGGCACCAGCACATATTGTTATGGCTGCTGTTCAAAAGGACTCACAGCTGAATCACAAAAAACAAAGATTAAGCCAAGCTCTACCATCAGTGTTTTCTTTTGCAAAGCAAACTCAAGGCCAGAACCTAGGTTTTCAGGGATGAGACTTGCCAAGTCCACTGGTTTGTTTAAAGAAATCCAAACCAAAGCCAAGGAGCAATGAACTTGGCAGAGAGAACATGCAGCAACAGCTGATGCTTACACATGTTGAGCTGCCGTATGAAGCTGGAGATATTGTTGTGTTTGAAGTACTTGGGGAGCAGCTCCTTGGCAAACCTCTGCTCATCCAAAATGCAGAAATTCTCGCCATTCTAGGAAATAAGCAGGAATAACAGTTAGAGAACAAGAATAGCTTTTCAACGGTGTTGCTCTTAAGTAAAGACCATAAATCAGCAGAGAGAGTTCTGACAGCAGCGAAGGGTAAAACACTTTGCCAAAGGAACTGTCTGTGGAAATACTTCTGAGTACTTGGGACTGGACTAAAAAGTTTTAATCCAAAGGTATTGTTACATGGAACACTTCTATTGAATAAGGGATTTTCTTAAAGTCCTAATGCTTTGATCTTGATTCAAAGCAAAATTGTTCTAAAACCCTGCTCTCCTTGTCCACAGGAAACATAAGCATTGCTCAAACACAATGGAATTCACACCACTAGAGAGATTTCATCTCCCTTCATCAGTCTGCCCAGCTCCTGACAAGATTATTCCATTGTATGTGCTATGTCATCACTAAAAATAACCAAGTAATGTTGCCGAGTTACCGAAAGTTCAGACAACACAACCCAGCGGTGACCGGGTCCAAGTGTGACACCAGCAGTCCCAGATTTATCATATGCTCAAAAACAAACTTCCTGGAAACGGGGAGAGACTTTTGCATCACTTTTATGTTGTTCACAAAGAGAAAAAAAACACTGTGTTTCTTTTAATCTTTTCCTTTGTGAAGGACAAACGGTTAAAAACAGTGAAGAAAATCCGACGGATTAAAAAACGATAGGGCACAAAAATAAACACGGTTCTTGTCCAGAGCGTGTGGTCTGTGTGTCCTTGCCCTGTGCCCGCGGGGCGCCTCTGCCTCCGCTCCGGAAGGAAAACGAGCAGCGAACGAGGCCGGTGACCGGGAACTCGGGACCGGCACCGGGGCTGCACGCGGGGGGTGCCCGGGCGGCGGGAAGTGCGCAGGCAAAGCCCCGGGGCCGGCCGGGCTCGGGGCGCTCCGAGCAGCCGGGGGGACCCTCTTCGTGGGCCGCCCCGCCCGCGGCGGCCCCGCCAGCTCCGCGCGGGCCTTCCCGGGCCGGGCCCGCGCCGCCGCCTTACCCTGCTCCAGCAGATGACGTCGTCGCTGTCCGGGTCCTCCAGCAGCGCCCAGAGCTTGGCGAGAAAGCCGGGCACGGTGCCGGCCCCGGTGGCGGTGGCAGGCCCAGCGGGGCCGCGGGGCAGCGCGGGCGCCTCCCGCATCCTGGGGCTGGGGCCGGGGCTGGGGCTGGGGCCGGGCCGGGCCGGGC
>JAWWEU010000138.1:6699616-6730684 GCA_035583155.1 Acropternis orthonyx | reverse complement strand
CCGGTGAGCCCGCGGGGCAGCGCCCCTTGGTCCCGCCCGAGCCCGCCCGCGCCGCCGCTCCCGCGCCCCGCTCCGCAGCCCCGCCGAGCACGTAAGGGACGAGCCGCCCTCCCTCCTCCCCTCGGTGCTTCCCCCTCGGTACACGGGGGGCTCAGTCCCGCCGATCCCACTGGAACCTGCCTGCCTGTGCTTTGGGGACCAGGCAAGGGGGCAGTCCTGGGGGGAGGATTCTGCTGTAAAATGCAAGGGTCAGGGATGAATGTAACACAAAGTTTGGGCTTCGTTTTCTTTTTTCTTTTTTATTTTTTCTTTGTTTTTTCCTTAATCAAGGCATGTATAAATATCGAAGGGGAAACGAAAAAACAAATTTTGAAAAGAATTTAAGGTTTTTTACTACCTTCACGTTACACTGGGCAAGTAACTAGATGGTGATTAGTCAAAGGAAAGGGAATGTGAGCACAGACTCGGTCTCACCTGCTGCTTCTGCATTCAGGGATGTTTTTTGCTGTACCTTAGAACTGGCCCAGAGGTGTGTAGAGTGTCGTGGTTAAGCTCCAGCCAGAGCCCAGGTGGGACTCCTGTAAAGATTCAGCAGGGCTGTCCTAAAGACTTGTCCTTGAGTGTTCTCAGTGCACACCACAGAACACTTAAAATGGCAGGATTTCTGGCTGTTTGATGGGTGCTCTGGTGCTGCCATGTGGAGGTTTGGTGTCATAAGCAGGGACTGCCTCACACAGGAATAGTGAGTTGGTGCAGGGGGTTTGTCTTCATTGCTAGTTTTCACAAACAACTTGGAGAGCTGCTGTTCACTCTTGGTGTAAAGTCTGAGCTCTGCCCTTTCCCGGGATGTGGCACTGCCTGCATAAATCATTGAAGTGAGAGGACACAAAGACCAGCCCACACTGGCTTCCTGGGTTGGGTGGCTCCCAGGCCTTGAGGAGGCCACTCCATGTACTTTGCCCTGCATTGACACAGAGGCCACAGCTTGGGCTGAGTCAGGAGCATCACTGTGCCCTTCCCTTGGGCGTGTGCCGCCAGGGTGGCATGTTTTGGACTGAGGGCTGACGCTGCTGGCTCTTTCTGTATTGCTGTCACCGCTGCCTTTGGCTGGTCTGCCGTGTGAAACAGCACAGGTACAGCTTTCTGAACCCCTTCCTTTGAATCCTGCTTATTGGCACAGAGTGGGTCAGAGCAGGTATTTCACTTCCCTGTGAACAGTGATGGGTGCTTGAGCAGCAGTGGCAGGGATAAGGCTGGTGGCTGGACAGTGTGGCAGTGGGGCTCTGCCAGTGCTGCCATGGTCCCTGCACTGCTGGGACTGTGGGGAAGGGGCTGCTCTGTATCTGAGTTTGTCAGGTGTGTGACCTGGAGCTTCTGAAGGTGAGTGTCTGGTGGAGCCACTGGAGCAGAATTATATTGTGTTGATGAATCAAAACCATCTCTGATTTAGAGATCCCTACAACCCCCTTGTGAGAAAGGAAGGAAAGAAGGTGTTTCTGAGCTGAGAGTTGCTTTTTCTCAATTTAATGACTGTGGAATCAGCAGTACTTGATTATCATTAGCTTCTGAGAACAGCACAGCACGTTTGGAAATCAGAAATGAAGTTTTGGAAGGTGTCTAGTCTGTTGTCATGTGCTATAGTTGAATCCTGTCTGCTGGGTATTGGATGTGGTGAGAGGTTTCAAAGCTGCTATGTGCCTTGCTGGTTGAAGGCTTACAGAGTACCCAGCTTTGCTGCAGATAAACCTAATACATTCATGTTGCTATTACAAAGATGGGAAGAATAAATAATGACAGTCTCTTTATGAAAAAACCTTTTGATCAAAACCATGTGGAAAATATTTAATGGAACAAAAAACCAAAAGCCTTGTGCAGCCTGTTTGAGATGTACTCCTGGGTTACAGAGAACTGCTCTGTGGGAGCCATCTTTAATGAAGTTAAAATTTAAAATTACTTCACAGTGACTAAATTGTACTTCCTCAGGTGACTTAGAATGGAGAGACCTTAGTGAGAGTTTAAAATTTACAGATGCTTACTCAGGACTGTTTCCCTGAGCTTTGTATGTGGGCCTGTAAGATGATTTGGAACATCAGCAGCAGTGAAAAAAGGGTTAATCAAACTATTATGAGAGCAGCACATTTAATATTGGGGGCTCATTAGCAAGGCAAGATCTCCATCCACCTTGTGCATTAATTTCATTATGGAGTGATTTACTTCTTGAATATTTGAATAACAATCCCAATAGAACTTATACCTGATTTCTTCATACCCTCTCAAAATGTTCAGTAACTTTAATCCAGGTGATCATATTCTGTTTCATTGTCTTTGTTTTTCCGAAACAGGTGTAACCTCCAAAAGTGCCTTCCCTTCACGCTGTGATGGGTTTGGTCTGTTGGTTGCTGCTCACACTGTCACCCACATTTGCTGGGGGTGTCACTCGAGTCTATTACCTGGGGATCCATGAGGTGGAATGGAACTATGCTCCAACAGGGAGGAATGTGCTCGCTAACCAGAGTGTTGCACTTAACCGGTACGTTTGCCTCTGAGAGAATTTAGGCTGGGATTGGCTTCAAATTGTCATTTGATGTGTAATTTCATGCAAGTATTTTAGGGCATTTGAGCAAACGAGAGTCTCTGGTAGATTCTGTTCTTTATGAGCTTAATAGTTAACTAGGTTTATCATAGGAGCATAGAACCTGTGTCAGTGGGAAAAGAAGTGGTCAGTTTGAAGCATCCAGAGCCCATACCCTGGAGGGAAGTGTAGGGAAAACAAACATGAAACAGAAAATAGAGCAGATTGTTCTAAAATAGCCCAGATTGTGCAATGTTCTGTCCTGGGGTTTCATTTTGCTTAGTTCCAGCTGGTGATCAGCTTGTGACTCCTGAGGCAGGATGACTTTTCATCTTGATATAAATGACTTTACAGAGCCAGCTTGTTTTTGTTTCAATGGAATATCAAGCCTTAGACTTAATGGAACTTCTTTCAGGAGATTTTAGGGTCTGTTTGAAAATTATTTTTGTTTTTCTTGCAAAAGTAAATCAGGAAAGCAGTATTTGCTTTGAGTCACTACACAAACAGGTTTTGGTTTTAGTTTTCAAAACACCGAAGTTTTTTCTTTGGTGGGGGTAGAGTTGTGGGGTTTTTTTTTTGTGTGTGTGGTTTGTTTTGTTGTTTAATAGCTTTCCTTAGCATTTTAAAGGCATATGTGCTTTTTCCCCCTCCCTCATTTTCTGTGGCAAATAGCTGGTACTACTTGACCTGCTCTCCCTTCTTTACTCCTCCATAATAACTAAAGCTCAGGTTTATCCTTCAGAACCAGCACAACAGGAAGAGAAGAGTTTCACAGAAACATCAGTGTCTGTCAGTTTAGCTTGGAAAAGTCTTTGTTCTCTGGAGGTGCTGTATAGCTGTAAGTTAGTTCACAGGAACCCCCCCAAAATTCAGGGTTAATAAAGATGGTAACATGAAGTGATAGTGAATGCAGTGGTTTTTGTTTGCTCTCTCTCATAATACATGAAGAGAAGGAAATGAAATTCAAGGCCATTGAACTTAAAAGGAATTTAAAAACTGTTCTGTCACTGCAAACAATTACCTAGTGGGACTTCTTTGTACAATGATTGCAGAAATGAAATTGCTGGCAATTAGAAAGGGATATGATGTCAATATGAATTACAGAGGTAGTAAAATATTCGAAGGGATTTTTTTTGTTGGGAAGAAATGGACTGTGTGGGGGGGAAAAGAGTCAGATCTGTAAAATGAATTGTAAATTAACTTAAACTCTTTGCTGATGATGATGCAGGGCTGACTTGGCAAAGGGCTGAGTTCTGGATTTTATAGCTAAAGCCCCGTCCCACACCTCTGTGGATGACAAGGGCAATGTTTAATATCTTGGTTTCAACTGTTCATGCTCTGAGACGTGTTAGAGTTTACCTCCCTTCCAGGGCTGGTTCTACTGCTGTGCTGATCCAAAGGGAAGAGGGGGGGGGGGAGTGACCTCGACTCACGTTTAGACTGGTTCCACTAAGACCTGGACCATGATTCATCTCTTATCTATTAAGAATTAACCATAAAGAGCAAATATGCTCCTGAGTTGAACTTTAGTACTTGCATGAGGTTTTAACTCTGGAAGCTGGTTACGTGTTGGGTATGTACCTGCCTGACTTGTCTGTCAATCTGCAAGGAATTCAGAATCTGTTAAGTGGAAAACAATCTTTCAGACTATCAATCTTGGCCAGAAAACTCAGGAAACTTCTCTCCTGCCTTTGGATTTAGCTGCAAATGTCACAAAGGAGTTGAAGTGAGTTTATAAGAGTCCAGTGAAGGCTGAGGCAGGCACAAGAAGGGTCCTCCCTTGCAACACCCACATGGGATTGTCGGGAAACCACCATCCTTCCTGTTCCTTGTTTGCAGGGCACAGTTCAGGGGTGCACTTTGTGTCCATTGGTGAAGAGCTGGGATTGAGGCTGTGACCATGCATAGGTGGCTTAGAGCATCCTAGAGTCCTCTAATGGCCAAGCTTTTGGCTGTACCTGGCAAAGTGGGGTGTCAGGGTCACTTGACTGTTATCTACCAGCTGTTGGATATAATGATGACTCATGGTGCCTTTCCCTTTGAATTTAACAGCCAGGCCGCAGCATTCCTCCAGCCTGGGAAAGACAGGGTGGGAAGCACATACAAGAAATCTGTCTATAAGCAATACATGGACTCCACGTACACCACTGAGATCCCCAAACCTGGCTGGCTGGGGTTCCTTGGGCCTGTCATCCGAGCAGAAGTGGGGGATACCATTAAAGTACACCTAAAAAATTTTGCTACTCGGCCATATACAATCCATCCTCATGGTGTTTTCTACGAAAAGGACTCTGAAGGTAAATGAGTCATTGTCATCACAGAGACAGATTTTTTTCACCGGGAACTTAGGAGTATGTGTGGAGGAGAGCTGTGTGTAAAGCCCCAGCTGGAAAGCAACTGCACTTGGTTGGTGTTGGGTTAGCAGGGTCATGGGCCTGGGAGTAGTTTCCTGACCTGGGAACTACAGTACACAGTCCAGGTTTCTTGATTTTAGAAGAATCTCTAAAACTCTAATCAACCCTAGAGATTGTAAAGAGTCTGTGGGGCCACACAATGCAGAATTGAAGGCAAAGTAGCACAAGGCAGAATGGAAGTTGTCTTGCTTACTCTGTGCTGACCCTTTTTATACTGGGCAAGTTGCCTTACAGTGGCTCTGTGCCTCAGTGGCTCTCTGAGGGAGTGATGATTATACACTATTTCAACCTTGGGATGGTGAGTCTCACTTTGAAATCTGCTATCCAAGTACATACATACATGTGAGAGTGGCTCAGTAGGTTACATGTGTGGGCATCTCGGCTCGTCTTGAATGGATGTTGTGATTGCTCAATTGTTCCAGGATCCCTGTATCCCGATATGTCCCCCCAGGATCAGAAGAAGGACGATGCTGTTTTCCCAGGAGGGAATTACACCTATACTTGGACTGTCCCTGAAGATCACAGCCCAACTGCTGATGACCCAAACTGCTTGACCTGGATCTATCACTCTCATATTGATGCACCAAGGGACATCGCATCTGGATTGATTGGGCCATTACTTACATGTAAAAAAGGTAAAGGCACCCTGAGAAAGCAGTTGAGAGCTGCCGTTTCATGGCATAAAGGTTTTGTGGTGACATGAATAAGGATAGGATATGCAGATACTCCAGTGGGCAGCTCCCAGCTTCAGGGGAAAATGCAGAGAGGTTAGAGAAGACAGCCCCTGGATTCTAGCTGGGTTCTGGTCATTGTATTGTCTATCCCTTAGTGGCAGGGCAGGTGAGCTTACAGGCCTCTTGATCCAAGAGAGCTGTTTGAATCCATGTTAAATGAAGGACTCTTGTCCAAGATGTAGTTTCTGTATTAAAAACATGGTGACTGATTTCAGCAGAATTGAGAAGACTCTGAAGGTGTTGCAGTTCAGCCAGGAAGTGGCAACTCTGCTTGGGAGAGAGAACAGTGTTGGCAGGGTTATATTGGAAAAGGGTGAGCTCACTCTTCTGTGGTGACCTGTGAGGATGGTGGGGAAAGCATCTCTCTCCAACTCATATGACAAGTGTTTATCTGCTATTACTGTTTTAATCTCTTGCCTGATGTATGATTTTCTGCATTCATTCCTCTCACCCCAGGAATACTGACCGGCAGCTCTCAAAGACGCCAGGATGTGGATGTTGATTTCTTTCTAATGTTCAGTGTGGTGGATGAGAACTTAAGCTGGTACTTGGATGAGAACATAGCATCATTCTGCACAGATCCTGGCTCTGTAGACAAAGAAGATGAGGCATTCCAGGAGAGCAACAAAATGCATGGTCAGTGTCACCTTTGTGAGGCCACTGACTCTGCTGAGACACATCATGTGCTGAGCAAGTAATATCATGGAAATGGGGCAACAAGTCCAGAAAAAGAAAGTGTTATTTTGATTTAATCTCTGGCTTGAGTGAGCTTTTATACTCTTTGTTTTAAGAATGAGCTGTGGAGTTGGGATCTCTGAAACAGAAGAGGAGGATGAGTTCCGGTTACGTCCATCCTCCCATCCAGTCTGTGCTGTGACCTGCTGGCAGGAGCTCTGAAGGCCCCTCTTCTGCTCTCTGATTTTGGCTTGCTTGGTTTTGCAGCTATTAATGGTTACGTGTTTGGCAACCTCCCTGAGCTGATGATGTGTGCTGGGGATG
Source organism: Acropternis orthonyx (assembly GCA_035583155.1). Lineage (NCBI taxonomy): Eukaryota > Metazoa > Chordata > Aves > Passeriformes > Rhinocryptidae > Acropternis > Acropternis orthonyx. The sequence continues at coordinate 6,723,965 of JAWWEU010000138.1, read as the reverse complement.
ACGTTTCATGGCACCTCTTTGGGATGGGTAATGAAATTGATGTGCATACAGCCTACTTCCATGGAGCAACACTCAGTATCCGAGGCCATAGGACAGACGTGGCTAGCCTCTTTCCAGCCACTTTTGTTACAGCAGATATGATCCCCCGTGACCCTGGGAGATGGCTACTGAGCTGCCAGGTCAATGATCACATACGAGGTAAGGCAGAGGGTGGAATATGTCCTGGACTCTGTGTCTTCTGTTTTTTCTCTGTGTGGTCCCATGATGTACAGTGTAGTTGGGGACAGTGTATTGGGCATGGAAAATCCCCCAGATGAGTGGGTGATTCCTTGTCTTTTATAAATTGGAGTGGGTTGGTTATTAACGTGCAGGGCAGCCTTGGTGAGGGTGACTTGCACCACGGTATGATGTTCCACATTTGGTACAGCTGAAAGCTGAGATGAGGCAGTGCCTTAAGAGCTTTGATCCCTGTAAGGGGCACTTGTGTGGTAGAGCTGAGAGCAACTGAAGGTTCTAGTCACTCTGTCTATACTTCCATAGCATTCAATACCTAAGGTTGGAAGCTCTGCTCGTTGATAAACTCCTTGCTATGGGAACCACCTACTCGCCTTCTCCCACTCATGTGACTTTTGGAACAGCAGAGGGAAAGCATCCAGTTGGTGGTGGGAAGGTGGGACTGTGCCCACTGCCCATTGGACTGGCTGGGGGGGCTAAGTGTGCGTGTCTTCCATGTCTTGGACAGCTGGGATGGGGGCACTCTATGAAGTCCGGCCCTGTTCTCGGCAAGCTCTGGCATCCACCCTGGAAGGGAGAGTTCGGAAATACTACATAGCTGCCAAGGAAGTGCAGTGGGACTACGGACCCTCAGGGCTCGACCAGAGCAGTGGGAAGCAGCTGACTGAGGCAGGCAGGTAAGTGAGAGGCTGGTGGCCTTGGGCAGTGTTTGGGGACTCTGGCCTGTGTCAGGAAGGCTGTTCAGGAAAATGTGGAATTCTTCTCAAAATACGTGCCTGCAATTCACATGAAGTACATTTCCTGGGAAGGCAGATCCTGCTGTCTGGAAAGGGAGGCTGCTGTAGCTAGACTGTACTGAGCAGTACAGGCACTTTAGGGTCTTCCCATGGGAATGCTGTGTGGCACAGCTGTACCCACAGGCAGCAGGAGTCCTCGCAGATATACAATGTGAGCTGCCACATTTGTCTGGACTTCATTTCTCCTTGCTGTGCTTGACCTCGGAACAGATCTCTGTATCTGAGGAAAGGTTCAAAAAGCCCCTGATGCACCTGACACAGGGTGGCAGAGCTGACCTGTGGATGGGCCTTAGGGTGGCCTTGCTGCAGGAAGTAATTTCCAGGAAATCAAATTCAGGGACCTGGGTGGCAGTGCTCCATCCCATGGTCAGGTGGCTGTGATAGCCTGTGGTGAGAGGTTTCCCCTTCAGGCTTTGGCTAAGTGAAACAGAAATTCCTCTCTCTCTACTCAGTTCCCTGGGAAGTTGCTGGAGAGGATATACCTCATTCAGATGGAGAAGGAGAAATGCAGAGTAGTTAATTATTTACCCAATGCCATGCAGCAACTTTGCAGACCTTAGAACTGAAAGCTCTTTAGACCTGTGATCTGGCATTGTAACTGTACTGCCTCTATGGCAAGGTTTGTTACATCTGTGTTTGGTGAGGGTGGTGGCAGAGGAAACAAACCTCTTTACAGCTGTTTGTTTTAGCTATGATTGTGGCTGTCCCCTGGGCTGTCCATGACCTCTGAAGAGCTTGGTGTTTTAGCACTGCCTTCCCACTGACTGCACTGTGGTTTTTGTTCACTCCTTTACACATCTTGTGTAGAGGTGCTGGTCACACTTGTGCCACCAAATGTGGCAGGTTCTTCTGGGAGAGGGCTGTGTGCCACAGGTGCTCCCTGAACGTGCAGGTAGACAAGTCTGTAGGGGCAAAAAAAAGCTTTGGAGAGTCGAAGCTGTGCTGGTTCCAAACTAGTTTCCAAACTAGAAATGCTGTCTGTCTGAAATGCAGCTTTGATTTGGAGATGCTGTTGGCCTTGCCAGAGGGAGCAGGGGAACAGCACTGATTTTTTTCTTTTTTCCTTTTATTTTTTTTTCTTCTGTGAAATAACCTGACATTTGCTTTTTGCATTTAGCCCTGCTGAGCAGTATTTCAAGCGTAGCCCCTACCGCATTGGGGGTGTCTATTGGAAGGCAAAGTATGTAGAGTACACTGATGAGAGCTTCCGTGAGGAAAAGCAGCAATCAGAAGAAGAGAAACACCTTGGAATACTTGGTAAGAATCACCCAGGAACCAAAATCCTCTGTCAGTGTTGATGAGAAGTATGCTGGTGCTGGGAGTGCCAGTTGGCTGTACCTGCCCTCTTTTGAGGGGCACAGAGATGCTTCACAACAGTCACATTTGAGAAGGAGTGGGACAGACCAAGGTGGGAGGTGGTAGTACAGACAGAATCACCTCAGAGGTGATTCTGCAGGTATCTGAGGGGCACAATCTAGTATTTGTGACTAGAGCTAAACAAGTCACAGCAATAGCTCCTGGTTAACATGTTTTTGACTGAGCCTCGTCAAGGTATGCCGCAAACCCTGTGTTCTCACAGAAAGCTTCCTCTCCTGAGTGGTGCTCTCCGTCACAGCCAGGTGTGCATGTGGAGGCAGCCTGGTTCCTCAGCCACTTCTGTAGTCTCAGATGCTCTGTGGACCCAGGGCAGGTCAGGGGTAAAGGCTTGGGGTTCCTCACTGAATGGCTGGGGCAGGGGCTAAAGCTTGGAGCATCTCACACTTCTGAGGCACTCATGTTGAGAGGCTGAGTGGGCTTTGTGTAGGTGGGGGAGAGACATGGGCCTTTTCCTGAAGTCATTTCAGCACATGTGGCTGTTCTATTACTCCCCCTGTGAAGGCCTGATGCCTCTGTGTTCTGCAGAACCAAACTGCTTTCAGATGGTCCTGTTCCCCCTGAGCTCCCTTCAGCAGTGACAAGGCCAGGGCACTCACCACCTCTCATCCTTAGCTTCTGCAGCCTTGGGGAAGGTGCCCCAGCTGCTTTGGTTTGCATGGTGGTGGGAGGTGTTCTGTTGCTGATCTATTCTCTGTTGTTTTCTAGGTCCAGTGATCAAAGCTGAAGTCGGAGACACCATCCTGGTGACGTTTTTTAACAAAGCCTCCTGGCCCTTCAGCATCCAGCCGCACGGAGTGTCCTACGGGAAGGCGTCGGAAGGGATGTGGTACCATGACGGTTGGTGGATCCCTTTTCTTGAGTACACTCCTATCACCCTTCGGAGGTGCTGGGTGTTTTGGTGGCATGAACAATGTAAAGCCCGCTATGAATGTAACTGGTGAGAAGATGTAACTGAGGTTTTGCAGGGAGCTCAGGAGTAACTCTGTAATCCCTGTTTTAAAGGCCTGTCTCAGAATGGGGTTTCTGTGGCACCCCTACACAACTTCACCTACCACTGGACTGTGCCGAGGCATGTGGGGCCTGCGTCCGGTGACCCTCCCTGCCTCACCTGGATGTACAGCTCAGCTGTGAACCCTGTCAAAGATACCAGCTCTGGCTTAGTGGGGCCTCTGCTCATCTGCAAGCCAGGCACTTTGGATGACAACAACAAACAGGTAAAGGGGTTTACCTGCTCTGCTCCTACCAGATTCTTTGCTTTCATGTAGAGAAAGGAAGTGTCAGCAAAACACTAGGGAGCATAATGAATACAAATGTGCAATAGTGCGAGTCTAAGAGAGTCAAATCAAAGCCATTGGAGGTTAATATTGGGATAGCTGGTGCCCAGGTTTTGCCTGGGAAAGGTCAGTAGTGTTTGGGGCTGCCCTCAAAATGGTTTCTGAGCTCAGCCTTAAATTCATGGACAAATTTGGCTAAACTGTACCTTGGAACAGTTATTTTATAGAGAACTCTTGTCCTGGGGCTTGCATAGTAGCATAGTAGGCTGGTTTCAGAGGCATGTGGAATACTCATTGCAATCCCAGAAATACTGATAAGACATTTTCACTTACAGATATTTTGCTTGGGTAATAGAATGCTGTGAGGTTTAGGTGAGCCTCATTTATTCTGTAAGAGAATTTCATTTTCAGGCAGAGCTGACCACAAAAAAGCATGTGAAATCCATGTCAGTCTTTATGCTTTTGATGATGGAGCGGTGAAATCTGAAGGGCAGCCAGAACTTCCTCTTGGAATTTCACTCAGGGATAGTATCTTCCTGGCAATAAGTCTAGAGAAGACAGTAAATTGGTATCCTGGAGATGTGCCAGATAGATGGGCAGAGCCTTGTTGTGAAAGAAGCAGGTGGCAGATAAACCCCCACTGCCATCCTGCAGTGTGGCTCAGGGAGTGGAGGATGGGTCTGGGGACAGCTGCCCCCAGAGCCTTCCTGGGGGAGTTTACATTCAGTGGGGAGGCTATGTGACTAAATTAGGAGTGCAGAAGAGATCAGCATTGTACCCAGGGTGGAATGTGGATCTGCTGAGCAGGGAGATCAGGAATACACACAGCCCACAAGGTGAAGGAGCTATGATAATGATAAATGTGAGCAGGTATTGGAAGGGTGTGAGCAAAACAGATGGACCTGTTTGTAAAGGTAGGACAGATAAAAATCACCTGGGGTAGCAATTCTGGCTCCACAGTCCTAGGCAACTCTTTAGTGAATGCTTTATTGTGGAAGGTGCATGGCCACTGCCCTGTACCTGTGTGCTGCAGCTTGGGAATTGCTCACCATATTGGCAGGCCAGCTGCCTTGGTGCTGCAGGGGAGAGTGATACCAGAGGGAGAGTCTGGACACCACCAGGATGTTCTTTTAGGGGGGAAACACCATTTTTTTGGAGTGCATTTTGTAGGAGAATTAAAACTTTCAAGGATTTAGGGTAATTAAAAAATTCCTGACTTTGGCCCATGGTAGGAGGCAGAAAGGGTGGGGTATGTTCATCAGCCTGCCTTGTGTCTGGGCTCTGGCCTTGGGCCTGGTTTGCACAGACACCTAAATATAGGGGGAAAGGGGCAAAAAGACTTCATGCTTTTGGCTGAGTTTTGATCAGTTTATTCATCAGAAGTATCAGAAGTATCATGGAAAATACAAAAGTGGTGCCTTTTGTGAAATAGAAGAGAAACATTCAACATGAGTAAAGGGACAGAGTCCTGGCCCTGAGTGAGCCAGGTTTTAAGATAAAGGGGAACACGAGAACCAGGCAAAGCAGCTTTAAGGGTAGTTAATCAGTGTGTTTTAAAAATTAACAACCATTATTGTAATTATAGAAAGGGATCGACAGAGAATATTACCTTCTCTTCAGTGTGTTTGATGAAAACCTCAGCTGGTATTTAAATGCCAACATAAAATACTACTTGAGGACGGAAGAGACATATGAGGAAAAGGATGATGGCTTCGAGGAATCCAACAGGATGCATGGTATGGCTGGATGCTGCTCTGTAGCAGCAGGGAGAAACTTGCAAAGCACAGGATGGTATTCACACAAAGGCTGAGCTGGGGGACTCGAGGAGCTGTGCGGTGTTGGCCTAGAGTCAAGCCGTGCTGGAGGCAGCAGGTGGATGTGGACAAGCAGCACAGCTCTCTGGGGAAGTGTGTTCTGAGTGTATTCAGGGGTGAATTGATAATAAGCTACCCTTCCTTCCTGTGCCAGGCCAGTTCTGTGTATGCACAAAATGCATCTCCTGGATGACACCTGCCTGCAGAGAGTTAATTGCTTTCTCCTTTGCAGCCATCAATGGACTTATGTTTGGTAACTTGCCTGGGCTGAATGTGTGTGATGGAGACAAAGTGTCCTGGCACCTCCTGGGCTTGGGCAGTGAAGCGGATGTACATGGAGCTGTGTTTCAGGGAAACACCCTGCAGATGAATGGGATGCGGAGAGATTCAGCCAATCTGTTCCCCCACACGTTTGCCACTGCCTTCATGCAGCCTGATAACAGTGGTGAGTGCCTGCACAGCTGCCTGGGAAGATGGAAGTCTCCCGTTGTGATATTTGCTCCTGTGGCAGATTCTCTAGCATGGTGGGAACTCTTGCAGGGTGAGCTGTGCTTCAGGTGATTACTGTGTAAGGAAGCTTCCTGAGATGATTTTTGTGTAGGACTTTCTGCCTTTCCTTCTTAGTTCCTCCAGTGACTCCTTTTAACTGTGGCCTGTGGCAACCAAGCTCCCCAAGCACCACACAGATACACCCAGCATATACTGATACCAGCTGGGGAAGCAGCTGTTTCCTGGGATCTTCAAAAGCAATTGATTTCTTTGTTCATTCTGCCTCCCTCAGGGACTTTTGAGATCTACTGCCAGACGAGCAATCACTACCAGTCTGGGATGAGAGAACAGTATGTTGTTTCCAAGTGTGGAAAGAAGGATCCTGCTGCTGCCCATCAGTACACGGGAGTGCGCACATACTACATCGCTGCAGAGGAGGTGCTGTGGGACTATGCGCCCGACCGGAGCTGGGAGAGGGAGCGGCACAACCACTCTGCAGAGAGGTAGAGCCCACCTTTTGGGAAAACCAGTGGCAGTATCCCAGCAGACCCTGATGGAGCCTGTTGGGTGTCTTGGCCACCTTGTGACCTGGTGCATGTGCTGGTGTTGCTGCCAATGGGAGCACAGCCCTCTGCATCATTGAGCTCTCCTTTGCAGCCAGAGTTGGCTCTGGGAAACCCCTTCAGCTTGTGGACCCTTTACCACAACTTAGTTGCTTACTCCCCATGAGGTATTGGGTATTCAGCACTCCTTCTGCATTTCTCAGCTATGCCGATGTGTTTCTGAGCAACGAGAATGGACTGCTTGGCTCCAGGTACAAGAAAGCAGTTTACAAGGAGTATGTGGATGGCACTTTCCAGACCCCCAAGGCCAGGACAGATGGTGATGAACACCTAGGGATACTAGGTAAGGATATGTGCAGAGGATGCACCTTCTGCTCACAGAGCAATGGGACTGGGGCTCTAGAGCTGCAGTGGTTCCGAGCTGTAATCTGAAGGCCCACTGAATATTTAGACATCTGCTGTGTATGCAGGTGAGGAGAAGTTGGGACTGTCTCATAGCCATGTCTGCCAGCTTTGGAGACAACCGTTAGAAGGGTCCTGAGCATAGCTTGTAGGAAATCCTGGGCTATCCTGCCTGACTTTGTACCGGCATTCTACTGGGGCTCAGGCAAAGCATGTTCTACAGCTGTGTTTCTCCAGCTGGGGGACAGAAACAACCACTGACTTCTGGAGAGGGCTCTGAGAGATGGAGGGGAAAATCTGTATCTGTGAGAAATGCTTTCGGGGCAAAAGCAGGCAGCCTTGGGAAGTGGAGGAGCATGTTGCAGTGACTGATGGAAGTCTGTGGAGACCCAGCTCTGCTTTTCTGCGTTACGAACCCAAGGCTGTAAGTGGTAGCAGGGCAGCCAGGCTGAGGCAGCATTTGCCACTCAAAATAGGCTGCAGCTTTGATTTGTAGCACTGTCAGGCCAAATTGAATGTTACTACACTTTTTGAAACCAACAGCAAGGGATGATCAACATGTTGCGACATGTAGCATAGCAGTATTCAGAAATAAAGCCTTAGTTGTGCTGGGCAGCTAAGATGTGTAACCACCTTCATTGCCCTCATTGTCCAAGTCAGTCTGGTTTCCTAACACTTGGATTGAGACTCATGTCCAATTCTGTTTTTGGGAGGTGGAGAAGAGGGAGGAGGAAATCATAAATATTATAAGGGAATATCTCTGGGAAGATGTTGAGAGGAGGGTGGGAGTATCCCAGGAGATGCGCTGATGGATTTGCTGATCTCCGTGTACGTTCTTCCTGTCTCAAGGTCCTTTTCTGTGGGCGGAAGTGGGCGAGATTCTCAACGTGGTGTTCAAGAACAAGGCCTCGCGGCCCTACACCATGCATGCTCACGGGGTGCTGGAGCGGCACACAGGGCAGCCGCAGGTGGCAAACCCCGGTAGGTCCCTGTCTACAGCTGTGTTCCTCCCTGGGCATTAAGCAGCCTCAGATATCCTGATTTTCCAGAGAACTGGAACTGAACAGTAACTGGCCTTTCAGGTCCAGCATGGTTTTGGTGATACCATTTGTGTGGGAATGGCAGCCCTGGGAGTTTGCATTCTGCTCAGACTTCTGGGATAAATGTAGGACAGACTCTTTTCTGGGCAGCCTTATCTCCCCACACTGAGTGTGGTCTCTCTGGGGGAAGGGAAAGGTGGTGGCAGGTGACAACTCAGCCAGTCCCTCAGTAGCTGTTGGATGGGGGAAGGCTGCTCCTTTTCTTTGGGGGATGTATGAGCACAGTAGTATGAAAATAGTATGAAATAGAAATGCAAAATTGCTTGCCAGGATCAGACTGAAATCACCACTTTGTTTCATGGTCCATATGCCAACGTGTGTAATTTTTGGTCCCCTCCAACTCTCCAAAGCTGTTCAAGCCACAGCTGGGCTGGGCTGTCAGCCATGTCATGTTCTTTCTGAAATGGATTGCTAATATCCAAAAGAGTAATTTTAAAATCCAATTTGAATGAGCATCATAAATATACTTCAAAGAGAGGAAAGATCCTCTCAAGCTTCATCTGAATGAAGCAAGGTGGAATTTTCATGGTCAGATCCAGTCTCAAAGGTAGCAGATAAACCTGAGTTGTGCTGTTACCAGACACTGTGTGCATCCTGTCACCCCTATGCCTTGCTGTGAGAGAGGGGGCTTCCACCCTGTTTTCAGTATTTGGGGAAGGAAGATGCAACATCTGACAAATAGAGGATTGAATTTGGACTTTGGAGACAGGATCCTTTTCTTCCATCTTGCTTTGCTGCTGCTCAGTGAGTGGGTGTGTCACTGGGTGTGATGCTCTCTTCTGTCCCTCAGGTGAAATTGTGACATACCTGTGGGAAGTTCCTGAGAGATCTGGTCCAGGGTCAAATGATTCAGCCTGTGTTCCTTGGATCTACTACTCCACAGTGGACACAGTAAAGGTAAAATAGAAGTCAGAGCCCAAAAAGCTCAGTTAGGTCAATTTTTTACACCATCTAGAAAACAATGTGAGTTAGGTACAATTTAGAGATTGGTCCAGCCAAGAGACAGAAAACCTGGTGACATGTCCAGTGTTCTCCCAGGAGAGGAAATCTTTCAAATTTGTGCTTGTGTTTGTCCTTACTTTTCCCTAACAGCCTTCATAAAACAATTCCACTGTCTCCTTGCCACTAACCTTCCTTCAGTTATTTGTAGGATATTAGAACATCTCCCTGTCAGTCATGGTTTCTATTGGTAAGAGTCAAGGGCTGATCTATAAAGGCAGAAATTGTCCAAACTAAGGCCTCATGGGTAAAGCAGGAAGATTTGTCCATTGCCAGAATTGATTCTCATAGCACTGATTTCACAGGAAGAAAACCTGGAAAAACTTGCAATAAACCGTCATATTCAACCCAGAAATAATGGCCTTTTTATCTCAAGTTGCTGATGTTTTTTCAGTCACAGAGCAGAGAATATTTTTATACCATTCATATTTATGACTTCTTGATTTGCATTTATAAGAGCATGTATGGTTCCTCTTTCTGTGCTTTGCTGTCTGATTCTCTTCAACTTGCACAGTTGTTTTAAGTGTGGTGATGCAGGAACAGGAAGTGATTGCTGAAAGGCAAAGAACTGTGTACAAAAGAGGGTGAGAAGGTCTTGCCTCAGAATTTTCTCCTTCCTTCTGACTAGGATATGTACAGTGGGCTGATCGGGCCCCTGAAGGTCTGCCGGAGAGGGGTCCTGCGGTCTGATGGGACCAGGAAGGATGTAAAGAGGGAGTTTGCTCTGCTGTTCCTGGTATTTGATGAAAATCAGTCCTGGTACTTGGAGGAGAATGTGGAACGTTACAGTAAGGGAAATCACGAGAAGATCAGCCTGATGGATGAGAAATTTGTGGAAAGCAACAAAATGCATGGTAATGCCAGTCAGCGTTGACTCTGTGACCTCTCTAAGCAGTCAGCCACACCACCCAAAACCTGGGAACCTGACTCCTGGTGGATGTCTCATCCTTTTCCCTTATCACTGGCACAAACAGAATTAAACTGTCTGTTCTCAATATTGCAACACATCTACAGCTCAAGTCTTTGGTTTGCAGTGAGGGCTGATCATTGTGGCTGTCCCTGTCAGTAGGAATAGCAACATCCAGGCCAGAGAGGCTAATCTCAGATGTGTCTGACTGACTCAGGAAAGGAAATAAAATCAAACATGAAATTAACTTGTCAGACTAATTTCATTCTGTTTGTCGCAGGGACCATCAGAATATGTTAGATTTCAAAATTTTCTGAGCTATGTGGCTGCAATACATGGCTCAGTTGTTTTGGCTAATTATCAAAAAGCTGTTTCTACCATAGAAGGATGAACATATTAGCATGTTATTTGTCTTACTTTTTCTCCATATTATATCTAGATCTATCTAAAATATTCTCAGCAAAACAGGTCCCTTAGCAGTTGTGGAGATAAGACTAGTGAGGAGTTGCATTATGTGTGCTGTCATTACTACTGGTTTTGTATGGGTGAGACAAAGACTCTCTAAATACACATGTCCATGAAGGTGTAATTGTTAACCCAGTATTACAACTAGCAGAACCAGCATTCTGAAGTTTGGTGCTTGTTTTAGACTACATAAAGTGCCTATGGACAATCTGGAAGTAAAAGCCTGGTGCTTTGCCCTCAGATCATGTCTCTTTCCATCTTATTCCCTCCATTGTCATCTGAACATGAAAATGAAAGTCTGTGTGTATGTGCCATGGCAGTCAGCTAACTCACTGTTTGGATCCCTTTCCTGCATGTGCAGTTACAGCAGGATTCCTTCAGCTGTGCTGAATGAGACATAAAGTGCTGCCATGCAGGGATTTTTACAAGTGGTTGGAATGTGACATGTGTGGCCAATCTGAGGCACAGCACCACAGGGCTGCCCACTGGCAGGATTTACCCCTTGTCATTTTTCACTGAGGAAAGTGCTCAGACATTTAGGTGTATGTAGGTGTATACATGTTTCTCCATCACTGGGCTAAGGAGGCCATTTTTATGCATCTTGACGTCTAGAAGCAACCACTTCTGCTGGCTGACTGCAGGTTTTCAGCAAGACGTAGCTTTTGAGATTTATTTGAGCTGAGCTGCAGCATGACCTTGGGTGTGAGTCACTTTTCCTGGCTATGAGCACAGTGGAGAAGTAGCTGAGCTAGGGAGAGACTGCCCGACTCTCAGGAGGCTGTCCTGTGGGGAACACTAACTGCTCATGCACTGGTTGCTGTATGAGATTTGTAGCCTGTAACTTGCCCTACATGTTCTTCCTCTGAGATGTTGCAGCACCATTACCATTTCACTAACAGCCTTTTCCCCTCTGTGTTATTTACTGCACAGCAATCAATGGCAGGCTCTATGCCAACTTGCCTGGGCTGACCATGTACCAGGGAGAGTGGGTGAACTGGTACCTGCTGGGAATGGGTCAGGAGATTGATGTCCACACGGTCCATTTTCATGCTGAGACCTTCATATACAAGGTAAGAATATCTGTTGGTGGTAAAGCAGACACTGACCACTGATACCAGCACTTCTGCTTGACTCTGGACTTGAATTTTTCAAATTACTCCACAGCAGCTTTACCCAGCTAGGAAACGGATGTGGTTTTACACACCCCAGTCTGATTCCCTGAGCCTCTGTTGTGCTGAGATGCCCAGCTTAATCCTTGTTAGGGTTAGGTATTACCAGGTTGTATTTGCTTTCCCATCTGCAGCTCTGGAGCTGCTCTTGAAAGCTTATTTTTCTTTTGAGCTTTAAAAAGCTGAAGTGGTCCCCAATGACACTGACAGAATTCTCCTCCTGAGAAGATGCAGAGAGCACTGCAACTAATGGCCTCCCTTTTCTGACAGAATGGCAAAAGCTATAGAGCAGATGTTGTGGATCTGTTCCCTGGGACCTTTGAAATGGTGGAGATGCTGGTTGGGAACCCTGGGACATGGCTGCTTCACTGTCATGTGTCTGATCATATCCATGCTGGAATGGAAATCCTCTTCACCGTTCTGCCTAGAGCAGGTAGGGAGCTGTCACTGTTACTGTAAAACACCCAGCAGCACTTTCTGCTACTACTGCAAAATTCTGAGTGTTTGCATCACACAACTGCCTTAGATACCATAAGCAGCCAGGTAATGGAGAAGTTAATTACTTAAGTACAATTAATTTAAGATATTCCCTTTGAATGTGTTAGTATCTTGGAGCTGGAGTTAATAACAAATTGTTTTCTGGAATTTACATTGCCTTTGCTGTTAGTGTGAGTTTGATTTTTAGTTTGTATTTGAGATGCGACATTCAGTCCTCAGCCAGTAATTGTCCTGAGAGCTGGAAGGTGCTCAGAGGTGAGTGACACTCAGTACTGGGTCTGGCTGTGATGGAGCCCACATGGTGATGTGGTTTTAGGTTTGTTACTAAAACAGAGCTGTGAAGGGCCCAGTGGTTCAGCTGTGGGTGACCACTGCGTGCTCAGTGTCAGGGCCATCTGTGTTTCTTCCTCAGCGCTTTCCTTTCAAAAGCTGGGGAGGGTTGTGTGTTGGGATGGAGACTGCCTTCGAAGCAGATGTCTCATGTGGGGAGGGAAAACATTACAGGCAAAAAAAGAACCTGCAAGCCCTGGAAAACCATGCTGCCTCTGGATCTGATCCTCACCAGATGTGCCCTATTCTGGGCTCTGCCTGCTTAGCCCAACAGCTTCTCACCCTCCTCTTGTTTCCTTTCAGAGTCAGAGCTGGAAGTCATGAGTGTCACTCCAGGTATGGTGCAGACAGCACTGCCAAACCCTGTCTGTGCAAGGGGAAGAGGGCAGATCCCTGAGCAGCACAGAGGTTTGGATCTGTGCAGGGGGAGGGAAGAGCACACACAGCATCCACAGCCTGTCCTCTGCCAGCCTGGCAGTGCCTTGGCCCAAGGCCTGACTGTGATGGGTAGCAGGGAGAGCTCCAGGCTGCTTTGTTTATCTGCCCACCAAATGTCTGTGTGCTGGGATAGAATTAAGGAAGTTGGGCTGGTTAGGCTTGTTTGCCTGTGTTAGGTGGAAAAGTTTAGTGGCCTTGCACTCTGCTGTGCCTGCTATGTATGGATTCAGCTTTGGAGGAGAGTGTGAGCTTAGGAACTGGCAAAGACTCAGAGGGTGTTGAAGGAGGATGCCCAAGATGAGTTCTCCACCCCTCTTGAACTGTCAATGACACTGTGGTTTAGGGAAGTTTCACAATCACCACTACAAGCTGGAGGGAGAGAGTCAGCATGAAACAAGCATATTTGCCTTCTGCTCTGATACTCCCCTGAAAAAAGAGCCCAGGCATATGCCTGTGTATTTTTGGATGTTGTAAAGAATAGATGTGAGAAGATATTTGGCTAAGCAGCACCAGGGAGAAGGGGAGTAGTAGATACAATCCCTTTGAAATTTTCTGTGGTAAAAGTCTGAGTAATTTAGGGTGGTGGTTCATTTACCTGTTTTTTCATCTTTCTTAACAACTCGTTGATAATTCCCTTTTGTTTGTCTTTCAGGGTTGCCACCTGAGGATGATTTCCAAAAGATCATGCTTTTTGGATCAAAGGTGGCCCAAGGGCAGGTAGAGGCCACAGTCATTGCTCTGGCTGTTGTAGGAGTCCTGCTGCTCGTGGCTGCCGGTGTCCTTCTGGGAGCAGTTATCCATCTTGAGAGGCAAAAGCGGCTACGGCGCAATCGGAGATCCATCCTGGATGATGGATTCAAACTCATGTCTCAAAGGAATTCAGGGCTCTAAAAGCCACGTACAAATGCTGGGCTGTGTGCTTGAAGCAGGGGCTGGATCCTTGTCCACAGAAAAGATTTTGGGGCATCATTTCAATTGTGTACTGTACTTCTGTAGAAACTGAGGAGGGAGAACTGGAGCCCTGACCTCTTCATGTATCCTTCTCAGCCCTCTGTAAAGAAAATGTCCACCTGGGAGAGATCCAAGGACCCTTTGAACTGGCTGAAGACAAGTAATGACTGAAAAGAAAATGGTCCTTCTTAAACACTTTCCTTTCCCAAGAAAGAGAGGAGGCATTTTCTTTCTCCAGAACAACTCCATTTGGTCTTTCCTAGCAGACTGGTTTAGGCCACATTCCAGTCTTACTCCATTTCCAGAACTGAGCTGGGAATTGTCTTTAAGAAACTGTGAGCAATTAAAATAATTACTGTGAAGGCAGGGGAAAGGTAATATTTTCAGTTCTGTGAATCAGTTAAGAATACAAAAGAGAAATTGTTAATTTAGAGTTGGATTATTTTTTGATGAGCAAGTGGGCAGACAAAAATTAAGGGTAGTGCATGTCATAGCGAGTGCCCCATCAAGGACCATGACAAGAACTGTGCCTTGCTGTCCGCCTTGCTGTGACATGTCCTTCTGCTCTTGGCCTCCCCCCCTGGCCCTGGGGTGCTTTTGTGTTGGGATCAGGCACCTCCTGGTCCCTGTTCTCTCTGCCACAGCTGCCTGCCAGGTGCCAGACTGGGTGTGGGTGGTGGGACTAACCCCAGAGTTCTGTAGCCCACCCGTGGGCTGTGGTAGCCATACTCCAGTGACAGCCATGCCCTCATGTCACTGTCACATCACCCTGTGGGCCAAGTACCCTATGAAGTATCTGATTTTGGCTCACCCCCCTGAATTTGCATTATTCAAAGAGATGCAGATTAGTGCTTCCATATTTCTTTGCCTGGTTTTAAAGTGGAAAGAACATAAAAGAGATCTATTCTGGGTGGCTTTCAGAGGCAATTAAAGCAGCTAAATGGCTGCTGGGGGCTCTTTAGGTACAACAGCACTGTTTTCTTCAGAACAATAGTTGTCACATATTTAATCATGTTCAATTCATATTGGGTCCCTGCATATTTCTAGCTGCCTTTTCCTTTGGCAGTGAGGACAAAGCTCATTAATTTTCTTTCATTACACTTCATTAAGCTTGGTGAGGGTCTGGAGGGCAGTTGAATGCTCTGAATATGGATGCTCTTTGCTCAGATTCAGGCCTGGTTCAACTGCTGCTGCAAAGCAGAGGTTTCTAAGCCCATCAGTCCTGGGGAATTTAGAAGCTATGGCATCAGAAATAAGAACCAAGAAGGAAGGCTTTATTTTATTTTTTCACCACTGGTGTGTTAAAAAATAGATCAAAACTGTTTTGGGCCTGCACTGAGGCAGAGGAGTGAGTGCAAATGTATTCCCCTTGCTTCAGGGCAACAGAACAGAGTCGTCTCCCCTTCCTGCAGCTCTGCAGCCTGGACTGAGCCTGGGGTTTGAGCACAGGCCCCAGGCAGGGTAGCACAGGGTGGGTAGCTGGATTTCACACATTCCTTAAACAGCAGGCTGCCAAAATTCCTCCAATGTAATGTTCTTTGAGTCGGAGGAGCATCAGAGGCAGAGGACTCCTCTCCAGCTGGGTTGTGAGGAGCATGGGGCCCATGTCCTGCAGGAGGCTGCAGCTGAGCAGCTCTGATGAAGGGCTGTGTCCTCTGACAGCCTCTTCCTCCACAGACCGAGAAAACTCAAGGGAATACTTTGGACAAAACAGAAACAGATCATTTTGTGCTAGAACTTTCTGTTGCAACAAACTGATAAAGAACAGTTTATCAGCAAGTTCACAACTGCCTCTACTCGGGAGTTGGGTTGCTTCAAGGTCCTGGTGATGCTGAGCTGGAGCCTGTAAACAAGTGTTTGCTTTGGCAGCAACTCTATCCTTTGAGCATCCTCTGTATCTGTTTGTACCAATCCCTGATGCACCTGTGGCTCCTGAGGAGTCACCTCAAGACGACAGCAAGGGGAGCAGAGGTTCAGCATTGCTGCTCCCCAAAAACCTTTTGGATGTGCACATAGAAACATAAATACCATTTTATATTTTTTCTCAAAACACAGAAATTAATGTGGAATTAACCCGTGGCACCCAGTGAAACAACTGACACTGGTAATTGTCAGCAAAAGGGTTTGCTGGCTCTCAGCTGTAGTGCAGCCTCTGGTTCTGAACTAAATTTCCTTGTGGTCCAGACTGGTTGTGCAGGCTGTTTGCAATTTCGTTGGCAAATTATAGGAGTGATTGCAAGCCTGGAGTGATGTGCTCATAGACTGCCTGGGGAGAGGAATTCAGGCACAACAGCTGCCAAAGCAAGTTAAAATCAGAGGATGGATCTGAGCAGAAGTGAAAGCTGGCCTCCAGCTTATTCCTATATGGAATCTAGGATATGGAATTTTGGAATAAGGCATTTTGCACACACAAGGTACCAGACCTGCTGCAGCATTAGTCTTGGAAACAATCGTTGAATTCAGTCACTGACTAATCTGGGATGTGAAAACAGCAGGACTGGGCATGTGAATGATCAAACAGCTATTACAGAAATTAGCATTCATGGTGTTTAAAATCAAAGACAGTCTAGCTTGGAAATCAATTTGGTTTTTAATTTGCTCCTATTTTGGGGCAAGTAAATCTGTTGTTCAGCAGGTGCTATATGAACCTGATGTCCTTTGATGTTCTAGACAGACAGGCCTTGTTCTACATTGTTTAACTGTGGAAAGGATTGTTGAGATGAAACAGTCGCCTGTGCCTGAAAAGCACCAGGGAAGGAGTAAAGGAGGAGTTCAGCCTGTTGGGAGCAAAAGAAAACAGGCATAGGCAAAGATCCTGCTGTGTAAGGGACACTTCAATGGTTGGCATGTGTGTCTGGTAGGCTAAGGAGACAGAAATTCTTAGTGTCATCAAGTATAACAAAGAAATTACATGTTACTTTGTGTACAGAAGGATGTTCATATGGGAAGTTTTGCAGTCTGTCACTATAAGGAGCTGACAGAAAACCCTGCCTGTTGGACCTTCCCATTGGATCCTTATTTTTCATATTTAGGAGTTTTCTTCAAAGGAAAGCTTTTCCTTTAGAGGCAAGTGATGAGCAGCCATCTTCTTTGGGTCAGGCTGACACACTTTGTGAGAAGCAAACATGCAGAAAGCAAAGCTGAGAATGGCAGTGAGCCCAGTGTGTCCCTCCTGCTGCTGGAGGCTGTGCTGGAATGTGTATGAGGAGGAAGCTGGTCAGCACTCTGGTACTCCAGTACAGCAGGAGGAACTCCTTACTGCTGCATTGAGCTGAAACAATCTTCACCGTTCTTTCATCAGTACAGACTAGAGCCTACAGCAGCTGGAATTTGAGTCTGTCCCTTTCTCCAGCCATTGGTACAGACTCAAGGCAACTGCCTGGGAAGCACCAATGAATGTCCTGAAGCAAAGCTGCCACCCAAGCACAGAGCTGTGGTCTCCCCATGAGCCTGTGGTCCTCCCTCTGCCTCCCTGCACATCCTTGCTCCCTCTGAAGGTCTGGCTGCAAGTCTTATGTCAAAATAGCTTGTGGCTCTTGGTTTTCACTCTGCAGTCTTTAGAGATCCTCAGCTTGGGGATGTTTTGTGATGTAGGCTGGAAGAACCATCCAGGATCCCTTGGCATGGCTAACTACCAGCCTGAGAAGCCCAATGGGTGATGAACCACCTCTGGATGTCAGTCACGACTTTTATGCCTTTGTTAATATTCCAGATGCACAGCTCAGAAATGGATCCTCATAGGTCCTGTTCTCACTCTCAGTGACTGGGACTCACAGACTCATGGCAGAACTGCAAAATTTAGGTGTAAAAATAACAGGTTTCACAGTTGCTTTATGAGGAACCTTCTGGGAAATCAATTGCTGGTGCTGTGGCTGAGTTACGTGATTTCCCTTGGGTGAAGGTCTACAAAGGCTTGATAAAACTGATTGCAGTGTTTCATTAGCCAGCAAATTCCCAAAAGGCTGATCATCCATCAGAGCATCAAATCACTGTCTGCAGTGATTCAGAATGGGAGACAAGGCCACATCTTTTACCACTTTGAGAAACTCGGTAAAAGCACTGTCAGGGTAAATCATCATCTTCAGTCATGTTGAGAGCCTGAAGACTGGTTACAAGTGCAGGGGCTGTGGGGAAATGAGTTTGAAAAGCTCCAGCTCAGCCACAGTGACACAGCGATGGAAATGCCCAGCAGCACCAGTTAACAATGGTTGATGCCTACATGCTGTGACCTCAAGGACTGTAAGGAAATAGCTGGCATCTCGAGGGCTTGTACAGGGCTTTGGGAATAAATTGATGCTGTTTCTTCATTGTCCAAGAGTTTAAATAGCAGTAGGTGACACTGGCATTTCAGCAATTTCCTTCTTACCCAGGGGAACATCAGTATTGCTGAAACACAAACTATATCCTAATTTGGGGGATTTTGAACAGTCAGGTGAAATGGAACCAAGATTTAAAATTCTTCTCATTCCATTTTGCCCAAATATAACCCAATTAAACCAAAGAGCTTCTCAGACCTTGCCTATATTCAATCAGAAATCATCAAATCCCCATATCTAGAGCCACACGGCTGCTACACTTGGTCTTTGACCTCTGTCAGCTCTTTAGTTACACAGTCACACTGCTAGGAATTTCCTGTGAATCCTTTTCTTTAGGCTGCTTTCTGCTGCTTTATTTATCCACCCCTCAATAACTTCACTGCCTCAGTAGTGCTTCGCAACAGTGGCTGCTTTATGGGTTCCATGCCTGCCTACCCACCAGGGATCTGTCTGACTGACCGCCTCTCTCAGGGTCTCCTGGTGCTCTACATGCTCTGTTGAACAGTTATTTGAGTCATCTGCAACATCCAGCTTTACTGCAGCTTCTCTCTGAATGGTGAATCTTAGAAAAACAGCAAATTTATTTTACCAGTGTGTTGCCATGGCAATGTCACATCTGGATCTTGTGCCTGTTTATACCTGGACACCTTTCTGTAACTGAGAGTCTGGAGTCAGAGAGCAGATGATTTTGATGGATTAGGGCAGTAAGTTATAAAGCACATTCTGAACATGTCCTGAGCCTTTCTGGGTCTGTCCCTGGCCTGCCAGCTGACGGCCCAGCTTTCTGTAGGCTAAAGATACATAAATTACTAAACCGAATGAAGGAGAGTCAGCAGATTCCTGCATGCCTTGTCCCAAAATGACAGCAAATAAATGTCACCCTGTGGACTGGAAAGGCAACAAGAGTTGACTAGGTTTATGCCCAGCGCAACAAACTCCTGACAGCAGGGTACAATCCCATGAGTGCTGGAGCTCAGCTGGGCTTCTCTGAGGTGCTGGTTTAATTTGTGTGGTGAAAAAGAATCTTTTCAGCAGGTTGCCTACCTGTTGCACTGAGCATTTTGATGCCAAACCTCTGTGAAGACAGAAGTAATTTGTTCTGTTCCTGCTGAGCAAGCCCCTTGCTGGCTCCCGGGTATGTGTCACATTTTTGCTGTGGAAAACATGATCAACTGAGTCTATGGAGCACAGTACAGAGAGGCAGAATGTGAGAATTGATGGAGGGAAAGCCTGCAGGACTTTGGAAGGAAGGAGGCTCCTGAAAGAGCCTTAGTCAGGAATGGGAACTGCAGTTTGTGTGCATGGCTGCTGCCCTGGCAGTATCAACCTCCTCTGTCTGGGGTTTGTGGCTGACCATGCCAGCCCAAGTGCTGTGGGTTCTAGGCCTGGGTCATCCCTCCCAGTCCTTGCCAATACACTGTCCACACCTCTGGGCTTGCACTGATGCTCCTCACCGGCCCCTGAGGAATGTTTTCATTGCTGTCAGAGCACTTAGCACAGACACAGCACACCTTCCATGTCCTGTGTGTCAGCTCTGGGAATTTGGCTGCACAGAGACCAGGGAAAAAGTCAAACTGTCCAAGATGCTGATTAGGAACCGATGGAGCAAGGTGGTGACTAGAGATTTCAGGGCTGCTTTTGCCTCCACTTGGCGTGCTTTTCTATGGCAAAAAGGCACTACAACACACAGAAAATTCAAACCAAATGCTTATGCAGAAGTAGTTGCTATGACTATTGTTACACACACATGAGTATCTTTCTAGTGTTCTTGAAAATCTGGCCAGCTGCTAATGCTTATGAATGCTTCACCCTCCAGCATCTCCAGCTGCTCAGCACTGGCTCCAGAGCTCTCTGCCCAGCACAGGTCAAGGCAGCACCATGGATCAGAGGGCAGAAAGCATGCTTTGTGCAGGATTGTTTGTTTTGCTTCAGGTTGACTCACACAAACGTTCCAATGACTCAAAAAGAGCAGATATTTTCTTATGGAGGCATTCTGTCCTAGGCCTGAGGTTCACCAATTTAGGTGCTGTTGTTGATGATAAAACCTTTGCACTAATAACCACTTCCACTCGCAGCTCTCAAGGTTTTTGAGCATTATCCTGTTAAGTTGGCTGCTGAAGGAGTTTGTAAAACTGCCAAGCACAAAACCCTCTGTCCAGTTCGAGAGAAGTTTGGATGTAATCCAGGGCCACTTTGCCTCAGATTGACTATAATTAAAATTTTGCAATACCTTCTGGAGATGAGATTTATGTGCAAATCAGGTACACCCTGGTGTCCAGCCACATAAAACCTTTTTTGGCCAGTGTTAGAGGTGCTGTTGTTTTCAGTGTATGAAAGGAGACAGCCTGTTCCCAAACAGATTATTATTTTTGATCTTTCATGGGGCTAAATTCTGAGAAATTTTCAGAAAACACAAGAACTAAGAATGTCATTCATTTCAAAGGGATCAGGATTAGAGCTAAAGACAGGAATAGCAGTGTTCACCTCTAAGCTACTTTTGTAAAATGAGATACATTTCCCTGTGTTTTGGCTCAGTCCTTGGTCAGCACCTTTGGAACTGCTGGGATATTGTTTAAACTAGATTTGGGCTTCCAAACAGCCTTCAGCCCAGCTGAGCTGAAGGAAAGCAGTATAAGACAGCAAGTACCTAAATAACCTTCCGCTAGGAGATCCTCCTGCTCCCAGACACCATGTCCTGGGTGTCCATATCAGCAGAGTGGTGAAACTGATGCCTTCTCCCTGCCACACACATCCCACACATGCCTGGAGGGGCAGGGCAGGGCTACCCCAGGCCAAGGGCAGAAAATTGTGGTTCCTAAACCCACCCAGCCATGCCAGTGCTGCCCCTTCTGCTGGCAGCAGTGTCATCACAGCTGTTCCTGGTCTAAACATGACAAAGAGTCCCAGGTGCTCATTTTACAGAGAGGAATAATTAATTGGTGATTTCATGAAAGAAGCCTTGCTTGATAACAAGCAGCTCTTCAAGTGCCCTGGCTGCAGGAACCCCTTTCAGAATAAATCACATGGTTCCTTCTTGTTTGGAAGAAAACTCTCTTTTCCATGAGCATAGAGACACCTGGAGCCTGAGCGCGCCTCCTCGGACTATGAGTAGCCTGTGATTGTGGCCAGCTGTGCCCTTGTTTCTCCCTGGTTCCCCAGTGTACTGACTCCAGAGTGAAGTCAAACCAAATAGCTAAAAAGTGAATGGAGAGAAACATTTCTAACTCAGATTATTTGGCTCCCCATATTGCATCTTCCCCCCAGCTGATTTCAGGACAGCTGCAATTGTAGATATGATCGGTTAATGACCAGAGAAGATATAAGCCCTCAGAGAAGCTGTCTGTGTTTGGTTAATGCCTGAGTCTGTCCAGCCTAAGGAGAAGGTCATTAATTTAGGTAACCAGAAGCAGAAAAGAAAAAAAAAATGTAGGAATTTGTAGTCTGTGTTGGAAACCTCTTATGTAGGAAACTTCCCACAGAGCTTTGTATTTCTTTTTAAATTCTGATTGTTAGAAAAGAGGTAATAGAGTCTCAAGCTTTATTTCTTTCTCTTGTGCAGTTCCCTCCTTTCAAGCATTTCTTCTGAGCTGAGAGTCTCATAAATTCCCAGTCTTTACAGGAAACTAGTTATGATGATGACTGCAGCCCTGGTGGCATCATTCCTCATTGAGATTCACTGGTATTAAAGAAATTAATGACATTACCTTAAAAAATGTGTTCTGGAGGCATGTGAGGTCTCGTCAGGCTGCGTCATCAAGCACAGCCTTTAGAATCAGGATAGTTTAACTCAGGCACTTTTTTCTTTCCAGCTCACATGCTTCCCTCCACCAAGGGACTCCTGTTCTCAGTGATTCAGCCCTTTGGAATGGCTTTATCTGTCTTTTAGAACATTTCTTCCTTTATTGTTAGCATTGTTACTTCCAGGACAGTGAATGATTCACATCTTGCTAATGGGTTTGGCTGATCTGCGTCCCTTCAGTTTAACATGGAATGAGGATATTCTTCTTGTCCCTTGCTTGTTTTAGGTGTGTGATTTCCATCTCCGTGAAGAGGTGCTGAGGCACACGGTGGTAGAATTTAGCTGGGAAATGGTCAACTACCCCTTAAAGCCAGCTGTGCCCCTGCTGCGGGTGGGGCAGCACAGCACCAAGCAGACATCCTGCCAAGATTTCTCCTGCTGCAGCTCTTGTTTGGTGCTCTGTTTTGAGCACTGACATCATGTTTTGAGCTTGCCAAGGAGCCCTTTGGAGCCCAGAGAGTCAGGAATGCTCCCAGGATGGTGTCAGTGCCCTCGCCTTGGTATGTCAGTGTGCCAGAGGGAAGTTTGCCTTCGGGGCGTGTGGTGCCTCTGTCCCTGAAATTTTGGATGTTTAAAAGAGATGTGGGGATTCACAGATCATCTGAGAATGTGAATGTGGCATCTGGTATCTAAAGGAAATAGTAAATGTAATTTTTTTTTTCCCTTGCAAGCCAGGAATTGTAGTGAGTGCAGCTGGGGCTGTGGCAAGGCTGTAAGAAGATAAAACAAAGCAGTGCTTTTCCTGGAGCTGTTGGATAAAGGGTAATTGAAAAGAAAGAAGGGACTGAATGAAAGAAATGTTTTTCATACTATGAATGCAAACTAATCCAAGTTAGAGTAGTCATCAGTGTTTCCAAAACTTAGCCCCTGAAACACTGAAACATTTGAAGAAATGAAAAAGAAAAAACAAAATCCCAGAGTGAATAAGAGGCACTGAAAGAGACAGAATACTTTAAGGGCAAAAGAATCCCAGGGGAAGATGCCTGGACTGGCAGGGGTATGAAGGGCACTGTGGAGTAGGGGAGTGCTGGCAGGTGAAGGTGAGGCGTGATCTTTTGGGCTGAACTGCTCCCAGAACTGACCTCCCCACACTTGAAACAAGGTCGGTTTCTGCTTCTCATCATCAATCTACCACCACTCTCCTCCTTGCACCGGGCTGTGCTGACCAGAAACATTTATCTCCTCCAACTCTGTACAGAGACCCCAAACTCAGTAACTGAAGTCTGAGTTGAGAGACTGAAGTTGGAAATTTTGTGATTGTAGAGAAATATTTGCTTCTGAAGGGAAGCAAAATTGTTTTTTTGATTACATTTTTACTGGAATGGGGTAAAATTGCTTGTCCATAGCTAAAACTTCAGATTGTTATTGACGATGTTTATATCTTGCTTTTCATTCAGATTTTCAGAGAAAAACCAACATTTTCAGAACACAAATACAACCTGCAGATCCCCATGTATTTTGCAATCACTCTCTGAAAAAGAAAGCTGTTGTTCACATGCAAGTTTTGGAACTGTGTGTTCAGGGCTCGTGAACAACCTGTCTTCAGTAGTGTTTCCTTTCAAATCATGTTTTGTGTTCTGCTTCACTTATTCAAGGACCAGAGCTCTTGATTCCTGTTTGAACATTCGTAGCTGCTAGTAAGGTCAGACTGGGGATTTTCTGGCTGTTTTTCAGAAACTTCAAAGCAGTTTTCAGTCTACTCCATCCTCCCAGAGGAGTTCCCTTCAAACTCAGGAAAAAAGACACGACAGAAGCTTCCATGGCAACTCCCCTCTCTCTGCCGGTGTGACCTGGCTCCTGAACAGCCTGTCTGGATTTTCCTCCTGATGTTGAATCATCTGGAAAGTAAAAAAACCCCAAAACATTGCCTGAACTTGGCAGTGCTTGCTTCCATCTCCTGATGGACCATGACAGGCAGCTACCATGTCACCTCCTCTGTACATCCTGTCTCTGCTGTATCCACTGAGTCTTTGCCAAGAGCCAATCTTCTGGATTAGTGCATGTTAAATTCCATGTCCTGAACTGAGAGAGAGTCCCTTGGTCTTACTTTACATCCATTTGATAGTCATAGGGAATAACATTAAATTTTAGGATATAACATTGACCTTTCTTGCTGCTGGGAGAGACGTGTCTCTACCTGCATCAAGAGCTTTGCTGTGAGTGACCTGTGTGTGTGACAGCCAGTCCCCACTGTGTGTCTGGCACATGGAATTACAGATAATTGCAGGTACTTTAGAGAAGCCACAGAAAACCTGTCAGGTACATTGTATCGAGCTTCATAATGGTGATGGCCTGGAGCTGACTCTTCTTCTTGTGAGAAAATTTCTCTTTTATTAAATTTAGAAAAGTAACAGAGTCCGTGAAGCAAAGAAAAATAACAAGTAGGAAAAATTTACTTACAACACGTGTTGGGTGCCTTGGCCAGGT
>JAWWEU010000138.1:6653899-6685489 GCA_035583155.1 Acropternis orthonyx | reverse complement strand
GAGCCCGGTGTCCCCTCGCTACAGAGCCCGCTGTCCCCTCAGCACAGTGCCCGATGTCCCCTCAGCGTACAGTGCCCGGTGTCCCCTCGGTTCAGAGCCCAGTGTCCCCTCAGCACACAGAGCCCGGTGTCCCCTCAGCACACAGTGCCCGATGTTCCCTCAGCGTACAGTGCCCGGTGTCCCCTCAGCACAGTGCCCGGTGTCCCCTCGGTACAGAGCCCGGTGTCCCCTCTTTGCACAAAACCAGCGCCGCGAAGTCACAGCGTTCAAGCCCCCCGGGACTGGCCGGTCCCGAGAGGGGAGGGCCCGCGGGGGTGACCGTGGCCCGGGGTGGTCTAGCCCGGTTGTCGCCGGCCGCTCATCCCCGTGGCGGTGGGTGAAGGTGTCACCCCCAGCCCTCACCGACCGCCAGGCTCGGCAGCGCTGGGGTGCTCCGAGAGAACAAGGGTTTCTCAGTGAACTTGAAAAACCGTATCAAAATGAGATATAGACTTGGGCACCGATCTGAGCCTCTCAGTCATCTGCAACAGGAGATAAGAACGTGATGTGATAAGGAGTGTGTGTGTGTGTGCCCAGCTGTCCCTGGAGGTTCACCTGCAATTCCAGAGGCGCCAGATGCCAGTAAAGCGGGCACCATCATTGCTCAGGATATGCCACAGTGCCAGCACTGGAGCTCCGGAGCTGTGCCAGCGTCTCAGCAGGGACCCCTTTGGCCTTGGACACAGCAACAGCCAAGGAGCTCAGTGTCTCTGCTGACAGACACAGCCAAACAAATGAGATGAGGCTGCCTGAGCTCCAGCTCTGGTCATTGTGCTGACCCCTGGGCTCCTGCAAAGCACAGCGGTTTTGTCCCCAACACCTCCCCGACCGACCGGAGCCTCCAGTCTGGCAGGGGACTTGGGGGCTCTGCTAGGGCTGGGGGAGAGGGGGGATTGTGGTAGGGCTGTGACACTCACAGCCACAGAGATATCAATAGAAGGTGGAACTGCCTGGGCTGGACTCCAAGTTAGCACAGAACTCCCCACTGGAAGCACTTCCAGAGGGAGGCAGCGAGCAGAGATGTGACTCGTGGCACACACTGGGATGGAGAACTCTGAGCAAATGAACAAATCAAGCACTTGTGAGTGAGCCCCGCTGAGTGTCTCTGCCACATTCCTGTTGAGGCTCAGGAAGTTTCAGGACCTCCTCCAAAATCCTTTGTTATTCATGCATCTAAAAATAGGTCTTGACAACTGGATTGCCATGGTCAACCAGAGCAGAGTAGCCAAAATACGTCTGCTACACTTCAAAAAAGACCAGGGAGGTAACAGATTTCCCATGAAGCTGAATGAAATGTTGAGGGTGTCAGTTTTATCCTGTGACATAACATCTCTCCTTTCCAGCTGATGATTTGTCAGTAATATTATTATACTTATTATATATGAAGGCCCATGACTGGAAAACCCTTGCCCTGGGGAAGTTAAAACAAACAGATGAATCCCACAAATTCTTTCCCCTGTCATTAACATGTCTCCCAGAATTTCATCACTGCTCTAAAGACTGCTTTGAACAACATGTCATTTTTTTTCTCAATTTCTCCCCATGAGTCAGCATCCTGTCTTTTGTTACTTTTCTCATGAGTATCCTGAGGTGGCAGAATCAGACTAGCAATAAATCACTATAAATCAGTACTTGTTTCCATGGCTTTCAGGGAAGGAATGAAATATTTCCTTGGTTGCATAACTGAGTTCATAGAGCCGGCTGTACTGCAGAAGAGCACAGAGCAGAGGAGGTTTCCTGGAGATGCCCCCGAGCCCCGTGCAGCAGGTCAGCCTGGTGGGATCGGGCACCTGAGGGCCTAGCCAGTCCAACAGGTGACTGGGTGTCACCCAGTCTGAGGGACTTTTAGCCCAATCTTGTAAAACATCATGCACTGAGTACCTCTGACTGTGAACTAAAGGTTATTGGCTGCGTTACGGCCTACAGCATGGTACTCTATTTCACGTGCCTCCAGGGTATGTTTCAAGCCTTCACACGTGGGATCAGGTCTGTTTGTCTCTGGGCAGAGTGCTTCCTTCTGATGACAGGGCACCTGTGGGAGTTTCATCATCACAGTTTGGATCCTACAAGGTTTCCAAAAAGTGTGTTGTGAAAATGTTGCCCACTTTCTCATTGGGCTTTTCTTCTTTTATCCCCTTTATTCTTTTAGATAGAAATATCAATCAGAAGCATTATTAAAACTGCTTCGAGTCTGCCATCACCTCGAACTGGAGGGATGCCCCTGACAGCTGCTTCATCACAGCTGCCAGCTGTCTTCAGGACTTGTGAATTTGCAGTCACTCAGGAAGGTCATCACAGAGTTAAAAGTTGATAAACTCAGCAAAATACCAGCCAAAGGAGATTACTCACAGCCACTTATGCAGGCTGCACTCGTTGTGTTTGAAGAGATGCTCCAGGCTTGGAAGCAAAGCCATTGCTTTGCAAGAAGGAACTACTTTACCCAAATCCCAGAATTGTTCTTCTCCTGTCTCCAGCACACTCTGAGTTAGAGTGGGCTCCGGGTGAAAGGCCACCCCAATGATTTTTGTTCTGTGTTGGATGAAGCTGATGTGAGTGGACTGTATGTTGCCTAAAGGTACCAAAACCCTCCCTGTAGATCAGCAGGCTGGAGTGAGCCCCCAGCCTGGCAGTGATAACCAAGGAGGGCTCCCTACTCCTAAAAAATCAGGACTTTTCCCTAAGTATATACATGCATTTAAGTTATAAAATGCTGGCAGCTGATGGGGATGTCACAGGAGATTGTGGGTGCTGCTGAGCAATGTAAGCAAAGGAATCAAAGCCCATTGAGGCTCATGGCCCTGTCAGGTGCAAAGGTGGCAATTCAGGTGCTGGCTATGTGTCCCTGCACAGCTGCAGCTCATCCCCTCAGCACTCAGGTTTTATTACCAGGAGCCAGCTCCTCTAGACCCAGTTCCTCAGCACCCTGCTTTCCTTGCATTACCCCCAGCAGCAGCCAGATCCATCACTCCCAGAGACAGATGAGCTCATCACCACAGAGTGCCTCATTGTTTGGGTTTTTTTCCTCTGCCTCCTCCCCAGTTTCCTGAGTTGCTCTTTTGCCCTGTGATACAGACAATGATGAACTTGCCTTATGAAACTTTAGTGAATAGATATTCAGCTGGATTCTCTCTGTGTGTACATAAGTATTCAAGCCTCATTTGAAGCACAACCCCCTTCACAGATAATGTGAAGCACAGACCTTTCCTATCTTCTCAAAAACTTGTGGAATTCACACACAAAAAATTTGATCTGAGATCTTTGGAGGCTGGATCATGTCTTGGCAGCTGTTGCAGGTACCACCCTTCCAAGGGACCTTGTGAATTAGAGTAAATATTCACTGAAGGGATGCTTCTGGGACTTTTTCCCTGCTCAGTCATACCCAGAGGCTCTTGTCTGATATCATTAACTTTCCTGCAGAGAAAATCACAAGTTCTCTCAATTTCTAGAAACTGAGATACGAAATCCAAGCCATGTGCAAAGAACTTGTTTCTCAGCAGCTTCACCTACTGTTACAATCTCTTAAACTGATGTTCCTCCTTGGTAAGTCACAGCTGGCAGAGAACAACGGAGGTGCAGCCTCATGGTTGAGTGCTGGGCACTGGTGGGATGGCAGCAGTCCTGGCACTAAGCACAACTCATAGGGATCTGGGAGGGTGTGTGGCAGCCAGGGAAATCCGTCAGATAAGGCGACTGGAGCCTGCTCAGACCAGCTACTCATGCCTTGGCACGAGACCATTCTCACTCTTTTTCCTGAGGCAGGCATAGGTTTAGCTCTTTTCTAATATTTTTAGGTCTGGAAGTCTTGCAAGCACTTGTATGCTGTTTCCCATCTATCCCATCCCTTGAAGTGCCTTTTCCATAGTGGCACCTTCTTCCTCTTGTCTTTGGTAGAACCAAATCTTTTCTGACTCCTCCAGCTCCTTCTCGCTCCTTCTTCTTTTCTGGTGATGTTGAACTAATGATTCTGGGCATAAAGCCATCAGGGGAGGAGGCTGCAATGTTCCTGTGTGGTGATTAATGGACAGTGTTCTTGGAGCAAAGTGAGCTGACTCTTTAAAACAACGTTCATCAAAGGGAAAAGCTTGCTGGTTGCTAATTTATGAGGGAGAGTCAGTACCCTCCCTCTGTGGGCTGATAATCCGGAACTGACTCACTGACTAAAATTGTTTAAACTGTTGTATTTCTGAAGTGTTGCGTTTCAGACCAGGGCTTAAAGGACCAGGAGCCAGCCCTTAGGCATGTGTCACCATCCATCTTGAGGGAACATTACAGCACAGGGGTAATCTCAAAAAACTCTAGCCATCGAAGCTGCCTCTCCAGTTGTTCCAAATAACCCCAGTTTCCCTGTTTTCCCATAAAACCCATGCGCTTTGAAAAGAGGCAATCTTCTTAGGAAGCTGGTAATTGGATATAACATAGAAAAGAGATTATCCCACCAGTATGCTTGAGGGACTTGGTCAGGCAGACTCTCACAGGGGATGCCAGACACAGAACTGGAATGATGCTCAGAGCTATGCATGTCTTGAAACTGTGTAATTATATCCTTGCCCAGCAAGGGGAAGCTTTCCTCCTCAGTGGGAAAAGCTCCTCCTGAGCTGGAGGGGCTTTGGCCAGAGTACCTCCCTCTTTGGAAAACACCCTTGCCTCCAGCAGACTCTTACATGGAAAGACAGTTTGAAACACAGGCCTTCCTCTGGAAGCCATTCTTCTTCATTGGTGCGTGGAAATTAAAAATCATCTAAAAAGAGAATTACTTCTGCTGCAGTCCAGCAGGGAATTGCTCAGCTCCCTTCACCATTGTCACTGAAGTATGGAAATATGCATCAACTGCAGGCACCCACAGCCTCACAAGCATCTGTCTCCATGGGGAGGCACTGAGGGACATGGGAAGCACTGAAAAATGTCGGGTCTTGCACAGGAATGTGCATAGTATCACACATCTGGGACCTTGGCAAGGATGAAAACTTGTTCGAAAACTTACTTTTCCAAACTCAGCTCCAGGGGCCCTGTCCCACTTGTCCTGAGTTGGTGGCTGGGCACTTATTGAGGGGAAGGGAGATCTGGCAGGTTCAGCAGTGATAAGCACCTGTATTTGGTAAAATGGGAGCCTGGACTTTGCCTTGCATCTGGCATTGAGCCTTTGACATCTCTGGGCAGAGCCACCCTCAGGGAAGGCAGGTAGAGTAGCAGAGGTCCCATGCAGGGTGATGCTTGTTGTGCTGGCACCCTGTTCCTGTGTCCCCACACTGTGCCCCAGCCAGGTATCCCATGAACCACCGACAGCCTGAATGCTGCTGTTCAAACATGGACAAATCATCAACCAGTCAAAAAACAACCAGAAAAGGTTGTGTTTCTTGGAGTCTTACCCAGTTTGCTGCAAATTGCTTGATGTGAGTTAAAACATTTGAAAATGACCCCAAAACTGCTATAAATTATATGTTTGGGTTTCTTGGTAGCCTGGGAATGGAAAGCTGCAGCAGCCCCATTCTGCTATGATTAATGCTATTTTAAGTTTCATCTCTTCAATGGAAAAAGGATTTCATGTCTTGAATATTTCCCTTTGCCATGGTCGTGCAGGAATCCTGAATATTGGTGATCTCATTAATTGTGTTCAACCTTCAGCAATCAGTCAGGTAGCAGACAGGCTTATGGAAAGGGGGTTTTGGTGGTAAAGTCATACCTTGGGCTAGAGACAAAATAATTCTTTTAAATGAACAATTATTGGAAAACTAAACACATATCGAAAAGGCCAGGCAAACTGCTGTAGAGAAGCAGTATCCTCCAAAATAAAGAGCTCCAGCTATTGAAGGTGCTTCTATGGTGTCTCCTAATAACCCCAGTTTCCCCATAAAAGCCGTGTGATTTTTTTTGGAGAGAGAAAGAGAAAATCAAAAGGAGGTGTCAGTCAGATATATTTTCCTTCTCTCAAGTCTCAATAAATGTCTGAGGCACTAGCACCAGGTAAGTGTGTCCCCTGAACATTTTCTTGCTTGGCTTTAGCTCTTGATTCTCTTTGGGGAGTGCAGAA
The DNA here is from genome assembly GCA_035583155.1 of Acropternis orthonyx. NCBI lineage: Eukaryota > Metazoa > Chordata > Aves > Passeriformes > Rhinocryptidae > Acropternis > Acropternis orthonyx. The sequence continues at coordinate 6,679,422 of JAWWEU010000138.1, read as the reverse complement.
AAATCCACCTTCTCTATAAAGAGTTTTTCATAGTAATTGCACTTCACTGACTGAACTTGTCCAGAACCTCAAGAATATCTTTCCTGACACCTTTCCCTGCTGAGATGGAGTTTTGGGAAATCCAGGCTTCTGCCAGCTGAGATACGAGTTTCCAGTATTAAAAATGGGGGAGGCTGTTTTGTGGCAGTGTCAAGTGCTGTCGACACCCTCGCTGCAGCTCAGCCCTGTGACAGCTGCGACCAGCTCAACCCTCTACGGGTCAGACATGTCACTTGGCAGAAATAAAACCAGCTGAGGAAGCCCTGCCTTTGGGGAACAGTGAGGCCTGTTCCCCTGTCACAGCTGGGATGCTGTAGGGGCAGCACTGGTGTTTCACTCCCGTGTGGTGTGCAGGGTTCATGCCAGTGTGCTCCCACGGGGTGGGCAGCAGTGGCCCTGGCACATGGCAGTGGTGCCCTTGATGTGTATGGCAGTGCCCATGGCGTGTGTGGTGGAGCCCGTGGTGTGTGTGGTGGTGCTGGTGGCGCCTGCAGTAAATGGGCTGGTGCCTGGGCTGTCGGTGCTGCCGCTGCACTGGCAGCTGCTGTGAGGGCAAAGCCTGGCAACTGGCCCCAGGTGAAGGCTGCAGGGTGTTCCCACTGTGAGAGGTCTTGGTGTCTTCATGAGGAAAAGGGACATGGAATGTGGGAACTCTGAGGGGACACCGCTGTGGGGCAGGTATGGGAGAGAAAGCAGGAGAGGGAGGGAGGGCAGGATGGCTTCCCTTGTTCCCTTGTTGCCTGGGCAACTTCAGTGTTTACTGAACAGGTTCCACGGAATAAAACAGGACAGCAGATGTGAGTGAAGCACTATAGAGATCTCTGCTGGCCACTCAAAAAAAGGATGCCTGGCACTGGGAAGCTGAGGGGAGGGATGGCTCAGAGACAGGACCTTTGAGCTCTTACTCCCACATTAATACTGATTCTCCCCCTTTGCCCTCAGCAAATCACTTCATTTCTCCATTCTTTCCTTTCTATTAAGTGAGGTTAATGAGAGCAATTTCTTTTCTTCACAGGAGGGCTGGGTATGAATTAATATTTGCCAAATAATATGAGACATAAAAGACAATATGGAATAAAATTGCTGTAGAGGAAATGCAGTTTTTAAATTGTTGGGATTTCAGGAGTGAAATAGCTGGGCATGATGGGTCTAAGACTGAGGAACACAAATTAATATTAGAAAGATTTGGGAGTTCATGTGATCTGGAATACCTGTGGCTGCCGTGCTGAGAACACAGGGTTTGGGGACCAGGGCACTGGTTTTCTGCAGAGCACAGAAAAGAGTTAGTCCCATCACTGGGAGTAGAGGGGAGATCGCAAGGGAACAGCAGGGATCTTAGTTATGGGTTTTGTCTTCCTTTTTGCATTGGCATGTTAACGTTATGGATCAGGATTCTAAGATAAACATTCCCAGCAGCAGACAAGCATTTCCCTTGGAAATCCTGGTCCAGCATTTATTCCTTTGCCAGCACGGGAGTGGGGAAGATAAATGAGGGAATCATATTGTTGGACTAGAGTCTGTGTTCGTCAATAATTCCAAGTAGTTCCTGAATTAGTCTATTACTAATAATCTATTTTCACCATAATTGGTAGGACAAGGGGTCTTGGCAGGCAGTGCATGAGACATACAGGAGAAAATTATTAAAGCAGAGCCAAAAATATCACCATACTGGAGTCATGAGTCAGATCCTGACCTTTCAAATAGCATCATGGAGAGCCTGAGCTCATTTGGATTGGATCCCAGGGATTCAGGTGAGAGTGACAGGAGGACTCAGCATGGCTAGTTTTGGATAGGGGGAGGAAGCTGGGGATGTCCTGAGGGGACACAGGCATATAAAAGGTATAAAGGGCTTCAGATGGCTCTCTGTCTCCTGCTCTGGCTCTGGTCTTCCTCCAAAAAAGGGTCACCCCATGCTGTTGAACTTTACTGTTTTACCTGGTGGTACTGCTGATCACCTCCCACAAAGAACATGCATCCCCTGGTTAGTGTGATTATCAGCAGTAATTAATTCCAGCTTCCAGTAATGCGTTACAACTTCTTCCTGATCTGCATTTTAAAAGCCCTTTGAGCTTGTGTTAAATCATGTTGGCTGAGGAAAGAGAAGTTATCAATCACTCATATGGAAACCACAATTCCTTGTGAACTGTTTGGACTACAAGAGACACAATTTCAGAGAAAAAATGCCAGTTGTGAGACTGGCCACAGAACTCCAAACCTGGTTCTGCAGGGAAAGCTGTGGGTGGACCCTTGGCAGGGCTAGGAAGGCCTTGTGCTGGGGACTTTATAAAGCTAAGCTGCTCCACAGAGGCCAAGAGGAAAAGCATTGCCCTGAGCAGGGACCCGTGGGATTCTCTGTCACCCTCTGGCCAAGGCCTCTTTTGGGGAAGCTGCTGCAGCAGGGCTTCATGGATGTGTGGGCAAGCCCTCAACTCCAGCACCAGGAGAGCCCCCAGCCACTCGGGGGAGTGTGCCTTCCGGGCTCCCACCTGTGGCAGCAACACTGGCCTCCAGCTGGCAGAGGGAGTGAGAGTGTCTGTGTCCTGTATCAGGGGTGAAGCTGTGACCCTGCTGAGGTTTGTCTACCCCTGCCCTCCCACTGCCTGGGATGTGATGCCTGCCAAGCCACACAGACAGCTGCCAGCAGCAGAGGAGTATTTGTCTGCATTCATTCCTTGTTAATAAAAATAAGTCCTTTTTAAGGTCATGGGCAGAGGAGTTTTGTCACATCCTGCTCTGTATCTCCACAGCAACTCCAAATACTCGAGCGGAGTAGTGTCAGTCTGTCTGCAATACATGAACTTTTGGGCCACTCCAGCTGTGTCCCCTGCCAGCCGCCTTTCCGAGCAGGAGTGTGTGGAACAGCAATGAGTGGCAGACCAGCAAATGCTGTCCTGGTAATGTCCCTGCTTCACTCCCCTAGGATGATGGGAGATGCTGCCTGTGCACCTCAGCAAAGTTCACAGGGTTCCATATATGGCAGATGGAAAAATAATTGGAAATTGGTCTCAAGAGTCAATCTCTTCTTCCCCTTGGATATGTGGGTGTTTGACCATGGATGTTTCACAGGATCATGGGCACGATTTTCCCCCTACTAAGAAAAAAATTATTCAGCCAGAAAAAACAAGCAAAAGATTCTGGTTGTGCTGATTCATAAGGAAACAATTTCTCTTCTATTTTAGCACTGTGCAGGAGGAAATTGCAGAGTGATTTGCTGGAGGAGCACAAAAAATTAGGATAGTACAGGTTGTCCAGAATTTCCTGGGTGTCTGATAATTCCTTCACAGCCTTAAAATCTGTGAGCAGGCTTGTGCTGCATGATATGGTGTCGATTAGAGATTCATCCTCATCTTCAGTAAGCTCCAACTACAGGAGCATAAGTGAAGGAGTCTGGAGCTCAGAGGTTCTAACCTATACCACTGGAAAAGGGCATCCAAGGGGCGGTGAATACTTGCGGTGATCCTGGCTGCATCAGGGTTTGTGCACAAGCTGTTGGATATGTAATAAACCTTCTCCCAGGGGTTCTTCTCGCCCTTGGAGTGGTGCTTTTGGCACCCAAGCCTAGGGGTTTGGGAAGACCTGAGGCTTTGTTCCAGCTCTGTGGAGGGAGAGTCTGGTGGGTCTGCTGCCAGAACTGATTCCTCTAGCTGGGCAGAGCTGGGGTGCAGAGTGAGTTCTGGTTATGCCTGCCCTGTGTTTCTGTCCTCCTCCAGCTCAGTACCCACAATAGTCAGGGGCTCTGTTCATCACAAGGATGCAGCTGAAGTTTCAGTTCCCAAATCTTGAAGTATTTTGGAGTTTCAGTTGAAGTTTAGGGTTCTTTTTGCATCTAAAAGCCTCATTTGCTGCCGTAATTGCCTATTCTTGTCTGCTTTTCAGAGCTGTGAAGTGGTTTCTCCCTCCAGTGAATCCTTCTATACCCCTCTCTCCTCTGCTGCTGGTCAGGCTGTTCCACAGTTTTCGCTTCCGTGAGTGTCACTGCAGTCCTCTGAGAGTTCAATGGCATCAGGTTATCCTGCCCCTTTTGCCTCTCATTATCCCAGTAAATGTTCTGCAATGCAGGAAAGACGCTCTTTTGTGATGTTTGGAAATGTCAGATCAGAACTCCTAAAAATTCTTCCTCTCAGAGTTTGCTCCCCAAACTATTTGCATTCTTGAACAGTGTCTACACGAAGGATTAGCTCCAGGATTGGCTCACCTGCAGTTACCTTTACTTCTGGTTTTTGAGGTCATGGTCAGCCCTGTCTGTGTGTAGTTTTTAACACTAAGGGAGCATTCAGCCAACCATGTGCTGAGATGTGGAAAAACAAATCCATGGGGGCTGGGGGAAGTTGAAGGACACAAAGAGAATGAGGCTGAGCTGGGTGAAGGGAACTGAAGAAGCAGCGCAGGGAGGTGCTTCCTCCCTCCCTCTGCTCAGGAGGTCAGCACCATGAGCTGTCCCCTCTGGCCTCCTTGCAAACTTCTGCATCTTCATAAATTTTTCAAGAAAGCTTGTTTCTCTCTTTCCCAGTTGGGGAAGAAATGGCTAGTCCTCTATGCAGGAGTGTAGGAATGGGGATGCTGTTTTTCTGGCATCTTAATGAAGCTAATCCTCAGCCTCTATGGAGAGGTTCCCAGGACATCTTTTTCTTAACCCTGCCTGAGCATCCAGGAAGAGTTTTCTTGCAGCAACTCCAAAGGCACTTTTCGAGCCTATGAAGATCTGCCCCATGTCTTCTGTTCCCTTTTATGTTATCATTGTTAGAGATTAGTGTTAATTGCTGAGACGTGTGGAAAGGGGAGTGCCTGGATGTGCCTGTAAAAGAAATCTCAGGTATTTCAAAGCTTTTGAGAAACAGAGTAACAAAGGCAGATAACAGCATCAAAGCACACATTTTTGCTCTCCTGGTGTAATATTCAGGGGGAGTGATTTGCTGTGTTTCTGGAGAACATGAACCTGCTCGACTGGTGATCCCAGGAAAACCCAACAGGCAACGGATGGTGCAGAGGGAGGCACTTGGAGGACTATTACACTTCACAGCTTTTTCTTTAATGTGTTGACTCCTAGAAAGGAGGTATGAGCTAATGTGGAGAAAAACCATTGTTTAATCTAGATTTGAAGTTCTGAATATTCATTGTTTATCTCCAGACCACTATCAGTCTCTGGTATGAGAGCTACAGGTTGATTCAAAGCTTTTATTAGAGAATTTGATACATTTGAATCAAAATGCCTATGTAAGGAATTTGAATATGATTCAGAAGAATGTCTTTATTGTGCCCCAGCAGTTCATCTCCAGAGAACAGTTGCATCTTGACTAAGTCCGCATTAAATAAACATTATCCAGTCCCAGTGGAGAAGAAACAGAAGTTGTGATGGAGAAATAGTACTGACCGTGTAAATGCAGACTGTCATCAAACAGACATATGAACAGTCAGGATTCATGTTGCTCAAGAAATCTTCACTCTGGCATGTGTTGGTTGCTGCTGCTCTGGTTCTGAGCCTCAGTGAGGGCTCTGCCAAGACCCCTGCCCACAGCTGCAATTGCAGGTGAGTCTGGCACAGCCCTGAGCTGGGGGATGATGCTCCTGACCTGTGGTACCTGTCTGCCCTGCTGCAGGACCTTGAGCTGCCCCTGCTCCTGGCAACAGCCACAGCTGAACTCGGCTGTGGCTGCGGAGCAGAACCCCCCGATCTGGGGCAAGTTTATATTACAGGGTGCCATTATTTTGCTATTCCGATTTCCCCGCACATACACCCAACAGACTTTCTTTTTTAAGCCTTTCTTTTAACTGTTGGCACATATGAGCCTAATCACATACTAAGGAGGGAAGAGAGAAAATTTCTCATTGAGCAGCTTGGCAAAGAGCCTCACTGCTGAAGGTCTGCATCCTCCTTGCCACAGCAATGAAGGCACTCGGGCCTTCCACTGCTCTGTTTCAGTCCCGGTTCACTGAAGGAAGCAGGAAAATGTAACTGGTGATCAGGAGATGTGGGAATACAACTGCCTCCAATGTCACCCTGAGATTTAGTGCATCAGTTAGCTTCTGGCATGTGGGGAATCTGTCAATTTATTGTCACCTGAGCTGCAAGAAAAGCAGAATCATATCAGCTCATCTTTGTTCACAGCAGTCACACAACTGCCAACAGCCAGTTCTGTACCTTCGCTCTTCCCAGGGAATTCAAGATTGTCTCCCGACTCTTCCCTAAGAATGGGAGGGCTTAGGCTGCCAAAATAAGGAGCCAGTCCAAGGCCTGTGATGTACATCTGGTCTCATGTGAGGTCTTTAGTGCTGACAGCAGACTGTTTTCATCACAGGAGTATTTTAGGCTTCAGGTCCACAAGTCAGTTTAGGCTGGTCTAAACCAGCCATCTCTCCATCTCAGCAAGACACATCAGGGTCAGTGACCTGCATTTGTTTCACTTAGATTATACCCCACTGATTGGCACAAATGAATTGAATAGAAAGAGGAAAATGGCTCTCTGAGCCCAGCATTAGTCATTGAATTCTCTATACAAAAATGAAATGCCTGTCTCTTTAGTTATAAGTGTTCAGATTCTTAAGTGAACAAAGAGAGACTCCCAGTGCTCCTTCTCTACAGCCATTCATGTGCCTCTGGAAAAGGGTTGACTGCTGTTCTTGCCAGTCTAATCAGGGAAACAGAAAACATAGAACATTAATGTGCATTTAAATCCCAGGCACTCTAAAGTCTCACAAGACCAGAAAAAAATATTTGGCAGACAGATCCACCTGATGCTCATGTCCTCAAGAGCCTTGGTCTGGGAAGATCAGCAGGAGAGGCTTCTTCAATGTCTAGTTTCCTAACTGAGATATCAGTTAGGGCAGGAAAAAACTGGAAGAAAAGAGGATAAGACCCGAGTTCCATGTTGGATAAGCCCCAAATACAGAAATTAATCCATCACCCAGGGTAATTAAGCATCAGAGACAGGAAGGAGGGTTTCCAAGGAGGATCAGGGCAGGCTTGCCAGAGGTCCTAGTGCTGAGGGGGATGGCATTGAGCCGACCAAAGGCTTTGAAGTCCTGCTCTGTGTTTCCTCCTGGGAAAAGCCTGCAGCAGCAGCAGCAACATTTACCCTGGTCTCTGCATTTTTGCCCAAGGGAGCCCCTGCCACAGGTGGGTATCGCTGTGCCACTGAAGGCTCTGTAGCCTCATGGTTGGAGTCTTGGTGTTTTGGTGATGTGCCCATGGGCACTGTGCTGGTGCTGAGGAGGGTAAGCAGGAGGAATGGGCAGTCCCTGCCAGTATACGTTCCCCATCCTTGCTCCTTCCACCCCTGGCCTAGTGGTTCTGCCCCAGCAGGAGCCCAGAGGTGGGTTCAGACCTCCTCTGCTGCTGAACATCTCAAAAGTGAGAGGAGGATTTGTAATTTTTACTCTCACACCTGGAAAGGGAGGAACCCCACAGAACTGTGATTTAGATCAGTCCCTCAAGCAAGAAAGCTGAGCAGAAGCAGGAAAACAGCATTCCTGAAACTTCTCCTGGTACCTGAGGTACCTCAGTTTCAGAGTGGGGGAGCAGCCCCTTCTCTGTTCTGACAGGTACCAAACCCTGAGAAGAACATCCTGCATACAGGAGAAACTTCCCAGAAATGGCTCAGGGAGGGCATTTGTTGTTGCTGTCACCCTCTGCCAGGGAGAAATACAGAATCAGAGCCTTGGGGTTTCTTTGCCCATGCCGTTTGCTCCTCCATGGTACCCAAACTGTTCTGTCCCTCATGTCCCCAACATCCTGTGACATTGCTGTAACCCCTCCTGGCAAGAAAACAGTACATAATGGTACCCAAGTGGGATTTTTGTGGTGGGTGTCATGCTGCTGGTGCTGCCCTTCACACAAAAGTCAGTCTTGAGGCTGAGGGGATACTCTTACTATGTTCTGTATTTCCAGGCTGAGATTAGCATCTGAGGGAACAGGGCAAGGAGGCACTGGCAGGCAGCAACAGTGAGATTTCTATTGTAGACATTGACCTTCTGTATTAAGGACAAATATAATTTTCTACAGCCCAGCCAGGTCCCTCCCGTTGGTGCAGCAGGAGAGTGCAAGTGCCTGCACGGGCTGTCACTGGTCTTGGTGTACGAGGCGTTGCACCAGCTGGGAGCGTGATCGGAGCTTCACAGCCCTCCCCTGCCTGTGCTTGTGCCTGATGTGACTGAGATACCTAGGGGATATCATACATCCAACTGCCCAGACTGTAAACATAGGGCAGGATTACTCTGTGCTCACGTTGCTCCACAGCTGTGCTCAGGGATTAGGGAGCAAATTGCTCATGAATGAATGAATGCCATGATCTCTTTCTGGGCACCTGTCTCTGCTCATCCTTTGGCATAGCCAGAGGAAACCGAGCCCCACATTGGCATGAGGCAGCTCAGCAATATAAGGACTTCCAGGACATGCTATTCCTGTCTCTGCTTTCCATTGAAAAAAAATTCCAGTTGTAATATTGCTTATAATAGCTCCTGTAGGGCCAAGGCTCCTGTGATTCCCACCAGCGAGTGGTTGGGGTTTTGGGATAGGGAACAGGGGTTCCACCAGCATCCATCTCTCTGGCTGCACTGCACAGCAGTGTGCCTGAGTCCCTGGTCATATCAGAATTCACCACTCTTGTCTGGCCTGCTTGGGCTGGTCTCCTTTGACAGGCAGGCAGGCAGAGCTGCCTGCAGGGAGGGTCTGGCCTCACCTATGCCAGTGGTGAGCCATATATGGGGAGGAAAAGGTCAAGACCGAAGTTCAGAAAGGATGATTTTCTCTTCTGCATCAGTTTCCCTCTAAAGCAGCCTCTCCAGGTCCTCTGCACACAGTGGAGCTCAGCTCCCACACCCATTGACACCCCTCCGACCTCAGCCCATGCTCCAGCCACCCATTCTCAACAATCTTCTATTTGTGGCACAAAAGGCAGCTCCAGAGGTTGAAAACAGGATATTGAAGATATTAATTAATGCTGCAATGAATAAGGCAGCTTGATGGGAACTGGATCTCTTTACTTCGTGCAAACCAGGTGATGAACTCCAGTAGCCCAAGGGCAGCTGTGGCTGCTGGGGGCAGGGATGCTCCTGGTCTGCCCTGGCGATATCCTGGACAGAACTTCTGCCCAGGGAGGAGATGGGAGGGTCCTGTTGCCTGAAGGTGATGTGGATATACTCCCACCACTTTCCTGGGGCAGGATAAGCCAGAGTGATTTTTTTTTCCCCATTTGCACAGTAGGAAGAAATAGGAGAGAAAGGAGGATGAGTCCTCTCTTCAGGCCACTTAATCTTGGTTGGGCACATCCCTGCTCCTCCGGTGTACATTGCAAAGCCTGAACCAGGCGAAGACAGCAGAGCACCAGGAATGTCAGCAGAAATGGGTGAATACTCAGTCCCTGAAGCACCTTGCTTGGAACTCAGTTATTGAACATGGGAATTCAAAGCTGCCTGTGCTGGATACCAGTGCTACCCTCCCTCAGTGTACAGCAGGGTCTGTTTTCAGTCAAAAGACCTCATTGTGAGTTTTTCTAAATGTTAAAATTTTCTCTAATTAATGAGCATCAGCTCATTTAATTAGTAAGAGAGGCTGTCATTTGCTTTTTTTACTGTTCCTCACCCCTCAACGGCTTTTGGTTGAGGGGCTCTCAAAGGCCATGTATTGTCTTTAATATTTCTTAGGTTTGTTTTCCATCCTTTCTTTCTTTAAATGGCTTTATAACCTTTTTCTGGAGGAATCAAACACTTCACTCCAAAGAAGTGAGTTTCTCTTCACACTCCCTTTATCTTCTGCTAATCCCTGTAGTTAGCCATCTCTTGCTGCGAGAAATAACCTGGCTGGGTTTCCTTGGATCTGTCAATTGCAGCATCTCCTCATTGCTGAATTTTTCTCCCCTAAATGGGCAGGATGTAAGAGCTGACTGTATCACATCTCTGTAAAGACTCAGCTATCTGGACTGATAATTATCAATGCCTGAATGAGACTCAGAGCCTTGCATGCTTTGCCCAGTGCCTCGAGACTCCCATATCACTTGACGATACCCCCTGACTCCCAGCAGCACCCCCAGCAGTTCTCAGGCAAACATAGGAAGCACAACATTAAAAAAAACCAACCAAACAAAAAACCCAACACAGCCTGAGTGATGTTTGACCAGGGCAAGGGCAGTGCCTGAGGGGCAGAAGGCTGCATCCCTGATGGACTGCAGGAAAGCAGAGGGCTCAGTGAGATAGGCTCTGGAAAAGGGAGCCTGTGAAATTCGCCTCTTCCTGAGTCTGAGTCAACTCAGCAGGTAGATAGATGCTTAAACATTCCTTACTATGTCGCCTGTCCCGCCGCCCACCTGTGGGAATGGCTTCCTGAGCAGCGGCAGAGGCAACCTGCTGTCCGAGATCCCTAGGACCAAGGGAGAGCTCCCAGAGACAGGACCGAGGGAGAGCTCCCAGAGACGGGACTAAGGGAGAGCTCCCAGAGACGGGACCGAGGGAGAGCTCCCAGAAGAGAGAGCATGGCTGCCCAGACTGTGCTCCCGGTCTCCTGGGGCTGTGCTGGTGGGCTCAGGGTCTGCCCTGGCTAGAGCAGCAGCAGCGTGGTTTGGTCCCTGCAGCCCTGAGGCTGGAGCCAGACAGGAATGTGGGGTGAGAGGAGCATCTCCTGTGGGAAGCCTGTGCAATGTGGAGAGCCCTCGTCCTCCCTGCAGAGCGAACCCTCCCCATGCGCCCTTGGGGGCCACGGGGTGGCTCCCAACAGCAGGCAAAGCCCCGGGGATTAGAACCCTGAGGGAGAGTTTGGAGGGCAGATTATTGAAACAGTGAGTCACTACAAGCCTACTCCAGGGAAACTATTTGAGCACACACAAATCAGTGTGCAAAGATCCAACAAGACATGTCTGAGTGATTAACAGCCCAAATTTATTAAGGTTAGCTCATGCCAAATGCAGCTGAGTGCCTTCAGCAGAGTTGCTGATGAAGACGATAACAGGGAACACAGTGCAAGGGATACCTGAATTCCAGAGACAAATCCTCTTATATAGCCTCATCACATAATGAACAAAGAAACCACAACATGCCAACTAGATTAACAAAAAGCAAGCAGAAAAAAACCACAATGAGTCAGAAAATAAGCTCAGGAAGAAGAAACAGAATACAATTAGCATCAGTTAGCTCTTCAAGTGGAAAACGGTATGGAGGGCCCGGCCAAAGCATACTGCAGGAATAAATGGGAATGTCCTCAGCTGAATCCAGCACAAGGCTTGGGAAGGGAGGATATAGGTGGGCCAGTGTCAGACCATCTTTTTGCACTCAGAATAACTGAGCAGCTTGGGTCATCCACAGACCAGGAAAGCAAAAGGAAGGAGCCTGGATGTGAAGGGCACACTCCGAATTCCCGCATGGGAGATGATGTGCAGCCACTCTGTGCCCCAGGCAGCAGGAGAGTCCCTCCCTCAAGTTGGAGCACACAGCTCTGCCCTCTCACCAACTGCAAAGCCAGTCTGTCTGCCCTCCCACAGACCCCACCTGCACCCCACAGCACCAGCCTGCTTCCCCCTGCCCCCCACCACTGCCTCCCCCTACCACTGCTCCTGCACTGTGATGGGCAGAGGAGCACTTCTGATCTCCCAGACTTTGGATGATGCCCAGACAGGAATACTGGCAGGTGAGGGCAGGTTTAACAGCAGGCACAGGGTGCAATCTGCACTTGGTTTGAAGACTGGTGGCATTTCCCAAGCTGCCCTGTCCCACCAGTGCTCAGCAGTCATTCCCTACCCCAATTCCAGTGCCTGTTCCTAAATTGCTCCCCGAGATGATGCTCGAATTATCCCAGTGCTTGGCCTTCCGGTCTGTGCCAAGCAGGTATATGAGAGGCAACTCATTGCCTAGACATGCTGTTGATGTCACCCCTTGGGTGTCTGCACTAGAGCAGGTTTCAATGTCCTTTGGGGCCCTTGATGGAACTCGTCAGGGAGCAGCAGGTACCAAACACTGCACCTGCTCCAGCCCCTCCTGCCTGTTCCCACACCAGGGGATGGGGCTCACGGTCTCAGCTGCTGCAGCATCTCTCTGAGAAGTACTGCCCGCGCTGCCAGACAGGCCCCACCAGCGCCTACCGGCCCCCATGGCATTTGCCTCCCCTGGCAGGTGGGCAGTGGGCTGGGGGCCTGCAGACATGGGAGAGGAATCAAAACTCACCGAGCATCACCACTTCTGGATCCAAAATTTATTGAACTATAAACACACAGCACTCAACAGCACCAGGTCTGGAGGAATGTGGGGGATCTCCTGCCTCTAACACAGAAGGCAGGAGCTTCAGTTACTGCTATATTTGAACACAGACAACACCCCAAACCCAACAAGAACAATGTTATGTCAGAATTACAATGGTAATGACACAGAATTTACAAAAATATAAATAACCTATTCATACCCTTAAAGAAAAATAACATCCACCATAAAAACCATGATGTAGTACCCTGGGTAAATCATGGCTAAGTAAATGTAGTGATTATTTTTTTTGAAAAGCACCAGATACTGCAGTATAAAATAATCCAACACAGAGAGGGTATCTCCCCTCGACACTTGCAGACTCTTCGAAGAAGCGTGCCCAGATTGGTAAAACTAAGTCTCCTACACTATTGCCTATTTCTGTAAGAGCACAGTAGAAGACAACTCTCAAGAGCACCCTGTTCAGGAACAGCATTCAAGGGTTATGTCCCAATTGTTCATCAGAAGGAACACTTTAACAGCACTGAGGTATGTGCCTATTTTAGGTCTATCCTTAAGAGCTTCCCAGAACAGGGCTGGATTTAAACTTATCATACAAATTCCTCTGCAAATCAGACTTCTGGACAAGAATGGTGTCAAAACCAATTGCTTGTAAAAAATAACTCCCCTGCACAGGAGTGTTTTCACTGTTCAGCCCCAGCTCCAGTTTGCATAGATGCTGAGTTAATTTAATTTCTTTCACCTCCCTGTGAGCCAAGCCAGCTTGGCATGAACAGCTTCCTGAGGCTGCAACACAAGATCCAGCACTCTGGGAATTTCCTTCCCTCACATCCCATGTGTTTTGTTGAAAATACTATTAAAAAGCAAAAGTCAAGTATCAAGTCCATTGGTTCCCCACTGAGGCAGTTCATCACCCAGGGATAGGCATAATTCTGATGTCTAAGTCCCAGCATTATCCCCATTTCATGCTCTCATGCTTCCCTGAGGGCTCCAGCTAGGCTCAAGGCAGCCTGGCCAAAGGGTCTCCAGGGGGGTGGGCTAAAGGCCACCTGTAGAAATTTTGGCCCTTGTAAACACACCTAGTTTTGTCACTGCAGCTGAAGAAAGATGCCCACCATGGACACAGTGAGAGTGGGGAGTAGCCCTTGGCTGGGAGTTGAGGAAGCCTCATTGCGGAAAAGCCCCATCCTGCAATGCTCTTGTGAAGTGTCAAGCCCTGCTGGAGAACAAACCACAGAGACTTGCACTGAGGATACACATGTGGGGATCTGAGAGGGGGAATGAGGACATTCCAAACACACCTAAACCCAGCCCCTGCCAGCCCAGTGTCGAGGGAGCACATCCAGTGGCATGGCCAGGGCCTGATGGGCAGCACCGGTGGGGCAGGAGCTGTGGCACCGCATACGCTCACCCCGAGCACCAACACACCACCCTACACATCACATGGCACGGCACACACTGTGTATGGCACAGCATACACCACCCTACACATCACACATGGCACAGCACACACCACATATGGCACAGAACATACCACCCTACACATCATACATGGCACAGCATACACCACCCTACACATCACACATGGCACGGCACACACCACATATGGCACAGCACACACCACCCACACAACTGTCTCCTCAAGGCAGGGGTTAAATTTTGACTGTAAATAATATTGCTCAGACATCAAACAGCTGAAAAAAAGTAGTTTGCCTTAGAAGCTATGAAGGGAATGGGGTTGATTTCCTTATAGAAGTGAGAAAAAAAAAAAAAGACTCACTTCCATGTGCTGGCCCAGAGCCCCCACTGGCACACCAGTGGAGCTGCAGGAATGACCTGCAGCACACACCTGTCACATGTCCCTGTTATTCATGGTTTTAATTTAACAGCCCTTCCTGCCCATTCCTTGCTCCTGATGCTGCCATGTGAAAGGAGGGGGCCAGCTCTGCCATCCTGCCTGGCTGCTGCTGCTCAGTGCACCCCAAGTGACCACATGGTGGTAGCACTGGTGACACAGGGACATACCAGACAAACCACTCAGACCCGTTCCAACTTCAAAGCCAGAGCAAGTGAGCTGAGTTGCAGGAAGGCTCTTACTTAGATGCTGTTGGTGAAGTTATCTACCTTCCTGCTGGAAGTGACTAAGTGTGTCCACAGATGGATTAAATATTTATTGGATTTTGTGAGGTGATTAATGCCAGCACTTTCCCTGCTGCAGAGAAACTTCAAACAGGAAATCCCTGGTCCCAGCCCGTGTGTGCTGCAACAATACTCCTGGCTGCTCCCTAACAGCCAGAATGTGCAGTGAGAGGTAACTAACCCCGGCCTCAAATGGCACAAGGTTCTATGCTTTGGGTCTTGGGGAGCAAAGAGCACGACCTTGACGATGGAAGACAACCAAGCAGCAGGAGAGACAAAATGCTAGGTCCAGCGGAAACTGCCCATGCCTCTGCTTATCTGAGCACATCCTGGGTGCGTTCGAGCCCCAACAGCACTGAACAGGGAAAAAAACACCAGCAGCTGTTAATACCGGGGTGGGGGGGCTGCCTTCCCAGAACAGCACCACTTTTTCCGGGTACTGTCAGACAAAGGCAAAGGCTGTGGGCTCAGCTGGTGAGGGGCTGGCAGGGTAACAGTGCCGCTTGCTGGCGACCACCATCCCCCGGCCCAGCCTGTGACCCCGCTGATGGGCGGGACAGCACAAAGCGCTGAGCGGAGCCCCCGCGGCTGCGAGGGACAAAGCAACAGCGCCAGAGCAAGCCCCACCAGCTCAGCCCCGGCGATGCCGCTTGGGAGTCCCAGGACAACCGGGGTGACACTTGCGGGATGTCACTGTCAGTGCCACCTGGCACGGAGCCACCAGCTGCTGGCGCCCGCCACAGCCCTGCTGGCAGCTGCTCCCCCCGTGACCCCGGCGGGAGCGGCACCCACAGGCCCCGCGTGCCCGGCCGCCCCCACAGCGCCGCGCCCCACAGGGGAACGCGCCCCCACGGGCGCTGGTCCCACCCAGGGCCGCTGCACCCCACGGCTGGGGCAGGCTGAGAACAGCCCTGCCCCCTGCAGCCCCCCAGACTCAGGCACAACATCCAAAACTGGGGCACCCAGTAGCAGCAGGAGTATGGCAAACTCTGACAAATCCCTCAGGATGAAACGACAAGCAGAAGGGCTCTCCCCTCCCCAGTAGCAACTCCAAGGAATAAGAAATCAGGTCATTTTTAGGCAGGAAAAAAAAAAAAGAGAAGTATTTTGAAAGGAGCTGGCCCTGCTGTGGCTGGCACAGGGACACCACCACTGACTGTGACCACAGCGATGGCTTCAGCCCCCAGCTGCCACCCCTTCCCCAGGGCATGGCAGTGCAGCAACCCTGCCCCTGCCACCCTGTGCCACTGCAGGCAGTTTACAAAGCCTTGGAGGTGATGGGCAGTGGGTGGCTGTGGGGCTGGGTGCATGGTAGGAGCCTGGGAGTGAGCCAGCACATGTCACGGGCCAGCAGCCACAGCCCCAGGACAAGGATGTGCATCAGCTCATCCCAGGGGTCAGTCTGAGACTCCTGCCAGGACTAACAGACACAAAGGGGAACATGCCAGGGTGGCACAGGGAGGCAAAGGCTAGAGCCCAGCACATGAGCCATAGCCAGGTCCTCTGCTGAGGAAATCCCAGCATAGAGAGAGAGAAGCAACTGAAAAGTAAACAGGGAAAGTGGCAACCAGCACCCAGGAACGCACAGCATGGACCACAGGAAGGACAGGAAAGCTGGAATGGAAGGGAGGCGACAGCTAGGCCCATAGGAGAGTGTTGCCCATGGAGACCAAGCCCTGTGGCTGAAGGATCCCATGGCAAGAGTGGGGCAGGACGGGGCTCACTGCAGAGCCAGAGCACTGCATCGTGGGCAGCACAGTGACCGTCAGGTAAGTGTCACAGCCAGAGAAAAACAGCCTCTGGAGGTGCCTGAGTGAGCCCTACAACACGGAGTTGGCAGGAGGCACAGCTGTGTCTCCCAGAACCCCTCGCGTCCTTCCATTCCATGACACAAAGACCATCTCTATGTTCTTCCACCGGGGAGGTTACATGACTGAAGGCCACTGGATCCTCTCCCACACCAGCAGTGCATGGCGCTTCCCTCGTCCCTGCACATGCCCTAGCGCTGGCAGTCTGGCACAGGGCTGAGTGTGAAGTGGTCGCAGAGCAGGAGTAAGGCATCGAACCGCTGGAGCCGCTGCAGTGCCTGTGCCAGGAGCGGGACAGGCACCGTGGCTCCCGTGTAGGTGAAGTGGGCAACGAGCTGCTCAAACCCCGAGATCCGTCCCAGCAGCTGTGGCACAAGCCCCAGCTCCAGTGCCACATGGCTGAAGTTCTTCACGCCATTCAAGGAAGGGTCCAACAAGAAGGCAAGTGACTGCACCAAGGAATGGGGGAGCTCTGATATTAGGAGACCTGGGGGCAGCAACACAGTGAAGCTGTGTTAGAACCTGTCCTACCTGGCCAGGATAAAGGCAAATAGAGCAGCCAGACTCCAGCCCCAGCCCCTGCCAAGCAGGTTAAATGACACCTTGCCAGGGCAGGCATCTCCTCCAACATCACTTTCAGAGCTCCCCAACATGGAGCTGGCTCAGTCCTGGGGAAGCTGGTAACTGGTGACAACCGGGCTTCCATCAACCACATGCCCACAGGCCACTCAAGGCAGCATCACAGAAAATACACCTTGTGAACCAGCACCAAAGGTCACAAGTCAGGTAAGACCCTGTGATGCCTGGCACCTCCATGCAGACATAGTAGGTTTCTGGAGGAGCTCCCTCTTCCAAAAGCCTGCCTCTCTGATAGAGAATGGAGAATAAAGATGAGGCTGGAAGGACACTTACCCTTGGCTGCACTGCTGATTTGAGTCACCAGGCTCTGGGCATCATCCACCTGGTGAGACAAAGACCCCAAAGTTGGTGGCAGTCTGCTGAGAACAACAACTCCTGGCACTGCTCCTAGGACCATCACAGAATGGTGCTTCTCCCCCAGCTGTGCCACCCCGTATCAACAAACCTCAGCCCATGTCCCTACCCCTCCACTGAGCCCAGCTCCTGTGCCTGAGCCTCAGGCACCTGGCAGCAGTTCAGAAGAGTGATGAGGCTGGAGGAACTTACTGGCTGCTCTCCAGGTGGGATACCAGCAGTGGGATTTGGGACGGCGGGGTGTAAGTGATGGGCCCCCTTCTGCACTGCACCACTGCTCTCTGCTGGGATCCTCTTCACCTCCTGGCTCGTCACATCTTCCACCCGCTCGCTGCCCACAAACTCTGTCTGGGTGGAGAACTTCTGGAGGTCCAGCTCAGTGCACTCCACCGGCGCGTGCGGCCACTTGTGCTGCATCTCGGAGGCGCAGGAGGAGAGGGGGGCCAGGCTCTCTGCCGTGCCCAGATGGCCCTGCCTGGCAGCAGGGGGTGGCAAGTCGCCATGGCCTGAGGCCCACATGAGAGACTGGCTTTCCAGGAGGCTCTTGCCCAGCTGGGCCTTGGAGGCAGTGCTGACCACAGTGGCCGGCAGCAAATCCGTCTCTGGCTGGAGAGAGGGGAGCTGGAGACCCACAGCTTCCCCATCCGAAATGAACTGCACTGCTTCCATGGGGCCTGGAACCAGAAACCAGCCCAGCTCAGCAAAGCTCACCATCCAGCTCCGTCCTTCCCGCCTAAGGGCATCTCAGCAGGTCCTGGGACCACACAAGCTGGATCCCAGCACCACCCACCCTTCCCAGGGGAAGGACAGCAAGAGCAGGTACCTTCTGCCAGCCTGTAGCAAGGGCTCAGGTTCTTCACACCCAGGCAGCAGGGACCAGACATCTGCTCCTCACACAGGAACCTGCCAGGTGCCGCTGCAGTTGGGAACATTGCTCGCTGGTCTGAGAAGTTCTGAGTCCTCAGGAAGACTTGGAGGATAGAAGAGAACCAGCCTGAGCAAGGCTTGGCTCACTTCCCCAGCACGCCCTCAGCCCTGTGGTATGTCTGCTGGTGAGGAGCTGGGAGCCAGCAGCTCTCTGGCATGCTGCTGGATGCCAACATGACCCAACCCTGGCCACCAAACCTGCTGCTCTCTTCCCTCAGCAGCAAAGAGCTGCCCAACACAAGAAACACCAGAAGAGAGTTCTGACTCTGAAATGGCCTCCTCCTTTTCCTCCTGATGGCACCAAAGAGGAGGGAGGATCCACTGTGTCTTTGAGCAGGCAAAGCATGCAAGAGGTCCTGCAGACATGAGAACCAGGACAAGATGTCTGTTCTGTATGAGCCATGGAACAGTTGGGTCACTGTGCTGTGAAAATGGCAATGCTCAGGGCAGTGCTCTACACAGCAAGAAGGAACCACGGACACAGGTGAATGGCACAGAAAGAAGGAGAGGACTGACTCACCTCGCTGGCACTGGCTCTTCCAGAACCGCTTGCAGTAGATAATGGAGAGTGCCAGAAGCACCAGGACAATGATGACCAGAGCGCTGCTGGTCAGTGCAAGAAGGGCTGTGTCCTGTGGTGGTACAGTAGGGACGGCAATCTTCACCAGGTTTGTTCTGGAGCGACCTGCAAACATCAGACACAAAATGATGGAACCAAACTCCAAGGCTTGGGTGTGTCCCTTCAACATGTCCCTCGTCCCATGCCATGACCATGCCTCCTCCACCAGGGCTGCAGCTCCATCCTGCCCACACCACCCACCTCAAACTTCCCCAGTGAGGGGGCACCTACACTGTGGCTCAGAGGAGGGTGTCTGCTTGGTGCAGGGGATGCACTCCCACTCCAGCTGCCCGCTGATCCGTGCTTTCCGGTAAAACCTGTCAACAGAGCAGAGGGGCTCAGCAGTGCCCAGCCCCTGGCGAGGCCCCACTGCCCCAGATGTGCAGCCAGATGTGCCACCCACCCCATGGTAGTGGGGGACAGCCAATCCTTCACTCTTGCCTGGCCAGCTGGGTCACCTCAAGCAGCAGGGCTCTCATTGCCGGCTGAAGCTGCACTGCAGCTACTTGGTCATGCCTAGCCATTTGCTAAGGAATGACATCCCTCCAACAGCCTTCCCTCCCTGACCCCATGTCTGCTGAAGTGGATTATAGTGATTAACAGCTCCCCAAAGAGCCAGGAACACTCCAGATACAGCTGTGTCCATCAAGAGGCTCACACAGCAAAGCCCTGACTCACTCCTATCCCAATCCCACCAGTGGTCAACACCATGCAGCCCTCAGGCTTGGTGCAGGCTCACTGTATGTAGCAGTTTCATTTCAGTAACTCCTTAAACCCATCACCCATGGTACAGTCTGCCCTCCTATTTCAGGACCACCAACCATAGTGGTCTACAGCCCCTCATCTTCCAGGGCTTGGCCATTCTGGTGTCCACAGAACAACTCGGGTCTGAAAGTTTTCTTCCACAGCTCATTTATGGAAGCCTTCAGGTTCCCTTCTCTGGAGCTTCAAGGGGATCATTAAAGGGTCTGAATTCCATGTAATTAGCAGTGTCCTCAAAGAGGCAGCCCTGGGTCATCAGGCTCCTCTTAGGTCCCATGACCCAGGTAGCCTCAAATACCACTTTCTCTGCCCCCACCCTCCCTGCCTGGCCGCAGGTGGGCTGCAGTGGCTCTGCTCGGGCTGGCCCCACTCACCCTGGAAGGCACTCCCCACAGACTGCGTCAGCCGTTGCTGTGCAGTTGGACTTCTGGAGGCGGTTGATGAGGGCGCAGGACAGGCAGGGCTTGCAGCCATGGTGACCCCAGCGGTCCTTGAACTTCCTGGGAGGGCAGGACACGCACTGCGCGTCCCCGCCGCTGCCATCGCCACAGTCCTGTAAGACGTGAGGTTGGGGGCATGGCTGTGGCAAGGGGCCACGGTAGATTCAAAATGGTATCGAGGGGCACAGTGTCCCTTCTTTGGGGGCAAAGGGTGGTGGGGCCACTGCTCATGTGCGGGCTCCTCAGAAGCCAGGCGGGAGTAGCTGCCAGCATGGTTCCCCTGGGACACTGGCTCCTGCCTGACCACGGCCCACTGCCACCCTTCCAGTGCTGGAAAACTCTGGCAACACTGCACCCAGGGAGGCACCTCTGCGGGGACCCTGCTGGGACTTCCCGCACTGAGGCTGGGCCAGGACCCTGCACAGCAGTGTCCTGCTGGCACACACACACACAGCCCAGCCAGGCAGTGTGACCTCACTCAGGGCTATGGATCAGAGGAAATTTAGACTTTCATCAGCAAAAAAGGAAACAAGGCAGCACGAGGAGAAACCCAAAATCCTTCACCACCTCCTGCTTCCATTGTCTCACCCTCCTACCCAGGGTGAGGGAAATAACTCATCATCTCATCCTACCAAGTCTTAGCTCTTTCCAACATGTTGGGATCTAAGATCATCCATCTAAAGGAAGACTGGCAGAGGATTCACCCAGTACTGGAAATGGCTCAGTGACAGATGATTCCCACTCCTTACAGAGCAGTCAATTTACCTTGGAAAGCTCCTGCCCAGGCATGCACTTTCTGCAGGGGACGCATTTCTTCTGGTCGTCCAGGTACTCACTCTCTTGGCAGGCCATCATATGGGAGAGGAGCGGGGAGCCTGGGAAGGAGAGCAAGAGAAGGCAGAGGGGTCACAGACAGCCCCAACACGTTTGGGATGAGCAGCGTGCCCTTACCTGGGTGGCCATTTCCACCTAGCCAGGATGGCAGCCAGCACTGCTGAACACCACGGGTGGGATTCAGGCAGGAGGCAGTTGCTGGCTCCTGCTGCACAGATCCTGCAGCCCCAGACAGGCTTCCCAACAAGGCTGGTGATGAACTGGCCCATTCAGCTGCCACCTCACAGTGGAGCAAATGAAATTTCAGACACAGTATTGAGGCAGACCCACTGACTGCTTGGGTCACCAGTGGATTCTGCCAGCCCCAGCCATCAGTCTGGGTAACTGAGACTATCAATAGAGAGCTCAGGTCCAACAATGTCTCAGCATCAGAGACCAGCAGCCCAGCTCTGGCCAGTGTGGCTCCATTGGTCTGACAGCACCAAATGCTGGTCACACACACAGATGTGTGGCCCTGCTGTGACCCCAACAGAACAGGACACAACACACACAGACCTGCAGCCTTGCTGCTCTGCCCTGGATCCACATGGCCACTCCAGCTACCGCTCGGTGCATGTTCTGGCTCAGTGTGGGTTCACTCAGTGACCTCAGAGGACCAGCAGAACAAGGTCCCACCTTCCTCCAAAACACCCTCCAGAGCCTTTCTGAGGTGCATTAAAGGCTCAGCTGAAGGTAAGGGCAGAACCAGCTCAGACACCACAGGGCTGCACCATCAGTGAGGGCAGCTCGGGACTGGTATCTCACACGGAACAAGCAATTCAGACTGAAGGTACAAAATTGAGCAATTTATTTGGAGTTTAGGGGCTGTCTGATCAATTCTGGATATTCTAGGTGGATTCTTCCCATGATGATAGAAAGGGAATAAAATTCACCTCCCCTAGAGCAATCTCCACTTTGCTTTTCCCATTGCCTTGTGCAGGAAATCAAAAGAGAAATTGTTCAACTCTCCCTGGGAGCAAGTTCTCAACACCCACCAGGAATAGGGAACACCTTTTGGAAGACACTACCCTGAACAGCCTAAACTGTCTGGGAGAACCTGGCACTTCAACCAGAACTGTCCTCTGGGAGGAGGGATGCTCAGCCAGATATCTGGCCCCTGCAAGCTTCTTGCAGCAGAGGGGAAGTGGCCGCAGGACCCCCAGCATCCCCAGTCCCTCCTGCCAGAACTCTTTCCCCTCCCACGGCTGCATTCCTCCACAGGCTTTTTGTGCCTCCTCTGTCTAATTCCACCACTCCCTTGCCAGTGCCTTTTGGAAGCAGACACTTGGCCAGGCTCCCCCAGCTCTGGAGGGCCGAGATTCATGAGAGATGAGGTCTGCCCAGACGAGCACAGTGTGTGAGTCACTCTCACGCAGCTCCTGCTTGCAGCGCACAGGCTGATACAAGGATCAGCAGCCAAGACCATGGGGACAGGCAATGAGGAGCTGAAGGGGCTAAATCTGTCTTGCAAACATCTCGGGAGGGGCATGGGCACAGCCTATAAATAGTGTAAAGGTTCCTGACACTACTGAATAAATAAAGGAGATTTGTCACCATCTCAGAAGGTGTGGAAGAGGGCATTCAATGCCACTGCCCTGGGAAATGCACAGGATTTTGTGTCAGTATTCAGCTACAGGCTGAATGCAGGAGAGAAAATGAAAAGCAGGGAGATGGGGCCCAGACAGGTGATACCCACCCACTCTGGGGCTTGCCAATAACCTGAGCCCAGAGAGGTGACACCCAACTGCTTGGGGGGCTGGCACACCAGCCAGTGAGTTTGGTGCCCCCAGCCAGGCAGGTGCCTCTGGGGCACGGGGTCAGCACAGTCAACGCTTTGGTCTGGAGTTTGGTTCCGGCTTTCGCTCCTAACAAGAGGACAAGATGAATGAAACAGAATTACAGGCATCAGGAAAGGAGCCCAGACACCAGAGTGTGGAGAGCAAGGGACTGATTTTTACCTGCTCTCCAAAGTGCTGCTGTAACACCAAAAAAAAAAAAAAGCACTGGTGGGAAAAACAAAAAATCCCCCCCCCCCCAAAAAAAATCCCCACAAACAAATACCCCAAACCAGCAGGCTTTTTGGTGAAACTGTAGTGAACAGAACCCAACCACTCTCTCTCATATATCTACAGACTTTTCTGCCCTTCTGAAGGGCCTGCAACTGGGTACTCTCACAGCCCCCTCCCCATGAGTCCCAGCTTAAAGCAGTTTCCTGAATACAGAAAGTTACACAGGCCAAAGGAATTCCATGCTCCACGTGCAAGAATGTCTGCCAGGAGGATGGAATTGCTCAGGATGGGGAAGACAGCTCTCCCCACTGTGCCAGCAGCATACTGGGCACAGGGCAGGCCTGCTGCTGCTCAAGCCACAGTGTAAATGGTAGAGGGAACAAACACTTTCCCGAATATCTGGCACGAAATTCAAAGCTATGGGATCATTGGACTTCTTATTTCAACACCACCAGACCCAAGCCACGTGGAGGACACATCCAAACCACTCCATGCTGCCCCGGTATGGCAGCAACTTTGAATCGTGACTGAAACAACTGGTCCTAATGAGACGAAAGCAAAAGCCAAACAACGAACCCTCCCACCTCTCTGGGAACCACATGGAGTCTCCAGGTGACTGCCGGAGCAGCAGATTTATCTGCCAAAAAGGAATATAAAGGTCACACAGTATCGATTGGTATACACAGGACACAGTATCAATGTACTTACAGGATGAGGGAAAGAAGAATCTCCTGCCATCAGTGCAAGATCCATGAGATATTCTAACTTAAAAACATCATTAATTTGTTAAAGAACTCTTTAATTGCCTTAAAGAGACATCCTGCCTGAGCAGAGGAGCAGAGCAGGCTCCCCACTGCGTCATCCCTTAAGACACTAAAACTATGAGCTGATGAATGAGTTTCACTGCATGAGATGAAATTGTTCCAGCAGAGCCATAGCATGAGCTGCAGTTCATCTGCCTCACAAGAGCACTGTGGCTCAATCAATGCCTTTTGCCTCTGAAAGTGTGATTTAAAAAAACAAAACCAGAGTATACAGGAATATAAACTACTACTGCTGTGTCCAGCTAATGGACTCTGGTAGGAAACAGAGGGTGAGGAAATTAGTAAGTGAAAGGGTAGAAAATGAAAGTAATCAGTGAAAGCATTAGTGCTGCTGATTCTCCCCATCTGCCCAGCAGGTACCAGGGCAGGGAGGGCCATCAGGGGTGCAGGCAGGGCAGGGGGGACAGGCAGGGGTGCAGACAGGGCAGGGACATCAGGCAGGGCAGGAGGAGATGGGCTAGTCTGGTCCCTGCTCCTGCTGTGGCCCCATTCCCTCACACTCTGGGTCTCTGCTTTCTTGGGACAGGGGGTATTCAGACCCACCCTCAGGGACTCGGACCCCCACACCCTGGCAGTGGCTTTTCCACGTCACCACAGGAGCCAGCAGAACCTCAGAGGATTTTCCTCTGCTGCAGGACCAACTGGCACAGCCAGGCAGCACCGCACCTCAGATGAGACACTTGTATATATTCAAGCTGTATTTCAGAGAGCTGAAACCCTAATAAGTACTGCAAGGGGGGGAAAGTTATCTGGAAAATATGAGTGCAATCCTCATGCTCAGCCACGGCCAGTCCTGGTTTCCTGCTCAGCCATTCCTCCACTCTGGTCGAGGCAGTGCCTCTGCCTCTCCCTGTGCTACAAACTGTGCTGGGAGAGAGAGCCTCTGCTGCAGTTGGACTCCGTGTGGGAAAAGGACTGCTCAGAGAAGCAAAAACAGAGGAAAAAAGGTGGAATCTGAGGCTTTCCACGTGGCTTGGAAATCATCAGGTTTTCCAACACTTTTGGAGATTTTACGCACACAACTGCGTGGATGGGAACTTCTGTTTGCTTTAGATGAAAGCACCGTGCTCTTGGGCTGGGAGGGGAGGTGCTCCGGGCTGCCCTCACCCCGCTCAGCGCACCGAGGGAGTCCCTAGGGCACAACGCTCACTTTCCAGCGATTTTTGCCAAGTTCGGGCTGTCCACCTTGGGGACCCACACTCTGCCTTACCAGATAGCTCACGTAACACTCCCAAAGCTCCTCTCAATTTGCATAACACCTTGGATTTTTTTGCCCCACATTTAATTCTTAGTAATTGTCACTGTCCTGCTCCAATAACCACAGAACCACTGACGTTGTAAAAACCCTTCAAGATCGTCGAGTCCAACCGTTCCCCTAGCACTGCCCAGGTCACCACTAACCCATGTCCCCAAACGCCACATCCACACCTCTATTAGACGCCCCCAGGGATGAGAACTCCACCAGTGCTCTGGGCAGCCTGTGCCAGTGCCGGACAACCCTTTCGGGGGAGAAATAGTTCCAAATATCCAACCTAAAACTACCGATCTCCTCACCTGGCGGCTGTTCGTTTATGCCGGGGAAGCGGAGGCGATGCTGGCGGCGGGACGGCTGCGGGGGCAGCGCTCCGGCGGGGCGGTGCGTGCGGCGGGGCCGCCCACGCGGGTTCGGGCCGTGGGCGCTGCCGGGGCCGCCTCGCGCTCCCGGGCACCGCCGGCCCGACTCGCCCCCGGTTCGCTCCCCGCCCCGGCCCGGCCCCGCCGGCGCCCCCCGCCGCCCACCCGCGGGAAGGCGGCGGCGCACCGGGGATATGCCCGGGCCCGTCCCGGCCGGGGGCTCCGCCGCGGCGCCGCCGCCCCGCCGCGCCCTGCCCGCCCCCCTGGCCCCCCCGCTCCGGGCCCCAGAGCCCCCGGCC
>JAWWEU010000138.1:6600904-6653799 GCA_035583155.1 Acropternis orthonyx | reverse complement strand
CGCCGCGGCGCCGCCGCCCCGCAGCGCCCTGCCCGCCCCCCTGGCACCACCGCTCCGGGCCCCAGAGCCCCCGGCCCTCACACCCCTCGGCCCGGTATCCCCGGTGTTCGGAGGCGATCCCGGTGCCGGCTGCAGCCCACGTGTATCGCTGCCGGGAGCGGGACCCGCCGCCGCCCCTGCCGCTCCCCCCGCCCCCGCAATGGGGTGACAGTGGCACAGGAGAGGGTCGGGACGGCCGCGGGCGGGCGGGCAGGTGCGCGGACCCCGAGACTTACCTGTGTGCCGGTGCTGGCAGCACGGCGGGACCGGCAGCACGGCGGGACCGGCACAGATGGGGCGGGGCGGGGCGGGGCGGACCAGGACCAGGACCGGGACCGGGACCGGGACCGGGACCGGGACCGGGACCGGGACCGGGACCGGACCGTCAGTGACTCCTCGGGCTCGCGTGGAGCGGAGCAGGTCAGACCCCGTCCCGTCCCCGGCACGGGAGAACCCGCCGGCCCCGCCCCGCGGGCCCATTGGCGGAGCCGCCACCGGGGCGGGGCGATGCGGGGGCGGCGGGACCGGGAGCGGGACCGGAGAGCGGAGAGGTGGAAGCTGCAGCGCTGTGCGGCGTCTGGGCAGGGCAGCGACGGGCGGCCACACCGGCCGCGGTGTAAAACTAGAGAATCCCTGGGCCTGCGGGACCTGGTTCTCGAAGACCTGGGTTTGTCCTGCACTCAGGTGTGGGCTGGAGGCTGAAGGACTCCCGGTCCCGGCTGCCCCTCTGCAGCTGTGGGGGGAACACATGCCAGAAAGGAATAAACTCACCAGTTCCAACTGTGGTTGTGCCACGCACAGTGTATGTACAGTGTGTACACTGTGTGTACAGTGTGTGTACACTGTGGACCCTGAGTTTGCAGGATATACAGTGTGTGCTCCAGGCGATATGTGTACAGTGTGTACTGTACATGTGCAGTGTGTGTACAGTGTGTGCCCCATGCAGCGCTTGTATAGTGTGCGTGTTGTGTGTGTAATGTGTGTATTCTGTGTGTATCCTGCACATGCCATGTGTATACATTGTGTGTACACTATGTGTACCGTGTGTGTGCATTGTGTGTACAGTGTGTGTACCGTGTGTGTATCATGTGTGTGGGCAGTGCACACTGGGCACAGCCGGACCCTGGGACCGGGAGCTTCTCCCAGACTCATCATTAAACCCCTCCCAGCACTTGCTGTGACTCACCACGAGTCCGTGGGTGGTTCCAGGGAGTCATCCTGAAGGTATTCCAAGATTGCCATGACTGATTCTACCACCAAATTGGTGTATGGAACTGAACCTCCTTGTGCAGGGGGAGTTGATTTTCCTAGAAATGCAACTCTTGGTGCTCCTCCTTCAGTGCACTGTGCCCCCAAACTGCTGCCCCTCAGTCCTGACATGTCAGGCCCACGGCAGGGCCCTGCTGCCTTCCCAAGCTCCAGGCAGGAGGAGATGGGCAGTCAGTGCTGCTCATTTCCATGCCTTGGGAGTACTGGTTGCTACACCAGGATGTGTACCTGAAGAGTGTTTGGGTATAAACCTGTTCTTTTCTCTCTCTTTTCTTTCAAAGTTGAAGTGCTCTTACTCCAGCCAATGCTTTTGAGAAGTCCCCTAAGTTCCCCATGGTCACTGTGTAGCAGCTTCCAGAGGAGCCAGACTGTCAGTTTGGAATAACTGGAAGGATTTCATTAAATTCCATTAAGCAGTTGATAAGGTGGGAAAAGGCTTCTAAGAGCATCAAGTCCAACTGTCAACCCAGCACTGCCATGTTCATTAGTACACAATGTGCCCAAGTGCCACATCCACTTGCTTTTTGAACAGCTCCAGGGATGGTGATTCCATCACTGCTCTGCAGCCTGTGCCGGTGCCTGACCACCTCTCCGGGAAGACATTTCCCCTGATATCCAACCTGAACCTACCATGCTGCAACATGTGGCCATTTCTCTTGTCCTGTCCCTTGCTCCCTGGGAGCAGAGCCCGACCCCCACTTGGCTCCATTCTCCTGTCAGGGAGTTGCAGAGAGTAAGAAGGTCCCCCCTGAGACTCCTTTTCTCCAGGCTGAGCCCCCCCAGCTCCCTCAGTCGTTCCCCATCAGGCCTGTGCTCTCCTTCCCTGTTGCCTCACTAACTTGTCTCATTTCTCAGGCGGTCAGTGAGGCAGCCTCGCAGGCAAGAGGAGCTCAGAGGAGCCGTTCTGGGGGGATGAGGATGATTCCACCGCTCACACAGGCGGGCGGCTCAGCGGGGCCGTGCCTGATGCAATCGGCCGGCGCTGCAAGGCTGCCACCCCTTTGCATCACCCACAACCGTGGGACGGGGGGGCTCCCGGGGCGGGACGGGAGGACCAGGAGCACCGGCGGCTACCCTGCCGGAGGCTGGCACCAGAATGGTTTCGCTGAGCACAGTCCCGTCAGCAGAGGTCACCTGCGGAACTGTTTTCTGCTAAAAGGTTGATTGCATCAGAGTGAAGGATTCACCGATAGAGCGTCCGGCTGCTGGGTGGGCATGACCGAGCCAGAGCGGTTCGTGGGTGTTTGCGATGGTTTGTGGAGGTTTGCAGTGGTGGTCGGTGATGTTTTGTGGTGGTTTGTGGTGGTCAGTGGTAATCACTGGTGGTTTGTGGTGGTCACTGGTGGTTTGTGGTGGTTCCTGCTGAGGTGCTGGGAAGCTGCACTGTGATGACCAGCTAAAGCCCACCAGTGCTGGGTCTGAGATAGAAGTTGACAGCCCTGCTTCCACTTCAATTCCTGTCTGTGGGGCCAGCTGTTACTGAGGTGGGTTATTTCCTGGCTCAGTCAGCACCTCGCAGCCACAGCCAGGAGAACAGATGGAAAAACTGATATTCCAGATGCAAGGATGGCTGGGTCAGGTAGAGTGAAGTATAGCCAGCAGATTTGGCTGTGTTTTGCAGGCTGAAGCCCTGGAGATGTTAGCTTCAGCCTACAGAACCTTGTTCTCAGGTATCTGGTGTTGTGCCGTGATCACCTGATATGCACAGGGTCACGATGTTTTTGTGAAGTTGTTACTGTGCAGCATAATTAACGGAATTACTTCATTAAGAGTTAGCATAGCCAGGAATTCAGAAGCAGGGATCAGTTTTACATTTTTTTTTAATACTGGAATGTTCACACTAGGGGGCACTGAGACGAGGCAGGAACCAACCGCGGAGGCAAAGCAAACTGAAAACCCCTGCACAGGGACACACAAAAACACATGGACACACGGACATAGAAATATCCTCCGCTGGCATAGAAGGATCATTCACTTAACACGATGTGCCCCAAAAGTCACTCACAGGGGTGTTTTTCCACAGCATTTCGTGAGGCTGAATCACGGGTGTTTCCGTGGGCTCTGAGGGTGTGGGGAGCACTCGGGCAGGCAGGCACGGGCGGGACATGGGGCATCGCCGCAGGAGCAGCAGGGAGGGACAGGTTAGTGGTTTTCGTGCTGCCCGAGGAATTAAGAATTCGAGATCTCTGTTGAGCAGCTCAGCTAATACCGCTCGGACTCCTGCAGAGGTTGCTCCGGTCTGGTGTCAGCAGAGGGCATTGGGTGATCGTCGGGAGTCGCGTCACCCCGCCCAACCCGAGGTACAGCTTCCTGTATGAAGGTCACAGATTGAGTTATGCTTTGTCTTAAATACTCCTTTTCTCTCCTTCTGTTGTTGCACACGGTTTCACTCATTGTCTCCTCTCCTCTCCCCTCTCCCCTCTCTCCTCTCCTCGCTGCTGTAAAAAGGAAGGTTTTCTGGTTTCACTTGCCACCACTGAGTCCACCCAGCTCCGAGGACACACGTAACTCCACTGATGTGAACAGCACATAGCCCATCTGCAGCTGAACAGAATCCAGCCCTACATGTGTCCGTATATCCCCCGTTAGAGCTGCATCTGGAATCAACAACCAGCAGAAACTCAGCAAAGGCAGGAGCAAGCTGCTGCCTAAAGTGTGTGCAGGATTTAATGCAAATCAACTGTTCTTACCCACCTGGCAACAATTATGGCTGTGGCACAGCTATGGTGTCATTGTACAACTAAATAACACTTCAGCCTTTGCTCAATGAATATTACAGAGAACTGTTTCAGGAGGGCAGTCACAGCATGAAAGCAGCTGCAATCAGTGCCATTTTTTAACATGTCAGGATCTTTGGGTGACCATTTGCTCTCACTTGTCCCCACAGCTTCATTCTATGCAATTGGTTATATTTTTTAATAGGGTTTCAAATCTGTGCAAGAGTTTCCTCTGTATGAGAGAAGTGGAGTGCCCAAGGGCTGCAGGCATCACTTATTCGTGTTTTCCACTCAAATATGAGCCCTGACCTTTCATCTTAATGTTGACCTGTGGAAACTAAGAAAAGCAGATTTGTTGTTTTTCAATCACTGCAAAATTTCTGATCAGAAAAGTCTGCCCGTGGCACACACAGACTCTTGGTCTGCAGGACACTTTCCAAGCTGGGTACCATGAGTATGAGAGGACACCTGTAGGTACCTGCCACCCATCTCCATATTTATAGCCTTCATTTACGGCTGGGTTATTGTTTGTTGGCCTTTTTGCCTTTTTTTTGGAGGTGACAATGACTTTTCTGATGTACTATAAACGTGCAGCCAAGTCTGTGAGGCTATTCCAGGTTGTTTTCACAGCACAGTGATCATGAACACAGGGCAGTTCATGCTGCCAGGGCTGTTCCACTGTAGGGCAGGCAGCTCCAAAACTGCCAGGCTGGGATGTGGGGCTGCAAAAAGTAGGAACTGCTTAAAGATAGGCCTAGGCCATAATTTCTTTTAGTATACATCATGGAGTAAAGGGTCAGTGTCAGTCTGCTCTGAAGGCTGGCTGGAGGCATTTACATCAGGACCCAGTGCACTCACAGCTTCAAATATTTCTTGGCCAGGCTATTTGAGCATCCAGGACAGTAGCTCAGGAACCCAGGCAATGCCACAATTTGGTTTGTTTCTTCCTAGCCTCATTTGCTTTCAGAAGAGAGGAGCAAATCAGATGATCCTCTTTTCTTCCTGCGTCCAACATCTTCCTTGGTTAAGCTGATAAGAGCACTTTGGTCACTCTCTTATTTTGTTCACCCAGATGCAGGACTCAGCTTTTCCAAATTCCCTGTTTCCTCCAGAAGATGAAAGGTGTCCATGGACAAGCATAACCCCAAAGACTCTCCAGAGCAGGAAGACTTCTCAGAACCAGTTTAGCAGACCTGAGCAGGCAGTGTGAGGAACATGAGGCATATCTGACGAACCCACAGAGCCCTTGTGCCTGTTGTGTTTCAGCTGCTCACACAACTCAGGGCCCCGCTGGCACAGGAGAAAACAATGGATGAATCCATCACTTCATTCCTTACAGTCAGCTTTGACCTTGACTATCCTGATCTTTTTGAGGCAAATATCAAATAAAGCCACAGTGAAAACAAACTGCCACAGATTTATGTCTCCAGGTCTTAATTAGATGTTT
Organism: Acropternis orthonyx; assembly: GCA_035583155.1. Classification (NCBI taxonomy): domain Eukaryota; kingdom Metazoa; phylum Chordata; class Aves; order Passeriformes; family Rhinocryptidae; genus Acropternis; species Acropternis orthonyx. The sequence continues at coordinate 6,648,327 of JAWWEU010000138.1, read as the reverse complement.
CCTTTGTAGCTGCTTGCTCACGTTCAACATTCATGGGTCCAGGGAGAATGTAGGAGCAGGTAATACAGACAGCATTGCCCTCCTGATGAGTGACTCCCTCTGGTCTGGGGAGAGATCCCTCATCGTGTCTCTGTGGGAAGCAGAGAAGTGTGGTGGGCCAGGCTTCTACAACCCAGCCAAGAGCCAGCAGGGTCCCTCAAGCACCTGGTGACCATCCCTTGAGTCTTGCTCACTTTCAGCTCAAGATTTTCCAGCTTGGTTTGACCCTGGGCAATAAGTGAGTTGTGGCAGGGACTCACTATGTGACACCTGCTCCAGTGATGGATACACCTCAGCCTGATGACACTCTCTGTGTTAAACTCCATGGCAAGAAAAGCCAGCACTGATTAGGCTCTTGTCTAATGAGAAGCATTTCTAGGCCTCATAGTCTGTCTTCTGATTCAAGGAAAAGCAGATAGTCCTTTTGGGTCTGTCCTAGCTGTTATCATAGTTACTTAGGATTTCCACAGAATCACAGAACCATTTAGGTTGGAAAAGACCTTTAAGATTATCAAGTCCAATCATTACCCCAGTGCTCATACATATGACCTTACCCTAGGTCTTGTGAGAGGTCAGCTGCAGCTGCCTTCTGCTGAGAGCAGCAAGGGTTGGATTCAAATGTAAGATTCTTCTGCAAAGTAAGAAACCCAGCAAAACAAGATTTCCTTTCAAGAAGCCGTGAAGTGCAAGTATCCTTTATCCTTTGCACTGTTTTGCCTGTCACACCAGTGAGCATGTGTGAAAGTAAAGTCTGTTCAATTTGGGGGAAAGGAAGCAATTCCCTGTGTCAACAACCAGTAACTCCTCTACATCCCTCTTTAGAGTTTGAGACTATGATTTCCCAGCTGTCAGCATCTTCTGCCATGAATAAACGCCTCTCTAACATCACGTTAAATGTCACTCGTTCTTCCACCCCCTTTCCACTACCTATTTTCTTGTAGGAAAAATATCTTTGCTCATGGGCTATTCCCAGTTGTTTTGCAGCTTCCTGGAGGATGAATGGCTCTCTACACAAGCCCCTTACACCAACACCCATGCCAGTGTCCAACACCCACCGCCCTTCTCACTCAAGGGCAAGATTCCGTGAATGCCATGGAAGGTCTGCCTCTGCCTCTCCTTTGGATTTCTGCTCTTCAGCTGGGCAGAAAGCAACTTCCTTTAAATCCTCTTCCCAAAATGCTCTGGCCATTTGACATCTGCAGAATATCAGCAGTTACACGATGGAAAGTAAAAGTGATTTCTGTTGCATTTATGCAGCCTTCAAAAAAAAAAATCAATCCTGCTTAGGATAATCCTGTTGAAGACAAAAATTACTGTGCTTTTCCTGTTCCACGTTCCACCTGTTGGTCTCTTCCCTTTCCTCAGGGTTCTTCATGTTAATATGGCACTGCAGGTGTCTTTGCTGTTTCCTGCCATTATTTTCTTTATAGACAAAACAAAGCAAAAAAATCAAACAAAAAAAATCAAACAAAAAAACCCCCTCCCAAAACAAACAAAAAACCCCACCAAACCAAAGCTTTTGGGGATTGTTTTGAAAATAAGAAACTGAATTTAATGACTCTGATTCTATAAAGAAATTTATATATAAAGAATGGCCCAGGTTTTAGCTTTCTTAATCCTTACGCTCTCTGTAAGCACAGGTGACATTTCCTTTCACAGCAAACTCAGCCAAGTCTGACTTCACCTTGTTGCGTGGCAATAGTTGTGAAAGACACAAATCCATCGCCTGAGTGTTCTTCTTTTTTACATCCCACCCAGTACATACACACCACTGGCAACACTCATGTCAGAAATGTACCAAAGCACAAAGCATTGCTGACACCAAAACAGGTTAAATGAACAGAACAATTTAATGAGCAGGCCCTTTTTGGTCACACCTGGCTCCCAAGAGGCGAGTTTGAGCCTGATGATGTCAGTTACCTTTTACAGGAAAGTATTACTGATCCCAGTGGTGCAAGTGGTGAATTTGCAGTGGATGCTCCAAGTCCAGGTTTCTGGCTGTGCATTTAGATCACTGGCTTTCATATAGATCCTATTTCCCTTTTATACACACTTTCAGTTGCATGTTTTAATCTTCAGATTGTAGCCAAAACAAATTAAATTGACAAATAGAATTTGAAACAAGTATTAAGTTATTGGCATGTTTCCTTACTAAGGAAGTGATAAGTGAAAACATAGGACAAATTATGCAGATAAGTATCAGAGAAGTCAAAGCTAATCAGATCTCAGCATGTTTGTGTGTGCAACTGGCAAAGAATGCACTCACTTTGGACTGAACCAGCAAACTTCCACACAAGTTTCTATCACTTTTTGGTCTTTTCCTCCTCCTTCTTAGGCACAGAATCATTGAGGTTGGAAAAGTTCTCCCAGATCATTGTGCCCAACCTCTGCCCCAGCACTGCCAAAACCACCACTAACCCCTGACCCCAAGAGCCACATCCACACATCTGTTAAATCCCTCCAGGGATCAGAACTCCACCACTGCCCTGGGCAGCTGTGCCAGGGCTGAACAGCCCATCCTGGGAAGAAATTTTCCTAGTATCCAACCTGAACCTCCCCTGCTGCAACTTGTGGCCATTTCTCTTGTACTGTCCCTTGCTCCCTGGGAGCAGAGTTTGACCTCCACCTGGCTCCATCCTCCTGTCAGGGAGTTGCAGAGAGCAAGAAGGTCCCCCCTAAGACTCCTTTTCTCCAGGCTGAGCCCCCACAGCTCTCTCAGCTGCTCCCTATCAGACCTGTGCTCTCCCTCCCTGTTCTCTCATTAACTTGTCTGATTTTTCACAGAAAATGTTTCACAGGAACATTTCTAGGTTTGTCAGAAATATTGGCTTTATCTCTTCAGACAGGAACACATGCCTCAACTCCATGACTGGCTGCACCTGTGAAATCCCAGGGAAGCAAACCAAGTCTGGCTTCAGTGGAGCTTGACGCGGGGACCACAGCTGAGGGATCACTGTGCGACCTGGATGACAACAAAGGGAAACTCACCGAGCATGGACAGGGCTGATAACACCATCGATAGTGGAATGATAACAAACATCAGCAAACAGACCAATCAATTGGATCAGAGTATCTCAGAGGGGACCATTGCTCTACAGCCAAAGGCACTGGATCACAAAGCATGAGGGAGTTTTGACCTCCCCAAGCCTCAGAATCAAATGAGTGTCACCTCCTTCAGTCAGGTGCCTTCTTCCCATGAAAACAAAGGCCCTCACCATCCCAGTAAAGCAAAGGATAATCCCTGTGAGACAGGGCACTGAGGCGTGCTGCTGGGTGTTTATTGGAAGGCCATTAAAAGAGAATGTGGAACTTGGATTCCAACTGGAATGAGTTACTGTGTATCTTACTCAGTAACTGTAGCAACGGATAGAGCCCTTGACTTCTAGAAAATGCCATCAGCTTCCTCAGAACAACCCTCAGTTGCCAATTTTCATTCCCTCCTGGTGCAGATGACAGCTAGCTTGGAGCAAGAGAACAGGCAAGGGGATGCAGGAGAACATTGTGGGATGGAGCAGAACCACTCCAGCAGCTGTGGCATAAGGAGCAGCGTGATCCCACTGCCCAGGCTCCAGCAACTTGGGCCCAGCAGCCCCATGTCCACGTTACTGCAGATACTGAGTGGATGACAAGAGCAGCAGAGTCCCAGAGTGTCCTGAAGCTGGTTCAGAGTTGTGGCTCTCCCTGCCAAATCACAGATAGCACATGCAGCATGTGCAAGCTGCAGGCTCACACAAACTGAAATGGTCTTGCACACTATTTCTACTCTATGACAAAAAAGAAGAGTCAGAGAAAAATTAAGATGCGTGAAATGACACCTTTGCCCAATTGTAGTAGTTAAATACTGTTTTTCTCAGTATGTCTGGCCCAAATGAGAAATACAAGTGCCAAGTCACTGCAATGAAGCCTGTCTGCATGTATCTGTGACCCAGCTGGGAGCAGGGAGTGCTGACACACAGGCCCACTCACCTCCTCTGCGAACAGGCTCCTGGAGATCCCTTACAAAAGGGAGATGCATCCAAACAGCCTAACAGAACTGCCTGTAAGGAGAGATGCCCAGGGAGGGCAAAAGTAGCAGACAACCTGCACTAACTGTTCCTGTGATAATCACTGACAAAGGCAGTGACACAGGGATGGTACAAATCTGCAAAGCAAACACCATAACAGGGGACAGAGTTGCTGCCAATAAACCCCCAAAACTGACTCCCCCTGAACCTTCACCTCTGCATATGCATTGACACAGCAAAGCAAATCACAGACATCCCCCAGCCTACATGCTCTGGGTCATGTGGTCTCACCAACTGAGAGTCAGGACGAGTGTTCAGGACAGAACTCTACTAGTGCAGTGAGAGAACTGGGCTCCCAGTGCTCACGGTAAGGTTGGATGGGGCTTGGAGCAACCTGATATCTAGTGGAAGGTGTCCCTGCCCATGGCAGGGGGTTGGAATGAGGTAAACCTTCAGGTCCTTCCAACCCAAACCCTTCTCTGCTTCTATGACTATTTTATCCTGTGCAAAGGGTCAGACAACATCCGAATAACTGTCTTGCTGAAGGAGTGGTTCACTGAAGATGTTGAGATGCCACAGAGCTGCCTGTGGTGAACAAAAGATCCCCACAGCACGAAGCCTGTTATAGTCAGCAATAGTTCAAACGTGTTAATTACTGCAAGTGTGCTTCCAGAATCACCAGCATTCCTAGAGCAGGCTGGGCATGGGACTGCCATTATTTTTCACCAATCACAGCCGAAGCCTTTGCAGTAGACCTGCACACTGGCATCTGACCCAGGCAGATACACGTGCAGTAAATCAGACCCATTACAGTATAATTTCTGTTCTTCTCATGGTGCACGACTGTCCCATTGGAACATGCAACATCCTCGAAAGGCAGTGTAGCAGACTGCCAGCCTACCCCCTGCTGCAGGCACAGTGGGGAGTTTTTTACAGAGCAGAGGAGGGCAAAGGAACAGCATGAGCAGGTGCTTCTAGTTCTGTTCAAGAAGCACACCAAAGTATGTATGTATCTTATTGAGAGCAGTAAAAGACATTTGGGTGATTATTATCCTACAGAAGATATTCTCTGTTGGCCGAACTTTGTGCATTACCATTGCTGATCCTTTCTGAAGTGCTACATATCAGTGATTCCAAGAAGCTCAACAGAGCAGTATCTCATAATCTCTGTTTTCCAATAAACTGAGTGATCAAAGCTGGAAGGTAACTTGTTGGTGTTCAGAGAATGCCCCACTCAGAGCTGACAATAGCCGGGGTATGGGATGCCATTGCACACCCTGTGCCAGGGCTTCTGCCAGCCAGACTGATCAAAGGGACTGAGGTTGTACCTCTGCCCCTGTGACTAACCTGGAGCTGGGATTCCAGCCCTGCCTGCCCCAAGGCGCTGAACACTCAGACATTCCAGAGGTCATAAAGATGAAAACAACTTGGTCTGAAAGTCAGTGCTGAGCAGGCAGTGAGAGGGAGAGGCCACATTGCCAAGGAGAGGGAAACCAGCATCATCCATGGCAATAGTATCTCTGCAGGGCTGGTCCCTCTCCCTCTGCCCTCTCCTCCAACTTCAGCTGGACTCCCTCCGCCTTGTTCCACAAAACAGCACCAGGGCAGAGAAGGGACTTGTCTAGAAAGTCTTGCTGAGGAAACTTCTTTTTGCTTAAGGACAGTTGCTACATCCCATAAAGGGTAATCAAGGCACTACATCATAAAGAAAAAAAATATTTAAAATGTCAGTGGGGAGCTTTCACACACCTATCTATGTGCATTTAACTTGACAGAGCCTGTCTGAACATGCTGCAAAGCTGGGAGAGCAAATGAGAGATTCCTCTTCCAGCTCTGGCACCACTGCAGCCCTCAGGTCTGTCCCACTCCCTCAGGTCTGTCCCACTCCATCAAGTCTGTCCCACTTTCTCCACATGGATGGTCTGAGGGAACCAGGAGTCTGACCCGGACGCTTGAGGTAGATCAGGTTTTGAGACCCACATGAAGACACCAAAGGGCTGGATAATGAGCTGAAGTTTGTTAACATCATTTAAATATGCAGGAAGAAGAAAAAAAAAGAGTAACTTTTACCTTGCTGATATAATTTTTTATGTGAATGATAAAACAAGAATGTCTCAGCTTCTTGGCCCAAAGATGCATGTATAACTGTGATGGGTTCAGCATCACCCTTCTGTATCTCTCTTCTCTATCACTTCTTTCTCCAGAAATCTTGTAATTAAATTAATGTCTTGTAATTAAATCTCATCCCGTGCAAGGCAATACTTTAACTGTGTCTTGTGAGTGCCAATAATATTTTGAAATAAAAAGCTCCATCAGTATCAACATCATGCATCCTGTACTATTTTAATATTTCACAGTTAATTCTAGTAACAATCAATAATCATGGAATTGCTATTGCAGGAGGACAGCACAAAAAGTATTGCTCCTTTCCATTTGCTTACTAAAGCAGCATTAACAGAAAAAAACATACCCACATTTCTCCCTCTTGTGCCTGGCTTTATATGGATCCAGCCACGAATCTCTAAAACATCCCTGCCCAGCATTAAGGAGATAAACCTGCCTCAGATTTAAAAAACAAACAAACAAACAAACAAAAAAAAAAAAAAAAGAAGAGAAAAAAGGAACATGAGCACCATTCCACAGATTTTTAGTTCCATTGTCTTGATATTATATAGGTAGAGAAAAACCTGCAGCCACACTTACAAACTTGGTATAAAATAAACCTTAAAGAAGGGAAAACAACTCAAACCCAGACTGTGGTAGCAGTGAGATGTGAATAACAATCCCTAAAAGTTGTTTTCATTGAACTTTCTCCTAACACAGTATCACAAATTGCTTTGTACATCAAAAGGAATTCAATAAATATTTTGCAGGAAGATGAAATACTGAATTTCTTCAAGAAACAGGAGAAGCACATGGAAGCAACTGTGTTCAGTTGGATTGCAGCTTGGGTTGCAGCTGGATGTCACCTACTCCACATTGCCAACATCCGGAATTCCATCACTAATCAGGCAGTGTTCAGATTTTAGTTTCAGCCCCAGGTGCCAGACGACCACATCCAAAACTCAGTCTCATTGGTTTGCTGTTTGGAAAGCAGCATTTTTAAGCAAAGCTCACCCAGTCACACATGATAACAAGAAAATGGTCCGAAGTCTCAAAACCAATGAATTTTTTTTCTCCACTGAGCTCTTTTCAGAAAGCTGAGTAATGAGTGATTCTAAAGCCCTGTCCTGTCAGGCAACAGCTTCACTGTGCGTTCTTCCTGCAAGAACACCCCAGCAGCACCTGTGTCAATAACGTCCTTTTCTCCTTGGGTTCCCGGCAGAGCAGGGCTTGTCTCCCCACGGCACTGCTCTGTCCAGAGAGCTGCGTATGAGCCCCTGGGGGTGTCACTCAGCTGCGGCTCAGCAGCAAAGTCTGGCGGGATCCCGGTCGGCACCCGCCTTGCACAGTCAGCCGTGTCACTGACAGAGAGATACGACCTAACACTGTTGTGGAAGACAAAGCTCCAGTGTGAGCTCAGGAGGGCTCTATCTGTGTGCTGCTTGGATGTAGGAGCATGGGACGGAGTAAAGAGGATGGAGTAGCAGCAATGAATAGACAACCTGTGTGGATGTCAGGATGCTGTTGGGAGAGCTGCAGAGGATGTGGAATGAACCCCAGTAACAAAGTCTGGTGGCAGTGCTCAAATACAGCTTGTTCTCCAGGCACACTGCCTCCTGGTCTGTGTAGGGAGTGCTTGAAGTCTTACGGCATTGTTTGTGTTAGGAGGTGAAAAGGATGATGTGAGTCAGATTTTCTTCAGCTCATTCCCTCCCAGTTACAGGTGTTGAAAGTTCTGTTTCTGTAAACGTGGGAAAGGTCAGCTATCAGTTTCCATGCTGGCAGTTCCCAAGCACACTTTCCTAGCCCGTTCTGTGCCCTGAAGCCCTTTCTGTTCTCTCCTTGCATCAAACTCCAGTGAGTTCCGAGGCTTTCCAGCTGCCTCCTTCCCCAAACACAGACAAAGCTGAAGTGGCCTGTGGGCACTGGCAGCCAGTTTCCTATGCAAGTGCCTGGTGCACAGTTATTTCTTGTTTAGTACTTGCAAAGCAACGTTTCATCTCAGGTGACAGTCCCTGTTGTTCATACTGTTGTCACAGGAAGGTGCGTGGTGGTGCCTTTGGTTGGTCAGGACAAGGGATACCACCTTTCCTGTGAGCCTGAGCAGGATCTTTGTTTCCCAACACCCCAAGAATGTTCATTAACCATCAAAGGTAGGAAAAACAACAACAAAAGAAAGACAAACATTGAAGGTGAATTTAAAGAAATTGAAGGAGAATTAAAGATATTTTTAGCACTTTAGGAAAGTATATTGAGATGAGAAGTGCTGAACTGTTCCCAGCACCACAAGTTTACCCCACCCTGCCCCTTTGCCCCAGCTCAGGCACACTTGAGCTTGTTTGACCATGGTAAGAGTTTGCTGTTGTGCAAAAAGGTATGGGGCCATGAGAGCTGTGTGAATAGAGGTGAGAGATTGTGAAGATGAAGCTAATCCTGTGTGATCTGTGTGGAATGTCCATGGAAGCAAAGGAAGCAGTGAGCAAAGTGATCAGATCTGTTCATACGCCAGATGTTCACTGGTTCTCAGATGACAGTTTGAAGTCAGGTTTGTGCCCTTCTCTGAGACTTCTCAATTTGCTGAGAGTGGAACAAACAATCCTAAATTTTAACTTTTTTTTTTTCTTTCAGTTCTTCTGTCTAATTTTCTCTAGTCTTTCCAAGTATTGGCATCCTGCTCTATCCCTCTTGGGCAGCCTTAGAGTCTGCTCAGAGAGTTTGTGGTGAGACACAGTCCATCAGCACGCTGGAATATTTGTGAAGTGGTGCTATAAAAACCAATACAAAAACTTAATGGCCGTTTAGTCCCCACTTCTTTTAGAATTCTCCACCACCATCACGTTTCCCCTTGGTGGAGCTGTGTTTATGCTCCGTATTTCATGCATAAATTGCAGGCAGTTGTCAATTCAGAATGAAACCAAGATGGCAACATTAGCTATGCAAGTGCTTTATCTAAATGCTTCCCTCATTGCTCCCGAAAGGAAAAGACAAGACAGTGTGTAGCTATATTGCCCATCTACAAAATTTCTGATCTTTAGTTCTAGTCATACTTATTAGGCACATACTGCTTACGTGACTCTGCTGGATGTGGATTTTCTTCCTGCTGCAGCAGTCTGTGTACATCATCCCCGGAAGGATGTTCAAATCAAGTGCAGCATTCCCAGAAAGATGCTCCAGAGTAAACCCAAAGGGGGGAAATAGCAAAGAAATAATTTGCTGTCAAGCTGAATGAAATAACTTTACAATTAAACTTTAGAAACTTCAAATTTTAATTGAAAAATAGTCTAAAATTCAGAACACTGAAAGACTGCTAAAGGTGTTCTTAATAATGGAAATGGTTGTGGGGTTTTCAGGTATATTTTTCCACCTCTTTCTTCAGCAGATGCTCAAAGGTGTCCACTTTAGTTCAGCAAATAAGAGAGCACAGCTGTGGGGTGGAAACTGCAGACCTGGCTGCATTCAGTGACTCCTTTTTTTTCCTTTCTCCATTACTTTGTTTTTAACCTTTGCCCCCCAAAAATGCACTGGTTGGTTAGGCTAGAAGGAGCATCTACATGGCCCTGTTCCCTAGGCAGGATCAGTGATTTATATGATTCCCAAAGGTATTTTAACCTGTTTTAAATACTATTGTGAGAGCTGTATGTTTGCTTTTCCAGGTATACATAGAAATGTGCATGTCTATTTAGGTGCTTTCAGCAGGGCAGCATCCTATTTGTACCTCTGTGCATGCACCGCCACAGTCTCAACAGGTAAGAGTTGCTTTGGGGGAAATAACTAGATGGTTTCACCAGCAGTGCCTCAGTCACCGGGTTCAATCCTGAGTGATGCCCACACCCCATGACACTTTAGCTAAATCTACAATCCCTTGGATTTGGAATTACACACCTCACTAAAATGAAACCAACAGCTCTGTGGAAGCTGTGCCTGAGGGAACAGACTCTTCCTGAGCTGCCTGCACAGTTGACCAGGACAGAAGGAGGTGACATCTTATTTCCCTTCGAAGAAGCGAGACAGATCGGTAGTGCAAGAATAGAGGTACATAACGGAGCACTGCTTGAAGATGGAAGAACAAGAAAAAATGAGAAAAGAAACTCACTCTGTTCCTTTGTTGTGCCACAAGGTTACTCACATGGCTGGGGTACTGGCTTGGAGAGACACCTGTGGCAGCCCTGCCCCTGAATACGGCCGCACCACTCAAGCAGTTGCCTTCCAGTGCCCCTAGGAGACTGTATCACTTGTTTTTTCATGGATTTGAAATTAAAAATTTACCAGTTATGGAAGAAATGGAACAGAATGCACCCTGTAGCTGTGTGGTCTGTGAAACAGGCACGAAGAAAGCATCTAAAAGACATCTACCAGACTTCTCAGGCAGAGATTTATTCCGTATCACCCCATCCCATGCCATCCCATCCCATTCCAAAAGCTGAAGTAAAAAAATAACATAGCCAAAAACCTGAATGATAATAATAATCATAACCCCTTTTGATAGCCTTAGGACAGCCCCTTCTAGGACCAACAGAGTCAAGCTGAGTGTGCTGTGGGAAAGACTGCTGCTCTGGCACTGGCCAAATCACTTTTTTGAATGACCTTTTGTTGCAAACCATATCTGCTATGGAAAAAAGAAATCAAAAGCTTGCAATGGTTAGTTGATCAAAGCCATTGTTTGCCCCTCTGGCCTCCGCAGAAAGCAGTGTTATAGCCTCAGAGTGGATGGATTTCTTTGGTGAGGTTTGATGGGAACTGATAATGCTGTAGCCCAAGAACACAAGGAGGAAAAAAATAAATGGCTTTCTGGATTCTGCTTTTGGAGATTTCCCCCACAGTGGTTCTTGTATTTTTGAGATTTGACTTTCATATGTTCCATATGAGAATTTCTTAGTGGGCTTTAAGAAATATTGACTTGTATAAGAACTCAGATTAGGAATGGAATTAAATGGTGTCACAACTCCGTCTTGGGTCATTGTTCCAAGATCTTTATCCTAGAAGCAGGTTTAGTAATTAAAATTCTGTAATTAAAATAACTGAAGCAGGTGTTGTGGAAGAATATTGGGGTGTCAGGGATGTACAGCCACCTGACCTATACCCAAAGCACAGGCTGCCATATGGGCCAGAGGTACCTGAGTTATCTTTAAACTCAGTAGTTTGATGGCTAAAGGAAAGAAACCTCTGTGCAGAAATGTGTCCTGCTCCTCTTCCAGTAGGAATAGAAAGGAGGAGGGAAAACAACCCAATCACTTTCTGCAATGCTGTTTAATGAATTTCTGAATGGGGTTGTATGATACAGTGATGGAATTTGCAAAGAACTATACCTATTAACTTGTGATATCCCCTGTGTTTTCTCTTCCTGGGAATTTGTGTGAGCAGTCTGTGCTTTTATTCTAGACTGGAAAGCCTTGGAGCAAGGACTGTTCACTTTAAAAAGGCATGAAAAAATTGATCTGTTGCACAAAATAACAATGATGCTGGAGTTTTTTTTCTAGTACATACCTGGTGGGCAGGAGTGGGGTCTCTGCAGGAAGAGAAACATGACTATCTGCCTCTTATGCTGGTATCCTGAGAGTTTTCACTTGTGTTTTTGCTTTTTATCAAGAAAAACATGCCAATAGGTTTTCCTATAAGATCACTGTGGTCAATGGGTCAGAAAATTTCAGTAGTCCCTCATTGTCACCATATTCCACCCGTGTGACATTGCAAAAATGTGCAAAAAACTGATAAGAATTGTATGTATGAAGGGAATATCTGGAGGAGCATGAGCATGGAGGGGAAAACAATAGTTCTTGCTCTCAGATAGCCTTGTGACCTTCTGAGCACATCAGGAAAGTGAGCGTCTGATATTCTGGCTTCAATCTCTGAGTGTATTCACAACCAGAGGTGAGATGATGTATTTTTATCTTTTAATGAGGGGAAAGCAAATAGTGAGAATTAATAAGTATAGAAATACTGTGCAGGTGGAGCTGTGAGCTTGTGTGCTTGTGAGAGAGACATCATACACCATCCTGGTGGAAGGAGAGACTCTTTCAGACTGACAGCAGGGTATCCTGTCTCCAGTACAAGCAATTTAGGGATCAGCAATGGATCCCTGATGGGATCAGATGTTCAGAGCCCAAATAATCTAAACCAAAAGAAGTAGAAATGCCCAGTTACACAAGGCCTGTCGACTGTACCACAGAGTTGTATAAAAGCACAGAGGAGGAGGCAGAGCCACACAGATGCACCGCAGGTCTGGGAGGGGACTGCAAAGGGAAGGGAGCTCCTGCTGTTCTGCCACACCACCTCACCTCATCTCCCAGATATAGGTTTTTGTAGCTTTCAGTCCGTTTTTCAGCCAATTACTGCTTCCTCCACAAGAATGAGCAGAATCTGGAGGATACATTACATGGCTAGCCAGATCTGGAAGTGGATGGGATTGAGTGGATTAGCCCTGGGACACAGGCATATCTGTTACGGGATAACTCTCTAAGTATGGCAGTGCCAGGAGTGGGAGACTCAGGCACGAAAGCACCAGGCCTGTGGGAGCCACAGGTGCCTGTGTGCGCAACAGGCAAATGTTAAAGCGGGGTTTGATACCAAGTGCAGCTCATCTCTGCCCACGCAGTGCAGGTCTGGGTGCAGCAAACCACATCTTTGGCCTGAAGCAAACAAAACTCCTATCTCAGATCATCACCAGAGAGAATCCTGGAGAGAACAGCCTGTTCTATCACTGATGCCCAGCAGAGGCATAATGAAATGCCAGGGCTGAAACCTTGAGTTATGAAAGTGCAATCCAGGAACATGACAGGTTTGTAATGGTGAGGTGGGCAGCCAGTGGAACGGGCTCCCGAGAGAGAGGCTGTTAATTGTTCAGCACTTCAAGTAAGTAAATCAGGATGGGAAGCTTTTCTGAAAGACGTCTGGTTCCATGAGCAGTTATCAAGCATGATGAGAGTTTATTTCCACAGCAAGGCAGCCTGTGTCCTAATATCCTTCAGTGCAGGCGTTATGGGGCAAAATTGCCACAGCCGGTTTTTCAGGGATCAAACTAGATCCTGGCAGCAGCCTCCCTTGGCCTTGAAGGATACAAGAGGGGTGTGGGAGAGGCAATATGCAAAGAGCTGCTTGTTTGGGCAAGGAGCATCCTCTTACCGCAGGCAGGTTTTCACCATTTATTATGGGACATTATCAGGGCATGTGATAATGTACTCACCGTAGCTGTGTGAATAAATAAAGCCAGGTAGCAAATCCCCAGGAAACATTCACGACATATTCTGCTTCCTGTAACAGAGTATTAATAACTGTGTTAATTAAGCAGTGTGAAAGCAGCTTACAGTGCCACAGGCACAGAAAATTGCAGGATATTGAAATATTCCTTTCCACAGTGCTTTTTGTAAAAGCTCCATCGATTTGATGACATTTACCTTGTGTTTGACTGTTTGCTCAGGAGACTGACTTTAGTGATTCTCTGAGGAGCCTCAGAGGACTATGATGACCCGGGTGACTCAAATTTCTTTATGATGTGTTAGAAGGAAGAAAATTCCCAACAGAAACTCTTGTCTCTGTGACCAGACATGGTTGGTCAACCAACCACATACATGGATCATTAACACATAAATAGAAATTGGGGATTTCAAACCTAACATTCTTAAGCCAATAGCCTGGGGAAGAACAGATGTTTCCCTTATCTTGTGCAACAATTTGTACCTGCATGTTTTGGAGCCAGTGGAAATAGTGTATTAATCATTCTCAAAAACTGTTTGGTACAAGTAGGAAAAAAGTCTTTCCTGGTATTTTACTGTCTAGACCACTGCAAACATTTACCCATTTTTAGAGTCCATTTTTCAGTGACTAGTAAGAACTCCCGCCTTGATTCGTTTCCCATGTGCTTGTGTTTGGAGTGTGGGCTGGCTGATGTTGAACTGGGCAGGGAAAGCAGCAGAGTTACAGCATTTGGAAGTACAAAGAAGCCATGAAATCCTTCATTCATCCATCTGCCTGTCCATACATAACATCGTGATATTCACTTCTGGAAGGCTGCTAGATGGATTTTTCAACCACTTTCAACAGGAGATAACTCCACTCTCTTAAAAACACACTGCTATGAAGAGTTTCCAGATATTCCGTCTTGACACTCTTGTCTAGAAGAGCAGAAATTAACCTTCCATCCACTGGACAAGCTCAGTGCACAGTGGCCAGGAAACAGGTCTGATTGCCTGCATTCTTGCCCTGAGAGAGCCCCAGGAGAAGCTCTCTGAGAGCCCTCAGAAGTGGAAAGAGGTGTCAGAGAATGATAAATGTACTCCTTGTTCTATGTCATTTAGTGGGCTGAAGATTCCTGATTTCATCCCGAATCACACCATTTGAGTGGTCATTTAGGAAAGGTTGAAATTGTGGGATTTTCCTACTGTAGGTTTCCTTTAACAATCTCAGCACATTTCCTTGGAGCCACATCTCTGGGCTGTGGCCCACTGATGAATAGTGGAGAATATTTTGTTTATATTTAGACTTGTTCCAGCTATGAAATAAGTAGAAAAAATAAAGATAGAAGTACAAAGTACAAAGATTAGAGATATTTTAATTTGGTACAGGCACCATTAATGGTTTATTTACTTTGTCTTCTTGGAACTTGAGCCATCTTTTGATAACTAAAAATGCTCCAGAGCAGCTGGAGGGAGCAAAGGGGAGAGGAAGACAGAGCCCAAAGCAGCAGAAACCTGGTAACCTGGGACAGGTATTGCAGCCAAAAACAATGGGCCACATCAACACATTCTTTGTTTTGACTGATGCAGATGGAAAGTTGCAGATCCCACAGAAAAGAGGTCAGCTGTGAGCAGCATCAGGAGTGTCTCTGATGTTGTTTCGTGGGTTATTACTAGAATAAAACTGAATTAAATGATGCCACATACTTCAAAATGCACTAGAAAGCACTTCCTCAGCCATGGCAGAGGTTAAGACAGAATGAATTCAGCCTGAGCTCTAAATACACATGTGATTTCTATGTCCTTCCCCAAGACTGATTAATGTTTGCATTTGCAAGTGTCCAGGTGAGTCAAACTGGGGTTGCTCCCAGGAATTCCTTTCTCAACTCAGGCTTCTAACCTTTACTGCCTTGGAGGTGGAGACCCAGTAGCACTTCCCCTGGAAGTAGAATGTTCACAGCATCCTAAAACATGTCAGTGAACTATCTGAAATTCGTGCTCACAGGTTCTCAAGTCTATGCTGATGTATCTTTCCTGAACAGTGGTGCTGACATGAATAAGGCACTCTACTAAGGCAAAACCAGAATTGTTTTATCAGGCCAGGGGTTGCCGTGCCTGCAGCAGAGCCAAGCACTGGCTCACAGCTGATTTGCTGCAGTTTGATGCAATCACACCGTTATCCTGAATGGGAAGGAGAGGAGGCTTTCCCTACCTGTGCCACTGGATTAGTACTTCAGCTCTGCTCATTTCCATGTCTCAATTATCTCCCATTCAAAGGGAAATATTTCCCAAAATCATTAGAAGTATGTTGAACTGCTTCAAGTTTGTGATTATGACATTCCTAAGTGTTTTTAGCTTTGTACTACCTAAACTCACATGACTTCTGATTTTTTTCCTGGGTTTTTTTCTGTATTTATTGCACACAATCAAACTGCACTTAGAAAGTCTGATGTAATCACAGTCATGATTGTGAGATGTGATATTTTCATGGTGTTTTATTTATTATCCTTTTCAGATAATGGAAAGGAATGTCATCTCAGTTCTAGCTTTAGAGCAAGTTTTGCTTTTGTTTTGAGTCAAACTAACATTCTCACAGAATATGCTGTTGGAAGGGACCCACAAGGATCATCGAGTCCAACTCCTTGCCCTGCACAGCACCATCCCCAAGAGTCACACCATGTGCCTGACAGCATCATTCCAAAGCTTCTTGAACTCCTCCATTTAGTGCTCTCTTTTTCCAGTCTCAAGAAGAAATCAGTAAAATTTAGTTGTTGAGGCTTTTTTCCATCCTTAAGGAATTCCAGGAAACTCTCCTACGAGATCTTGGGCTGGTTCCTGTTCTGGTATTTTTATTTCAAAATTCAAAATCTTTTCTGGTTTGACTATTTAAAGGTTTGTCCAAGCGCAGCTCTGGGTGCTCATGGAAACAATGCCAGGTGACTGGAATGCAGCTCAAGGCCCAGGACTGGGAGAACTGCAACCACATGGAATAGCTGTGACACTTCCATTCATGTGTTTAGGGGCCGTTAAGTTTCATTTCTGATTTACAGTTAGATCAAGCAATTTGACCAAGGAAGACTGTGGAGAAACTGGATTAAAAATTTTAACCCAGTGAGTGCTTGGAAGATAATTGAAGCATATGCTGGGACCTTGCAGTTCCTTGCCATTTGGATTTGTAATTCATGTGAAAACCTGACCAATACTTGGTGAGCACCACCAAGTCAGGCCTTAAGCTTTGAGATTTTTGCCAGAAAAATCCCAGCAAAGGAATTCCTTTCTCTTCAGTGCTTGGCAGCTCGCTGCAGACAGGTAATGTTCTGTTCATTCTTGCGGCTATCCCAGAACAGCCCCAAGCTGGTGATTCAGCTGTGTGTAAGGGGGGAAGTTTCTTTAGGCAGCTGCATTCTCTGCAGGCTCCAGTGAATATCCAGATCCTCACCAAGGGCACAGTTTGCTGCCAGTACTTCTCCAGTCACATCAGGGCTGGGTTTTGATTGATTACTGTTTGCACTCCAAAAAAAGGATAGAGATTGCAGTTGCCTAACAGAGTTCATTAGCTTAAAAGCCCAAGCTGGATGAATCAGTGCTATACAGAATGATTCCCAATGATCCAAACACCTTAGAAGTTCAATTTCCCTTTTAGTATAGAATTTTACCAACATTTTCCCATGGCAGTGATTGAAATCCCTCCATGGAAAGCAGTACAGCTGACACAATCAGTCCTGGGCAACTCACTGCTGCAATGAATTAGCCATGGATCTGTCATTCCAGAGTTTCAAGGGGGAGGTTATCAATTAATTTGTTCTGTGCTTTGCCTGAGATTGTCTTAGGTGATTTTGGCTGTCTTTCCAACCTCCAGTTTTCCAAATTGACAAAAATCTTGGAGATGAATGTGTGCTGTTATCTCCTGTTGCTTCTGAGACATCAGTTCCCATTTTGCTCCGGCATTCAGATGGTTTTGATACCTGAATTTTTTCCTGCTTTGCAGCAAAGAGAGAATATACAGTTGTGGTGAATTGTCTTTATATTATAAAGGCCATAATACCTCCAAGGAAGGAGACTCCGCAGCCTCTCATGGCAACTTATTCCAGTGTTTGGTAATCCTTAGTGTAAAAAAGCTCTTACTTAGGTATGTGTTTTAGTATGTGCCCAAATGTGTATCTTATTTTGTGCCCAGATGTACACGAGATATAAGCTCACACCTTCTGTCCATGTCCAGTTGTGGAGGACAAGATGGAGACAAATATGCAGCACTTTTCTCTGATCCCTGTGCTGTGGCCCAGGCACCAGGACATTTTTCATATTTGACTGTCATTTCCACTAACAATAAAGCTGTCAGCAGACACTTCACCAGATATCTTCAGGCAGAAGGCAAGGTAAGGAGTACGGAACTTGCCAAGTCTCTGAAATTAAGTGATACAGAGGCAGTTAAAAAACCCACAAAACCCAAAACCAAATGATGTATAGGCTTGTAGATTTGCCACAGTACCGTGACTGTTTCAACAGCTTTATTTATTACCATAATTTTGGAAGAAAGGACAAAAGCATAAGGCAGAGGATGATTAAAGACTGAGTTGGGGAAGCTTAGACTCCTTTAGAATAAATCTGAGTAATGAACAGCATTTATTATGTCTGTTTAAAGGCAAGGTAATAAAGACAAAGGATAAAGCTTCACTAACAATTAACTATGGCTTCTGGGTTGTATTTGTGCCTATGTCACCTAGCTACAACCACCTAAGCTCTCTATACTTGTTTGCCAGAACAAGTGCTTTTCAAGCCCATGATTTCTGCTTAGGCAGGAGGTAGATCCACACTCAGCCATTGTCCACAGCTGCAGACCGTCAATATGCCCCATGCTGGCAAACACAGAGAGTTCTTCCCAAGAAAAGCTTGCTACAAGCTGAATTCCCTACTCTGATACCTTCTTATCTTCTGCCAGCACCTGTTCACCCATATGCTGATCTCAACTGTCCCTCTGCCTACCCAGGGTTTAGCTGTTTGTACATCCCTGTGGTGCATTTAACCCTTCTTTCCCTTTCAGCCTGCAAGCCCAGATTGGGTTTGCAGATCCCGACTGGTTCCTTCTTCTGAGCATCACCAGGGGCTTTTGCTGTGCTGCCTGGGGAGCCCAGAGCTGGGACAGTATGTCGAGGAATGCAGTACTTCCTTTGCTTCTGGTCACAGCAGCCCCAGAGCAAGCCTCCCCATTTTGCAAGGAGCACTCAGAACTGGGCACTGCCTGGTTGGAGAGCAGGGGATAGAGACTCCAGTATCACTGTCTTGAAACGCAAGGGACACAAAGTAGAGGTGTGATGATGCACAAGATAAGTCCTTGCTATGCAGAGTCAATACTCTACCTCTGTCCACTGCAATTTCCCCACTAATTTTTTCCCAGAAGAGAAACAGTTCATGTTGCTGTGCCATTTACACAGAGAAACTTGTGTCACTGTGTGTATCCTGCCTTGTGCTGTTGTGGTCTGTGGAAATAATAAACACTCACAGGTATATATTTTCATCATAGAGATTAATTATCAGTACTGGATATGTCCAGCCATTCAGAGTAATATCTTCACCTACATCTGATTGGGTCTGGACAAGTGCTCTCACTCACCACAGAATTTAGGAGTTGTCAAGGTCAAAAATAAATGGTGTTGATGTGCAAACTCCCCTGCAAAGAAGTCACAGCTCAGCATGTTACATGCAAGCAATAAAAAGGTTTCTATAACCTGCTGCCTACCTGACAGGTTTTTTAGCGTGAAGCTGCCTGCATATGGTACCAGCCATTGTCAGCTGCAGGGCCACATCACTCGTGTCTCTACATTGCTGCACAACCCCTGTCACGCCTTGGTATTAGTGAAGCTCTTAAACAGAATCTTTTGGTTCACAATAATTTAACATCTGGGTATAATTACTGAGCTGTGACAGCATTCACCAGACAGTGGAGCTGCTGCAGAACAGCCTGAAAGTGGTGTTGTTTAGAGAGGGTCAGACCCACAGAATTTGCAATTGGACTCCTCCAGGGTTTGAGTCAAGGGCCTGCCTGGTCCTCAATACAGTTGGAGGTTTGCAGATTCCATTAGTACAGAGGTGTTCAAGCTCAGTTTCCTTTTGAGTCCTGCACAATCTCCTCAGCAGGGTTTCTTGTATGTGCTTAGGCAGGAGCAGATATTTCCCTGTCTGAATTTATGGATTTGTTTTCACATTTTGAACTTTGATTCACTTCTCAGACTCTGGCCATATGTTTTCCTTTCTCTCCCTGTTCTCCTTTGACTTGCACTATTACCTACTGAATTTACAGCCTGTTTATATTGGTCAGAAGCTTCAGAAACTGTTTAGGACTCCCATCCTCTAAGCACTTGGATGAATCACACTTCTTTGCAAGATGATACTGTTGTCAGTGTTCCAAAATACCAAAAAAACTGTAAAGTTTTACTCACACCACTGAATTTAGTGGCCATTTTGCAGTGACTGCAACCTAAAAAAATTAATTGCAGTATTTGCATATTTATTTATTTGTTTGCATTTCTGAGCTTGGAATGGATGCTTTCTGCTGTTTCTTTCAGAACTGGGAATCCAGTACAAAATTAGAAACTGGGTTCCATGTACAGGGTAGTATTTCTCATTTAGCAACAGCCACACCCCCCGCCTCTGATCAGAGGAAGAAAGTGCCCCTGTAATTGCATATAGGTCACAGGACCCTGGGGGACCATGTTCTGACTTCTGACAGGGCAGCATGGAGTACATGACCTTGGTGTCTTGTTTTTTTGGTCAGCATTTTAATTCCAGTGCTGGGTCAGGCATCTGAGGATCAAAAACCTGGGTTTTTTTTCTTCAGACCATGTTTGTAATAAAGAAATAATTGTCCTTCACTGGTGGAAGGAGGAGAAGGCCTGTTTGATCTACACTATATTGTCATACATCTCATTCCTACTGTTGGTTTGTCACATGTGGCTTGTATAAGAATTCATGAGTGTGTCACCAGCTCTGAGAGCAGCAAAACTTCTGGACAGCAGAGAGTTTTAGCAGTGCTCTGAAGCCAAGAGAATTTTGCAACATACAGCCTTTGCAAAGTGACATGGCTCAGCTCTTCACTCTTTTCTTTCCAGTTTCTGCTAAGGGTATTTCAGAACACTTCCCTGCCAATCCCATATTCATCCCAACTGTCTCAGGTTTCACAGACAGAACTTACAGTTCGATTGAACTGCAGCTATACATGATCTTTGGACTGTATTTATCTAAGGACTGCATCAAACAGCAGGGACATTTCTGGATAGGGGTTCTTCTTTCCAAGGTCTTGACTTAGAGAAGTAAATGAGTCTCAGGTCTCTGTGCAACAACCTGGCTGGGTCAGGGAGAAGCCTTGTGTGTCCGAGTTTACCGTCCTTGGCAGAACTCACACTGTGACTGAAGGAAGCTGATGCTGTGCCAAACTGCCCCTGTGGATAATCTGTCTGAAAGAGTGTGCTGGCCCTCTGCTCTCCCTGAGTTCCATGAAGCTGAAATCCAACTTCTTTTGAGTGCTGAAAGCATACAAGTATTCAAGGGAAACTCAGATCCTCTAAGAAAATTAACATACATGTAGGGTTAAGGCTAACAGATACGTAAGCCATATGTAGCCCTATGATGTGCGTAGCACATGTACAGGCACTTGTGCTGCTTTTCTCCTGCTTACATTGGCTGTTGGGAATTAGACCAGGGATTTAGGAAGGGTGTAAAGGCTGAAAACCCTGCTCTGGAGAGATCCTGTCTGGAAATAACCAGTCCTGAAGTGTTCTGTTGAACAGTACTGAGGATTCCCAGCCCTCAGATGCATCTCTTGCCACCGGCTGCTCTTTCTCTTGTTTATTTCCACAAAAATGTCTTTCTTGCTCCTCCGCTCCCTGTTCCTGCCTCATGGCCTTGCAGTGACCGCGGGCTGCCTTGACAGAAATCAGAAATCACTGGCTGGAATGATGTGCTTCGCCAAGGTTGTCTTTATTTAGACAAGGTTTCTGCTTTCTGAATTCTCTTGTAGGAATGGAGGGATCTCAAAGCAACTGCTGCACCTCACATGCTGGAGGTTACATGGGGCACACAGGGGAAAGGGACTTTGACATTCCTACCTTGTTTAGCTTCTTCTCTCAGCTTTTAACAGGGAAAACAGGAATTTCTGAATAATTTAGCAGTGTAGCAGGCAATCAGGATTTTTCTGCTTGAATATATCTACTGTTGGGGACAGTCCTTTCTATGAATATAAGACCATGCCTAAGCTCAGAAATCCCAAGTCACTCCTTCCTAGAGCAGTGGCAAAGGAAATGTGTGTTGATTTTTCCTCCCTTCCCTGTGTAGCAGAACACAGCAGACTGCAGTACAGGTAGTGTGGTGTTGAGCAGCCTGGTGTAGGTGTTAGTGTTCGAGGAGAGACTAACCCAGGTCAGACCTTGCCAAGCACTGTTCTTGTGGATAGTGTTCACCCCAAAGAGCTGGTACTCAGACACAGCAAATGTCACAAACTGGAGATTAAAGAGCAACAGAAAATGGATTTTCCCAGGCCAGTGACAAAGTCAGGAGCAGACGTCTAGTGCCTGTTAAACTAACAGCCTTCCAAAGTTTATATCAATTTGGCATAAGAGATAGACCTGGGCTTAATATGAGAAAATTCTGTACATTTTGGTAAAATTTGCAGGTTAGGTGTCAAGTCAAACTCAAGGAGCTGAGATACGAACCAAAGTGTGCATAATAGGACACTTATTTATTTTAACTAGAGACAGAATTCAGAATTCTGAGCCTGCTCCTCAGTGTGGGCTGTGCATGCTGATGAGCCTGAGCAGGAGGAAGATCTGAGCACAGGTGTTGGGTTCATTTCCCCACACAGAGGGGTTGAGATGAATATTTCATTAGTTCAGAAAGGTCTTAAGAAATATGGATGTTAAAAAAATACTGGTTAGTGTGAAAGAGGTCAACATCTACTTAGAGTAAAGTAGATTTCATGGGCTTTCAGCCAGATAAAATCAGGCATTGCTCCTTGTTTTTGTGCTGTGACACTCCCCTGTGGCTCACTGAGTCTCTTCCTTTCAGGGAGGTGAGAAACATCAACCTCAGACAGAAGAAAGGTATTTGGTCAGATAAGGGTTTAAATCAGCCAATTAATATTGCTGACAGTGCTCCCCATTTCAGAGTCTTATATGCTGAAGAGAGATAGTTTGCAGCAGGTGAGTAATTCTTGACTCTGGAGCAGGATCTGAATAACGGGGCAGAACTGTTGTGTCACCACTTCCAGCCTCCTCGATGAAATGTCTGCGCCCTCACACCCTGCTCAAGGTGGAATTTGTAAATGTTCCTGGCAGAATAAGCCTTCCTGCCATGCTGATGTGGTTTTTTGGACACAAATTCATCCCAGGCAATCCATAAACATGAGTGTGCTCATCACAGAGGAACAAAGCTACAGTCTTATAGTCACAATACATCCCTCTATACAAACACAATATTCACTTCTTCTTCTATTTGACTGGATCCTTGAGCAGAATTTCAGTTGTATTGGTTCATTTTCCAAACAGAAAGGAATAGTTTTAAACCTTTTTGTAAGTATCTGAGTGGATTGTTGTCTTTTAGACACGTACACAGAGCCGTTCCTGCATTCACACCTCAAAGGCACCAGAAGAAAGGAGCTGGAATACCAAGAGCTGATATCCTTGCTGTCTGCTGCACGGCAGCTGAAAAGCCCAAAGTTGTCTGTCACAGCCAGTGGGGTCTGCAGTGTTGCAGCACTGGGGAGGCTGAGCACGCCCGAGTTCTCCCCTTACTCTGTCTCTGCCTCCGTCAGTGCACTGGGGCCACTCACTCCAATCCTAGCCAAAATACTGGCAGGCAGTAGATGCTTAATGTAAATCCTGCAGTCAAATGGGGGGAAAGTTCCACCTCCCTCAGCATCCTTTTAGCTAGGAAGATGCCTTGTTTGACCTGAAAGTTCCGTTGGTGAGCCTGGTTCTGGTTGAGACAAACTGACCCAGCCTGAGGAGCTGAGGCTGCAGAACTGCGAATCAAACGGTGTCTGTTTGAAGTGCTGCCAGTGGTGCTGGTTCTGCTGGCTGACATCTCATCTCAGTGCAAGTGTGCATTCCAGACAGGGCAGCCATGGCACTTACTTTATTACTTTATTACTGGCTTTATTACTAATATACTCGTAACTGTTTCCTGGGGGCATCAAACCTGGAAGAAAGGACCACATCACAGTGCTTAGAGATTAACTTTGCTGGTTATATGCAAAAGGGAACAGCTCCCACCATTCCTGCTTATTTCTTTTCCTAGAAATGAATGCAAGATTTGCAGAGAAAACAAACTGTGTTGATAGTCTCAAGGACAGCAGCACAGCTGAGTCTGCGGGGCCTGGAATTCTGGCCCTGGTTCCACTGCTGTTCAGGAATTCTCTTCAGTAACAACTGAATAAACCTCAGACTCCTTCTATTTTTTGCTGTTTTGGTGCATTCTCCATTTTTTAAAATGGCCCAAATCACATCCCAAGTTTCATTATAAGCCTTTCATTATTTTACTTTGCTGCAGCTATGATCTGTTATTGCCACCAATTCCCTGAGCACAGGGGGCTCTGGGAGCTGCCCCCACAGCTCCCACAGGCTCAGCAATGCCTGTTTGTCCTTGGAAATGTGCACTCAGTGATTTGGCTGCTGAATTCAAACCTTCGTGCACTGCTTTGCCTTTTTTTTACTGTTTTGGGTACAAAGTGGAAACTTTGGTTTTCTTTTGGTATTGTGCTTTTAAACTTGACTGAAGAGCTGTAGAGTTCTAGATTATCCATTAACTTAAAATTTCTGTTTTTCTAAAGAAAGAGCAGAGGTATAAAGGAGGAAAACAAAGGAGCATTCTCCAGGTTATCCCGTGCATGGGAATGAGTCATCTGCAAAACTCCAAGTACTGCACAGCAGAAGAAAAAAAAAGTCTTTAAAAAGTTTCTGAAATAAATTGATATTTGGACAAGGATTCTCAGTTGAATTTCTTACTACAAATGAAACAGACAAGTAAAGAAAAAACTTGTCAGAAAGATGAACTCGAGCTCTTCCCTAAACACTGTCCTCACTGATGGGCATTTGCACATTGATGGCCTGCATTTGAGAGAGTTCTGGAACTAGAACTGCATTTGCAATAAGATCACTCCTCTAAGGCTCCTTAAAATAGCAGCCGTTTACAAATGCACCTCATTTCATAAAATCACAGATTCAAAAAATCATTCAGGTTGAAAAAGACCTCCAAGACCATGGAGTGCAAACTGTGATTGATCCCCACCTTGTCAACCAGACCAGAGCACTGAGTGCCACATCCAGTCAGTTCCTGAACAACTCCAGGGATGGGGACTTCACCACCTCCCTGGGCAGCCCCTTCTAATGCCTGACTACCCTTTCTGTGAAGAATTCTTCCTGAAATCAACCTAATTTCCTACCTTTTGGGTGGCACTGTTGGGCTCCACTCCTCCTCCATAAGTGTGGTAAGTGTCATGGGGTTGGGTGTTCTGGCAAAACTTCACAGACACCCCAGACTTGGATGGAAATGGAGACACAGGAGGAGAGCAGGGCAAAGAGAGATAAATTAGCAGCAGAAAAAAACAGGACTGCAAGTTTAGACTGAAAGACCTAAAAGGACGTGGATAAAGTAAAAGCCTGGGTGTGGACATGTGCTGGCAGTGCAAGGCAGGAAAGCCTAGGAAGTTTCTGAATAAGGGTCCAGGGTCGGCAGGTATGAGGGGCTGCTCCTCCCTCTTATAGACCTGGCAGCACACCCAGTGTCTAGCTCCCCACTCTGGAGACCCTGGGCTCAGTTTATCAACACTCACTCAAAGAGTGAACACCTGGGCTTGAGGATA
This sequence comes from Acropternis orthonyx, assembly GCA_035583155.1. Taxonomy (NCBI): domain Eukaryota; kingdom Metazoa; phylum Chordata; class Aves; order Passeriformes; family Rhinocryptidae; genus Acropternis; species Acropternis orthonyx. Next base: position 6,623,161 of record JAWWEU010000138.1, on the reverse strand, counting down.
ATTAATCCTTCTTGTAAGGAGTGTTCCTCAGAGAACAGATCATTCACAGGCTTCACTTTGTGTCTGCTTCACAGGGCAGAACATGCTGCCTATATATTCTCCAGGGCACTGATATTGATTTCCATCAGATCAGTCCCAGAAGAATGAAAATGCAATCACAGCAGGGCTGGAAAGAGTTACAGCCCAGGGCCTGGCACCTCAGCAGTGGCAGCTTAATAGACCTGCCATAAATGAATGGAAAGACAAAAACAATGTGCTGAAGAAACCATAAATATGTGATTATAAAGTAACAAACTGGGGTTCTTGAAGTGCTAACAACTTGCTGGCATTACATTTAATATCTATAAATCTGTCATGGCTTGAGTTAAGTGAATTCCCCTGCGTGTATTAAACTCTTTGTTTACAGGGAGGGCAATTACAGTGACTTTTAGTGCAAAGAAGAGATGCCCAATCCAGGGCATGTAAAATTGAACATGAACCTCTAAGTGGGACATCTGAGCTGAAAGGCTCTCTCTGACATTCAGGGAAAACTCCTTGAACTGTTCTTACACAGAAGGACCTGTCCATACCCATCCCTACAGCCTGTCCCGACGTGGTGGGGATAGGAAGGGGTTAAAGTCTCCTGGTGGTTGTTGGTGTGGGCAGTGCACTGTGTCAGTTGTAAACTGAATGGGGAGGTTTCTGTGGGAGCAGCAAGGTCAGATCCCCAGGAGCAGGAGCTCAGGATTTCTGAGTTTAACCTCGATTTTGACATCAACTGTTTTGAGTTTGGAGAAACCAGCGAACTTAGCATGGAGACATGGAGGCTCAGAAAGCTCACCTACCTTAAAAGGAAGTTCTGCAGGTTAATGAGGGATTATTTCCTAGTGCTCTGCATGTGAAAGGCGCCAGGACATACACCTCACAACATTTACGTACAGCCACGGATAAACTGAGAAAGCTTTAAAATATTTGTTGCAAAGTCAGTGGGAGCAAAAGGAATGGTTCAGTTATAAGGAAGGAATGGGAATGCTGTAGAAAACCAACTGCACTTCCAGTTTCTAAATACCATTCTCAGGCCACGAGGCTGCTGAGGAGTGACAGTGTTGGAGTACTCGCTTCCACCACCAACAACATGAACTCCTAAGGGTGACAGACAAATACCAAATGGACTCCCAAGGACACTGGGCAGCCACTGCCCAGTACTGGGATCTGGATGGAAACTGAGCAGTGGGAACAAGCTCAGTTACACTTCAGGGAGAAGTGAAAGTTGAAAATGACATTGATGTCAACCTAGTAGTCCTTGGAAATAGTCACTGAATAGATGCTTGGGTGAGAAGAAAACAAACTGGACAGTGAAAGTATACACACTGGCACAGGACAGATATTGGAGTCACAGAGTCACATAGAGAGTGAGGAATTCATCAGCTGGTTTATGCAGACCCTTCCTTGAATTCTTCTGAAACAAGAGGTTGCTCAGATCCTGTCAGGACTAAGCTGTGCATTTGCCCACTCCATGTGTCTGAGACACACTGGGGCTTTTCAACAGAAGTTTAAATATTTGATCTTGCACTGGTAAAAACAACAGATTCCTTTCTGGTCATTGTTTTTCTGAGTTTTTAAATCTTTTTTCCAAGGAGATTGTCAATAGTACTCCAACCTTCTCTGCAGCACTGTTAGAACACTTCTATTTCTCCTTCTTTGAACCAGGTCTCTGATTCCCCAGGGATTTCTCATGTCTGGTTAGATTCCACCAAAACGTACAGATGGTTTGGACTATACACAAACCTCAGGGCCCAAAAGATTGTGGAGGCTCAAAGGCACACAGAAATCCTGTTCTCAGATCCCCTCCCTGGCCTTTGTGGTCTCTCTGCATGTTTATTACACTGGGGTGTGAAACAGCCAATTCCTCCTATGGCATTGCAATGGGAAAGGAACCCCTCAATGCCTTTGGATCAAAAAGTGAAGGACCAACTGCCACTGAGAGAGAGAGAGAGAGAGAGAGAGAGAGAGACCAAAAACTGTACAGCCCTTTGCCTTTCCCTTGTCCTGTGATGAAACTGTGAACACCAAAGCAGGAAGTCACATCCTTGGCTTTACTGTGGTCTTTGGGACATTCACATTTTTCATTTCTTCTAAACTAGTTTCTCCTGGACTGAAATGCTAAAACCATTTTGGCTGGGTTTTTGTTGTTGTTGCTGCTTTTCAGGTGAAGAGCTGCTCAGTCCAGATCCTGTTCAGCAGACAGCACAGATTTAAGATGCTCAAAGATCCTTTGTGGGGCAGGACCTGAGCAGTGGCAGTAGATTTTAATCAGACTACCCATCTGCTTTGTTTCTACTTTATTTTGGTAACATCAAACACGATTTTGTCTAACAGAGCAGAAATGAGAAGCTGATGCGAACTCTTGTGAGCAGCACTAGTAAAGAGGTAGGAAGCACTAAATAATTGGTTGAAACTTGGCTTGCCAGAAAACTGACAGAGACTGGGATGCGAGGGAATTCCATTTTCCTTTTAGGTTGTGTTCTCTCTTATGTGGATATTTTGCCCAGCTTTTTGCTGCAGATTTACAAACACAATGTTCATCCCACAGCAGACAGGAGAGAGACATCATGCTCCCTCTTATAAATCCATGGAGTTGGCTCAGCTATTAACACAGCTAAAAGCCTCGTCTCTTTGCAGAACTGATGAGCACTGCAGAGCATGTGCTTAAGGGATCACAGAATGTACCAGCCTGAAATAAAGGTTGAGTGTGTGTTGATGTGCTGGACGAGCTCTGTTATACACCTGGGCTGTACTGCGGCAAGGAAAACCATCTAACAGTTCGTATTCTCAGTGGCTGTTGCCTGTTTGGTGCCAACAAGCCCAAAAGTTGGTGCTCTGGGCTGACTCTGAGTTAGAGCACAATGCTGTGCCAGACTGTTTCTGAAAGGTTACAACTGTCTAAATCGAATAAAAAACATGAGACAAAATTCGTCAAAATAAGCAATGTGAAGGTCTGCAGGAACCAACTGCATCTGGCTTTCCCTCCCACCCTTTCCTGCCAGCTGTGGCCAATGTGGTCTCAGGCTCAGGAACAGGAGAGGAGACCAGGAATGAAATGTGGTGCTTGCCTTCCAGCTGGACAGGCACAGGCAGCCATCCCCCATGCCCCCCTCAGCCAGGAAGGATCCAGCAGCTCTTGGTGTCTGCAGGGAGAGGGATGCCAAACCAGCTGGGGATCACAGAGTGGGGCAGGGAGGGGTGAGCAATTAGAGAGTGACCTTGTTAATTAACAAGCTCGGCTTTCCAGGGAGGGTGAACACCAGGCCAGCCCTGGGGATCTGTCAGAATTGCAAAGCCTGACTGCACAGAAAGGGCATTTCCAGTCTCTGTTTCAAAATAGACCTGGATATTAAAAGGATGGATTCCTTGGGGGCAAGACTGAACAACAATAGAATACAAATACATGCAGGCACTGCAGACTGCTCGTGTTTAATATGCAGCTACACAACAAGAAAAATGTTCTCCCTTACTTTCCTGTTAGTAAAGCTCCCCGTGTCTTGATGCTCAGCCAAGTGAGACATCTACCAATAATTTACACATACAGAGACTCCCCAAGTGAACATGCAGCAACAGTTTATGAAAGGACCCAGAGAACATCACATGAGGAAAAATACTGAGCTCTACAAAGAAGGCTTTGGGCAATACAGTTCCAGATACAAATTTAAAATATTAAAGTCACTAAATGTTTGTTATTGGTTGAGCAAGGCACAGACCAACACTCAGCTTGGTAGCATGTCTGTTCTCTGGTCAGTGCCCCAAAGGGGCAGAGAAGGGTTGCAACCACTGGTGTAATCTCTGTTCCCAGGATGGGACCAGCCTGAGGTGTGTGTGTCTGTGTCTGTGTCTGTGTCTGCATGTGTGCACACCCTCGTGTGTGCACCAGTGTGTACTGCTGGGGCTGGAATTGGAGAAGCAAAGGTAAAGCCTAAGGAATAAACACCCCATATCGTTGCCCATGGGAACAGCATTACAGAAATTACACATCTGCCCAGGGTGCAGAGAGCTGGGAGTCTCTGTGGCTTCCTTATGCCAAGATTTGATACCCTGGAATGATGAAAAATAAGAAATTTTTGTGCTGTAAATCAAAACTTTTCAATACTAACTGAAGGGTGGTGGGAGATAAATCCCTGAAAACCAGGTTACTTCTGTGCTGCAGGAGAAAATGTGGGGAACATAAACCCATTTAGCCTTTCTGAGTTCAGTCTAAATTATTCTCACCTCTGTGTAAGGGTAAGATATTGTGCTCCAGCTGTCCTGGTGACTTCAGACTTCTGCACCAAAAGGTTTCTTAATTTTGATTCACTGGAGGCACTTTGGAGAACCTACACTACCCGTATTTATGACTTTCTTTTCCAGGTCATCTAAGTGAGGTTTTTCTTGCCAAATACTTTTCATCATTACAGTATCTCTTGGGGGTGCACTGTTCTAGTTTTCCCTTTAATTTATTACCCCAGCATGTTTCCTCCTTATTTCAGAGGGGCAGGCTGGTGCTTCAGAAAGTGCACAGGCTTGGATTTACCTGTCCTGGGGTGAGCCCAAGGACACACCTAATCCACCTTGCCTGGTATCCCAGGACACTGTGCAGTCTGCAGTGTGGAATAATGGCAGTCACTTGGCATCTGTTTCCAGGTGGGTGCCCCAGGGTGTGCATTATGCAGCAAAGAAGCCACTTACAGAAGAGAACAGGAGAGATGGAAACTCTCCCCTCCAGAAGCTTGCCTGGCTCTATAGTGGACAAAGAATGTTTGTCACAGCAGCCCATGCCACATTCTGCAGGAAGAGCTCAGTGAAGGGAGAAAAGAGCTCACAGTTAGATGGGGAGAATATAGACAGAACTCACGGTGCAAGAGGAATGACTTTCCTGATGAAAGAATGTACTCCTCAGTACCCAATTACCAGTGAAAATATGATTATAAAGTAAATTATGCAGCCTTACACCTCTAGAACATTGCATTGGAGTTTTTGTGACTTGTGCTGTAACAACACGATACAGGTGTGTTGTTTTACTGAAGCCTTCAATGGGCAATTTCCTCCCCACAGCAGCTGTACTGTCACCAACACAACCTAATCCCCTCAATCACTTTCAACTGAGTCCTGGTATGCCTTTTCTCTCTGGTATTCTTTATATGTCTTACAGGGTATTTGAATAGAGGTGTTGGAAATTGGAGTGTACAGTGACCTTTGAGATCTGCTGAGGAAGAGCTGTGCCTGCTGAGCTGGGACAAAGACCAGCAGTGCTAGAAACTGCAGATAAAGGAAAATGTTCTAATGCTTCTTGAGATCCTCAGCATATTCAAACATGCAGCAACAACTGAACATCAACTCCATATCGAAGCCTGGATGAGTTCTGGCCTGCTGAAGGACCCACGGACTTCAGTGAAGCCACTGAACCTCCATCAGCTTCTGGCATGTCACCTTAGGTGGACATCCCTGGCCAGCAATGGAAGTGGCCTTAACCCAGGCTTCTGTCAGCTGTATGCTGGGAAAATGGATCTTCCAGTGTGGCTTCCTTGGATCAGCTTTCATATTAGAACTCAGAAGTCATAAACCCATGTATCACCTCCCTGACTGCTGAGAACTCCAAACTCTGCCCAAAAGGCGATTGTGTAAGACACAGGAAATGCTACAAATGTGTCTTCCATTAGGAGTGAAGTTTTGTGACATTCTTGGCACTGCAAGGATTGATCAAATGGACCAATCACTTATGTTTTCTCACTAAGGTGCACGAACAGGCTGTTCTGAAAATCAGCCTCCAAGTTGTAAGAGAAGGAAAACACCTGTGGAGGTGACAGGGATGAATTTGGGCAAAGGGAAGAACAACACTTGAGGTGATTGTAACTGTTCCAGAAGTATCGTTTAGTCCTCTATTTAAAGCAAGATTTCTTCCATGACATGAGAGCAAAGGCATCTGAGAGGCACTATACTGGTCTACCTCCCTCTGAGCAGGGATGCTGCTGGGCTGATGCGGCTTCTGGGCAAGGGACCACCTAAATCAGAAGGGTGCAAGACACGAGAGATATGAGACATTCTTAATGTTCAGAATTAAAACAGATGAAAGTGAAAACATTTTTTGCATCCACCTGCAAGGGCCTCTTAAGCCACCTGTATGAACTTGCACGTCTGATGAGACAAGACAGTTAGCAGTCCAGGACTGACACAAATGGCTAAAATATTTAAAATTTTAAGAAAAGTACTCCTGTTGTGTAGGCAGTCTAAGAATAACAGACTGGATGGAATAATGAGGAAAAGCTGTGGGAGGCAGCAGTAACCAGCATGGTGTTCTACAGGCTCCTGCCTTGGTACTGCCTGCAGGTGGTGGTGGCACGGCCAGGCTGGCTGCTTCTCCAGTCCCTGCAGCCTAATGGGCTCACAGCCTGGCCAGAGCATCCAGGAGAGCACAAACGAGCCTCTCTCGCCTATGTGCATGTTTCTTTTCCCTAAATTACCTGGTCTTCTTTGCCGCTGAGTCCTTGCTTCCCTGTCACAATTAGGTGAGAGCAGTCCCAACCTGCATAGGCACCACCCAGGCTTGAAGTGCCTCTGACTCATCCAGCTGCTTCTGCCTCGGCGGGGAGTGGGATATAGTGCTTGTGCTGGGGATTCTTTTTGAATCTTTGCCATTATCTTAAATGCTAGGCAGGAATGATTTCTCTTTTTCCCACGCAGCCTGCTACAGTTGGAAAAGGCTCAATCAGTTCAGCATTTAGAGGACACTGACAAGGCAAGTGCACCACAGACAGGTTTACAGCTGTCCATAACTCCTCACAGCTGGGATGGCACAAAAGGCGGAGTACAAGCAGGGTAATTCACTTAGTTACTGGCTAATGGCTTATGCCTGCAACTGACCTCGAGGAATGGAAGCATAGCTGTTGGACCGTGTGTTATTGGCTTCATTTTACTAAAGATTAATGGTGAAAAATGATTGACTCTGTTCCTGGTAAGCTCCACAGGACTGTGACAACATTTGAGTTCTCCATGACTGTACGTTTGAGCTCGTAGAGACCACTTGGTGTTGATTTTTTTTTTTTCAGGCAACAAAACAAAGAACCAGCTGTTACTCTTGGGTCTAGAGGGAAATTTTTAATGGCCCCTATCTCTCTGGAAAATGTTGTTTGTTGCAGTTCTGAGCAGTCACACAGGACATTCTGAGCCAAAGGATTTTATCAGAAAAAGTATTTTCTTGGTGTCCAAAGTTTTTGACAGCACTTTGTAAAGAATGACTTTGGTACTGATCCAGCAAAGCACTTAAGCGAATCCTTAACCTTAAGCACTGGAGTATTTCCTAGATTTCAGTGGGACTATTTATACACTTTAAGACGAACATGCATTGAAATCTTATGCTGGATCAGGTCTCCTCGGCATCTCCTCCTGCCTGAATCACAGCTCACTCTGCTCCTGATGAGGCCAGACAAACCACTTGTTCTGTGACACACAATGGAGTCCATAATCTTCATTTTTTTCCCTCCTTGTGCATTTAAATTGACTTTGAACTTTAAGACCAAACTGCCTGTGTCATCCACAGCTCGGACCTCAGCCTGTGGGGAACGTCCCTTTTAAATACCTGTAGGGGACTTTAAATTCACCCTTTGAAAACCATTTACAGGTACAAATTACCTCAATATGTGTATTTGGGAGAACAGGAAAATAAAATTGAAACACATATCAAATTCAAGTTGACAAAAGGACATCTCTAGAACTCAGTGTGATGACTTTGGGCAACAAGTATAAAGTTTAAAACACACAGAGCCTTAAGCACCAGCGTATGCAACCATACGCATGCACACCCAGAAAATCCATTAACATTCAATCAATTTTAAACAAAACATGTGAGGACCAGGTAAACAAAATTCTTGCAAGATGCCTGTTCAGGAAATTAATTAAAAACATCTTCACCATGGACCATCAGTCAGAACTGAAGTATTGGCTCTGCCGGCTGGGAAGAATACAAAAGAAAAAATCTTGCAGTCTCATATTCTGTGCCTCTGCCATGATCAACATCCCACAGTCCCCACAGCAATGTTCAGACTGGGGGAAAACCCAGGGCCCTGCAGATATTGCAGAGAGAGAAGAGGGAAGGGGAACACTGGCAGCAGGACCAAAGCCAGAGACAGAGCCAGGAGCCAGAAGCTGAGGCCCAAACACATCCTGTCCCAGACAGAAAAGGCTGTTTGAACATCAAAAGTCTTAATTGTGCTAAGGTGTTCGCAGCTTGTGGTGTTTCATGGGGTATGAGCTGAGGATGTTTCCTCCTTGTGGGGACAGTAGAGTCTAACAAAGCTCTGGTCAGACCCCATGTTATTTGAGGCACAGAGGCCCTTGTTCCCACAGCAATACCATGCTGCAGCCCTGGCCCTCGGCCCTTCCCAATACAGTTCTGCAAGCTGATCCTGCGAATTCTCCCCTCAATGTTTTCCAGAGTCTGTATATTTTACTCTGTAGGCTTGGCACCTCTGGGAGGTTGGAAGAGCAAAGACATTGGAACATGCATGCGCTTGGCAGCACATACCTTACAGCATCTCCCTTGATTTTTACCATCTCAGGTGTTAGCTGTGCTGCTTCAGCGTTTTAGGGGCTACAAGACTTGGTACTAAAGGCCAGCTTGGTGTTACACCCACATGGAGAGCTAACAAGGTTCCTCTGTAAATGCTCTTCCTCGCTGGTGGCCAGGGAGAGCCGGGCAGAGTCTTTGGCCCACCACAGCCCCAGGCGGTGGCAGTCCCTGCCCACGGCTGTCCTGCCCCTGGCACAAGCCAGCGGCAGTAGATCAGCAGTGACCCTATCCCCACTGACCATCCTCCTCCTCCATCCTCCTTCTCCAGCTGCTCTGTTGTTGGGACATTGAGTTCTTTGGTCACGCAAGCAGGATGGAGGATATCGCCAAATTTTGCTTGGCTGGACTTTGATTTTTGTTTTTATCTTCTACAGCTTGTAAAAAGGCTTTTAAAAGATTGGATATGTCTCTCTGTTTTCCCCACGGGCTCTGCTTCTTTCTGACTTTTTTCCCTTTGTCTCCAAAGGGACTGAAACTAACTGGCTTATTTTAAGCTCCCTCGAACGAAAATTCTTCCATTCCCAAGTTGCCTGGGGATGGTGCCCCTCAGAAGTTGCTTTAGGACTGTTATTGCGGGACCAGCAAGGGGAGCTCAAGCCTTGTTTACGGTAGGTCCTGCGCTAATTATCTCTGCTAGCGAGGGGATTTCCGTTCCCGTGCGTGACCCGCTTAGGGATACCCACGGCCGGTCCGCGGGCAGGGAGCGAGCGGAGAGACGCTGCGGGGCCCCTCCGGGGAGAGATGCTGAGCGCTCGCATGTCAGTGCAAACAGGAGTGTTCGCCTGCCCGAGTCCGCCCAGCTGCGCCAGCTGCCAGCCGGGGTGGGGAGCGGGGCGGCAGCCGGGCCGGGGGGGCTGCACATCCCCGCTCCATCGCCGGGGGACGGGGCAGCCGCCGCGCCCCTGCCCCGCCCCGCTCTGCCCCGCCCCGCCGGGGTGCGGGGCCGTGCTGCGGGGCCGTGCTGCCGGGCCGTGCTGCTGGGCGCTGTCCCCGCCGGGCCGGGCAGGGCTGGGCCGCCTCGTCCCGCTGCGATCCGCCCGCGGGAGCGCCGAGCCCGGGCACTGCGGCGGCGCTGCAGCAGCTCCGCGCTGCGCCGGGGCTGCGGGGGCTGCCGGGGGGCGCCGCGGCCGCCACAGGGTTAATCGCGGCCACCCGCGGGGCAGCCTCCCCGCCGCACCTCCCTCCCTTGCCCGCCGCACCTCCTTCCATCCCTCCCTCGCTGCCTCCCTGCCCGCCGCCCCTGCCCGCGCCCCCGCCGCCAACTTTCCCCGCCTGTTGCGCGCAGCGAGCATCGCGGCGATGGGCACCGCGGGGCAGCGCCGCGGGTAGGCGGCCCGCGGGAGTCGCGCCGGGACCACCGCCGGGGCTCTCCGCACCCACCTCGCCCCGCCGCGTCCGCTGGCCATGGAGGTGCAGCTGGGGGTCGGCCGCGTCTACCCACGGCCGGGGGGCAGGACCTTCCGCGGGGCTTTTCAGAGCTTCTTTCAGAGCGTCTGCGAGGCTTTCCAGCCGCCGCGGGAGGAGCAGGCAGCCGGGCAGCTGCCGCCCGGCTCCCCCGCCTGCCTGCCGCCTCCCGAGTCCCGCAACGCCGGGAAGGCGCTGCCGCCCGCCGGTCCCGCCGTCGGCTCGTCCTTCCCCTGCGCCGGCGAGCTGAGGGAGCTAATGGGAGACGCGGGATCGATGCCGCTGCTGCCGCCGCCCGAGGCCGAGCCGGCGGACAAGGAGGACCTGCTGGGGGACAGCGCCCGGCAGCTGTGCCGCGCCGTGTCCGCTTCCATGGGACTGGCGCTGGAGGCGCTGGAGGCGCCGGCCGAGCCGCTGCCCCGGGAGGACTGCATGTTCGCCGTGCCCGCCGGGCCGCCCCGTGCCCCGCGACCCCCGGGCCGCGACCCCCCGCCCGCCCTGGAGGCCGCCCTGGCCGCCGATCCGCCCGCCGGGCCGGGGCTGCCCCGCGGCTTCGGCCGCGTCAAGCTGGAGAGCCCTGCGGGGCCGGGGCCGGCTCCAGGCGGCGCCTGGGGCGGCCCGTGCCGCTTCGGGGCCGAGCTGGCCCCGCCGGGCCCCGCGGCCCCCTGGCCCACCTTCTTCGCCGAGGAGGGGCAGCTGTACGGGCCGTGCCCCGAGCCGCCCGCCGACTGCCCCGCCGACGCCTGGTACCCGCCGGGCCGGGCGCCCTTCGCCTCCTCCGCCGCCGGCATCAAGAGCGAGCTGGAGCCCTGGGTCGAGGGCTACGCCGGCGCCTACGGCGACCTCAGGTGAGTACCCGCGTCCCACCGGTATCCTGCACCCCGCATTCCACGTCCCGCCGGCCGACACCCCGCACCCGGGATCCCCCCGGCATCCCCCTGGCATGCGCACCCTGCACTGCTCGTGGCACCGGCATCCTGCACCCCGCACCCAGCACTCCGCACCCAGCACCCTGCACCCCGCACCCCGACGCTGCAGCGCGCCCCTCCGGCCGCCCCTCCGCACCCCGCTGGTCCAGCCGCGCTCTGTCCTCGCTGCCCGCTCCTCGGTGCGCGTCTTCGCTGCCGATCCTTTATTTTGTCGGGACCCTGTCACTTGGGTCTGACTAGGCGAGGTCGTGTCAGGAGTACATCGCAATACCTGGTGTCCACGCTGTTTCGTGAGATCGTTGCGTTTATCGCATTTCCTCACACATCTGCTCCCGGCCGCTGCGAGCAGGCAGAATCGGGACGCTGTGCCTGAAGCACGGACGGATCTTAGGATCGAATTAAAATCTTCCTAGCGCCCGGAATGTGCTGTGCATAGCAGGGAACCCCGAATGTAGAGGCAAAGAAACATCACCGGTGCTTTGGGGTTGCTTTAAGTACACGTAGAAAACGCGTTTTAAAGTAGAGCTAGGACAGTTTTGAGGATGCAGCAGGGAAGGAGAGGTTTGTTTGAGAAGCAGAACTCGATCAAAAGTAATTTTTCCTGGTGGATCAACCTCAAAAAAAGCCCGATGAACCGTCTCTGTAAAATATGTGTTCAAACAGCATTTAAACCAGTGGGATCCTGCATACTCACCTGTCAGCATAGCAAAGTGTGGCCACGTTGATGGAAACAGGAGGGAGACAGGGCTGCACAAGCGATTTTCTGCTGGCTCGAAGGCAGCCCCCAGCCACAAGTGTGTGAGGCCTCAGCTGTGATTTGCAATTGTGGGAATCCTGCATCCACACACTCACCCTTTGGTGCTTGGGATGGTGGGAGCAAAAGCTGAAATGAACAACTAGATTCTTCCCTCAAAATTAACACTGGGCGACTGTGCTGCCTCTGGGCTTGCCTGTGCTTTAAATGTTCATGGCTTCATTCGGACACAGTGGCAGTTTTCATCCACACAGTGATTTACTGGTGGATTGTACAGAGAAATTGAGGGCTTGGCAAAAAAAAGAGGGATAAAATTAAGCATAAGTCAAAAAGAATCCAGCTGTGAGCATCATCCAGCTGTGAGCTTTGTACATGGCAGGAGCTGTGCAAGCCCCAGGTGTGCCTGTGGAGTCTGGGTAAGTCTCTGCTGGAATCAGCGCAGAGGGAGCAGGGAAGAATCAAGCTGGAAAAGTTCAGCATTCCGAATGTTGGCGATTGTGGTGCAGGTCTGTGCTGACAGAAGGCTCTGCTGTGTGGCTGTTCTGCTTGCAGAGCCTGTGCAGCAAGATCTCACACAGACAGGGAATGTTGCTTTCAGGAGAGCAGATTTGGGCTCCCATGGAGGTCAGTGAACAATCATTTTGCTGTAGTACGTTTTGCTGTAGTCTTGCCTTAGAGATAAACGACATCTCCCTCATTCCTGAGGAAAGTGCTGTATCCTTGTCTTGTGGCTCTGTTCAGTGTGCTGTGACTGTATCCTGCTTGCCCTGACAGACTTCTGTGGGGATCATTGGGTCATGGAGCTGGCACAGCAGCCTTTACTACACCAGTATCTTGTCCTTTGAACTCCAGTGCTCATACAGCACTACCCTGCTGCTGTGAAGGTTATGAGGGGCTGACAGGATTTATCCTTGCTCCCTGTTTGGATGCAGTTTTCAAACACCGTAAGGAAAGCAGAACACTCTGTGGTGGTCTGGATCAAGCCATGTGTGTTAACTACTGCCAGGTTTACACTTCATCCTAGCAAAGTCTCCACTGGCTTTACAGTGTGCTGCTGGCCCATTCCTGTGGCTTTGCGTTCTCTCCTGGATCTCCGGCAATGCCAGCACAGGAATAGCCTCTGCTTCTGCCAGAGCCTGGTGGGTCATGTACCAGCATCACAGGCAACAGTGCCTGCGAGGAGAAAGGGTCCTGAGAGCTGAGAGGCTTTGTAGCAAAATTCCCTGACAGAAGAGTGATTGGCTTCGGACCTACACCCCCCTGCTAGTGTCGGGTGCTGGGCCTGAGCCCTTGTCCTACCTCTCCCCTCATAGCCTCAGAGGATGCAGCCTCAGTGCTCTGTGAGGGTGGTGGGGGGCACTCCTGGGGGGCTTTACCAGTCTGGGGCAATCGGTGCTTCAACTCCTTGTCCCTGGGGGTGCTGACAGAGGCAGCAGCACATGCAATCCTGCCTGCTTTGGAGAATAAGAAGCATTTCAAGGTGTTTTGCTCTTACTTCCTTGCCTCTTCAAATGGTGCCACTGTCACGGCTCTTCCCTCCCAGGTGAAGCTCTCCCAAGCCCCAGCTCTGCCCTGTTGCAGTTGTGGCTGGGTATGGACAGGTATTTTTTGAATTAGAGACAAACACCCCACATATGACACTAAAGCATGAGAAGTTTGTTAATATTTGGGGGGAATTGGGATGGCTGCAGCTCCTGGGTGGATCTGTAGCTGCTTCTGCTCCTTTGTGTGCCAGGGTGGTGTCCAGGTTTAGAGGTGCTGACACACTGCACAGAGAGACTGTGGACATTAACATGATTTGGTTTAATTTAAAGCTTTTGGTACAGTGTCCCTTACTGGGCCAGTTGTGCCTATGTGTAATTAGCAAACCAATCTCAGCTTTTGTTACCCCTAGACTCGGAACTGTTCATCTTTGTACTCTGGTTGTTGCATCATTACTACCAGCAGTCTTTGAGATGACTAAATAACCTTTTTCAGGAGAGAGAGACAGCACTGACAGAATAAAGCCAAGGTCCCACAGTCAGAATTACTTGGAAGATGAATGTCAGTGGTGGGTAGGGAGGGTTGGGCTCTGGTTTAAGCTGAAATGGAATCAGAGAAGGAGCAGCTACCAAAGGAATGGAATGAAAGGGGAGAAAAGGATTTAAGAGGCTCTTGGCTCAGGAAAAACTGCTGTCTATGTAGGTTCAGATGTTTTTAAGTGGCATTTGCTATCACTGCTGTTACCTGTTGCTTATACTAGTTGGAATCCCGGTGTTTGTGGGTCACACCTACCTGTGGGTCTTCTCCACAGTCCAGCTATGATCAGCTTGGGCCAGTGCCATGTGTTTATGCATCACCTGGCTCGAGGGCTCTGTAATGGTTTCAGCTTTGTAGTTGTGGTACAGCTTAGAGGTAACACCTGCGGTAATTCTTGCCTGTGGAGGGAAGAGATAAGATTCTGACAAAGGGATGAAGGGCAGCTGTTAGCCAGAGAGATGGAATGAGGCAGGAGGCTGCTCTCAGGTCTGCCCTCACTCCCAGTCCATGCCCAGCAATAGCTGTCCCAGGAGAACTCTGGGGACCCCCAGCTGTGCGCTGATAGGACTCCAAAGCCCTGGAGAAGGGGCTGACCCTCCTGTCTGCTGTTGTCAGTGTGACCTTTCTGCTCTGGCGATTTGCCATAGGATGTAAATATTTCTTTTGAAGACAAGGGGAGCGTGTGGGCAGCCAGTCCCTCCAGCCCCTACAAACCTGTGAACGGGGAGCCTGGGGGAGTCAGGGATGTACTAAAGCTTGTTGCTGGTTCCTGATAACTGGAGAAGAGAAAACATAAATTTCTTCCTCAGCAACTCTCAGTCCTTTCCCTACCAAGGGATGTGGGACGGCTGTGTTAAACACGGAGTAACAGCAGTGCTGGGGCTGGGTTAGAGAACTCAGGGCTTGGCTGAGTGTGAGCTGCCATGTTACCAGGCTGTGGCAGAGTGCTCATCTGTCACTGCTGGAGCTGAGGTTGTGAAACAAGTGATACCTAAGGCTGGGTAACTGGATCCGCTGGAATGTTGGAGTTGTTCTCAGCAAGGAGAACCCTTCAGGACGGGGGGAGAAGCTGGTGGGTGCTGCCCCACACTGCGCTGGAGCTGGCACTGAAGGATCCTTTTCCTCACTCCCGAACCTATGCTGAGTCTCATAAAACCTCCTTTTCCCCTCCCCTCCTCCGCCTGTGCCTCCCTCTCTTCCCTGCTCTCTCACGCTTCAGCTCGCCCTTTACCACTGGGAAGGGGAGATGGGTCACCTGTCAGGGGTTGGGTTGTGAAGGGCAGACACACGGGATGTCTGTGTGGCACCTGCCTGGCTGCTGACAGCATGCAGTATCTCCCTCTGCCTCTTCCCTGCTCAAGGGCAGACTTTGCCCTGTCTTCCTCTGGTCTGTCCCATCCTCTTCTCTACATGTCGTGAATTTTTGAGCTCTCACACCCTCTGGAAACTGGTTCCATAATCTTATGCTTGATATCAGCAGTGATTATTCCGTCCTGGTTTCTCTCAAGTGCTGGCTGCAGTGCAAGAGGCTGTGAAATCAGGAAATTTTGCCAAAGAAATAATCCACAAAAAGCTTTAGGAGCATCAGTGGATTGGAGTCACACAGGCATTTTGTGTGCTCTGTCCTGTGTTCCTGAGGCTTCAGGGCAGGAAGCTGTACAGGATCTGCCCATGGCAACTCATGTCCTGCTTGTACAGCTTTTACATTCTTCCTGCTGTTTGTAGATTGCCTGGTATTTACCCATGGCACAGATGAGCTGTGCTTTGCACTACTCCTGGTAGCCAGTCTCTGGCATAACCATTGGTTTTACTGTTAGGAGAACATCATTCCAGCCCAAGAGTGCATTAACAATGGGAAGTGCTTTGGTGCTGCTTCTGAGGACAGAAGTATGTCAAAATACTGATTGGGAAAAAGAAATAAAGCATGTTTTGTAGTCCAGGGGACAGGAGTCACTGCCAGGTCAGGATTCCCACTGCAGGGATGGTTGTCACTCCCTGGGACAAGATCCCTGCCGTGGGGATGGGTACCAGCCCCCAGGACAGGATGCCCACGTGGGGACGGGTGTCAGTGGGTGCTGGAGTTGGGATCGTGTCCCAGTGACACAGAACCCACAATTCCTGGAAGTTGCTGCCCCTGGTCGCTTTCTCAGAGTGAGGAAGGTGTGGGACAGTCCTGGAAAGGATCGATCAAAGCAGAAACACTGTAGCGAGGCAGCAAATGTGAGTGGCATCCAAAAGGCAATGCCAGCTCCCCTCGCCCCTGTGCCAGGACCCTCCAAGGCCGTGCTGGGCGCCGGCAGAGACAACAGCCCGCTCTGTGTCTGTGCCAGGGGTCAGCGCCGCATCCCAGTGGGAGGTGATGGTGGGTGGGAGGAACAGGCACAGTGAAAGCTGGAGCGGATCAGAAGTCAGAGTCTGCATGGCAGGAGAACATGCTCCTGAGCTGGGAGGGAAGCTTTAAACAGTGCCATCTGCTGCAAGAAGAAATCCCAAAGTTTCCTAAAATATTGGAAATTTTGTAGTCATATGGGAACATTTTGTTTTAATGTGATGAAAGCAGTTTCACTTCACAGAGCTAGCAATTTGTAGTAGAGAGCAGTAGTTTAGTTCTTTGTGTTTTTCTGTCATTCTCATTAATTACACTCCTGTCTCGACACAGACCTTCAGTCATAGTTTATAAATTGCTGTTTTGAGGGTGGCTGTCCCAGTTTGACAGTTCTCAATTGGCAGTTGCTGTCTGGATTTGGAGCACTTGCTGGAGGCTGCTGGGTTTGGGTTTGTACTGGATACTTTCTGCTAGTGATTGTGGACTAAAATTACAAAAGAAAGAAATTGTATTTATTTTATCATCCTGTGGAACGTTTTAAATTTATCAAATGAGTGTTTACTGAAAGAAAACTATTCTGTGGGAGACTTTCTATGAATTCTAGTAAAAACTGTTTCTCAGAGCTGCCCTGATAGATCACAGAGGTCTGTGCAGCTGTGGGTGGCTCTGGAACATGGGAAATATACAGGGAAAAGGAGGATTCTTCTTACACAGCCACTCAGCATGAAGCCTGGGAACATGGTGCCGTGGGATGATGGGTGCCATGGGATGATGGCAGCCCTGGGGCTGCAGTGGTGTCTGGGAATAGTCCTGACACAGAAGCCCAAAACGCCTGGCACAGGAGCCCTACACCTCTGCACACACCTGAGTTTCAGAAGGAGGATCTTTGTGCTTGGTGTGTTGCAAGGTGACTTAGTGTCTTGAGAGGCATCGCCTCTGCCTGTGGTGCTCAGTTCCTGCTGCAATCCCAGTGCATTTCCAGGAGCTTTGTAATCTTGAACACATTTGCAAGTGGAAAACCTCAGGATGGCATTGTGAGCCCAAAGGCCGTGATGAACCAGGACATGAGCTGAGCTGAGCTGCCAGATGGGCTTGGGAGCCTTGGGATCCTTCTCCTCCTGTTCATCTCAATTCATTACTTTTTTCAAGTTAAAGTGAATTTTGCTTTTCGAAGATTTTCTGCACCTCAAACCAATGTGAATCAAATGCCTCAAAGCCATCATGGACAGCCTGGGGCAGCTGGGAGGGACAGCTCTGCAACACCACATTCGGGTGGCCACGTGGCACAGAGGACACGGGCACCTCTCACTGGGGTCATCACTGGCTCAGATCTGAGCATTGACTGGAGCGATCTCCCCTTGCCTTGGATGAGCCCAGCTCTACACCATGTTCATGGGCCAGCAGCAACAGCGTTTCCTGTGGGGGTACTGGATCCCTTCCAGCTCTTTCTTTGCCTCCAGAGAGCCAGGAGACAGCATGCACAGGAGGCAGATGTCCTGTCTCCCATGTTAGTGAAGCACTTATGCCCAGTAAACAACAGGCAGATACAGTCACATCAGCCCTTAGTGTGTGGCCAGTGCAGGCATGCCTGATGGTGGCCTTGGCAGTGGCTGATGGCCCTGGTATTGACTGTCACTGCACACTGTGGGGACCAGAGCTGGCTCTGTTTGTTAACAGTAACAGTGGTACGAGGGAGCTCATTGAAAAAGAACTGTCCCAGTTGTCATGACAAAGACTTGTGAAGGAGGTTCTTCGTCCAAATTCCCTCTTGCTGTTTCCACTTCTGTCTCTGCTGACCTACCTGTGCTACTTATCCATGTCAAACCACACTTAATCCTCCTGCCAGCTCCAGGTGAAGGAGGGCATAGGGATGGAGGAGCCTCCTGGGGGAGATTCCCATGGTGGGGGATGCCCTACTCACCCCTGCCAAGTGCCTGCAGTGGAAAGTGCTCACAGGTGCTGTGGTGTGTGCTTGTGTCTTGTTCTTCTTTAAATCTAACCACTGCAACCCTGATTCCCCTCACCTGTATTTTTAAATGAGGTTCAAAGTATCCTCTGAAAGATAGAAATACCCCCAGTAGTAGTACTTTGTGCTTCAGCAGCACCGTGCTGCTGAAGCACTCATGCACAGCAATTCATTCATCCTCCAGGCAATTGTGGAAAACAGGAATTGCCCCTTTTCTGCAGGCAGGGGATGAGGTTTGGCAGGGGAGGTGGTTTGGCAGCAGCCTCTCGGTGTGTGTGAGTGGCTGCAGCCCTGAGAGCTCAGTGCTGGGGTCTGGGGGCCGAGGCTGGCTTTGTGCTGGGGACTGTGCTGTGCACTGGACTTTGTGCCCTATCCATTGGCCTGTTCACCAGCACAGCCCCCAGTGCCCCTTGGGGAGGGCTGAGCCCATTCAGCTCCCAGGATAGTGTTTGCAGCAGCGGGGTTATGGGAGTGCAGCATCGTGCCTCAGGATCAGGCAGGAGACGCCACGCTCCCGGGTGTCAGCGCGGGCAGGGGACAGGATGAGAGGGCAGGCTCAGCTTGGCTTGGCTCAGCTTGGCTTCGCTGCTCTCAGTGCCACTGCCTTCTCCTTGTTTAGTGCAGTCTGAGCAGAGGCCAGAAAGAACAAGGTCACCTGCTGTGCTGTGGCTTGGAGCTCCCCAGTCCCTGCCCAGGGAGGCCTCTGCAAATAGTGAGAACAAAGTCAAGTGCTGGCTTGTCCTCAGAAGTGATGGGAACGATCTGTAGGAACACAGACCTCAGATTAAGTGATTTGCAGTAGTAGAATTAATCTTAGAGCTATAAGCCAGTTCTCCAGATATTTATAGCTGCTGCCCTTTCCCCAAGTTAATCCAGCTTCAGATAGTTTGAGTGTCTGCAGGAGTGGATTACACCCATGCTCTCTGCAGGTGTCTGGTGGCTTCCTTGTGCCATCCAAAGGAGAAGGGAGCACAACCTATTAAGTATATAATGATTCCTGGAATAAACCCACGTTTCAGCTGAAGAGGTTGGTTGGGTGCCTCCATTGCATTGCCTGGATGGGGTGGATGTACCATACTGAACTCAAGACACAGGCAAGGTGGCTGTCCCTTCCCAAACAGTTCTGAGGGCAAAAGAGATAGTTTAAATCAGGCTGATAAGTCAGTGCAGAACCACCAGTATTGGGACTCTCATGTTGCTGGTCCGGGACATCCTTTGCATGAGGGGAAGGGAGCACTGTGGGCAGCCTTAGGGGGGACAAGCAGCTAGGCACAGGCATAGGCACATTGACCTTTTTACAAACCTGCCTTGAGATCTGGATGCCCCTGAGACACATTCAGGGTGTGCCTGGGCTGGCAGAGCCCTGCTCAGGCTGTGCAGAGCAGGAGAGCTGCAGGAGAGCTCCATGCAGAGTCCTGGCCACTGTTCACGTGCTGTGCATGGCCACAGTCATAACGATTTATCTCTAACTCCTTTGATGTCTGCAGCCAGGTGGCTGTGACAGGCGGTGCTGGGGGGCTGTTCTGTGTGCTGGCTGCCTGATCTGGGTGCCGGCACCACCCGCAAGGCTTGGGGTCAAGCTCTTGCTGGAGCCTGGGGAGTCTGGTCATAGACTCATGAAATGGTTTGGGTTGGAAAGTGTCTTAAAGCCCATTTCATTCCACCCCCCTGCGATGGGCAGGGACACCTTCCACCAGACCAAGTTGCTCCAAGCCCTGTCCAACCTGGCCTCAATGCACTGATGAGTGGCCTGAGGTTGGGTGAGTGTGTGCTGGGTGGGTGCAGGTTGGTGTGTGCCCTCTCACTCCACACCAATATGCTCCAGCAAGGACTAGAAATGAGCTGGCTGCAAACACTGGCTTTGGGAAGGGCCTTGGGGGCTGTTACAGCAGTGTCTTCTCTTGCTAGACTCCCAGGGAAGGCTGCAAATCTCTAAAATACATTTTATAGAGGATGTGTTCAGTTCCTGGGGTGAGGTGGGAAAGCCCCGGGCTTTGCTTCCTTCCCCCTGTGCTCACTCTGTCTGGGGATGGCTGGAGGGGGCTTCTTGTCTCTCCCAAGAAGATATTTTTCTGGTGTTTTAACCAGCCCTTCAGCATTTTGGCTGCTGTTATTTATTTAGCTGCACTGGCTTATTTACTGGTTAGAAATGGCAGAAAAAATGCTTTGACCTTGGCCCATGTGCTGAGAGCAGAGCCGAGGCACAAGTTTCTGAATCAGTAATTTCCTTGCGAAGGCTCCTGCCTCCTCCCCCTCACGCACAGCAGCATCCACACATCTCCTGACGTGCCATGGGGAGGGCAGGGCCAGGGTATCTCGGCAGCTCCTCTTTCCTCTTGAAAGGGGAAGGGAGGAAAGGAATTTTGTGCACATCAGATTAATTGCTTTCATCTGGGAAGGGATGAGGTGCATTAAGTGGAAAATGAAATCCCCCTGCAAAGAGAGCTCAGATGACTTACAGTTTCTCTTGGATCGTGTGTGTGCCTGTGCACATTTGTGGACATTCATCATCTTCTTTCTCTGAACACCATACACAGAGATTAGTGTATGTTTTCTTCTGTGTGAGGAACATACCCATCCGTTGCCCTGGGGCGTGCAGCATTCCCTCTGTAGACATGTGGAGAACAGGCACTGTGCCCTGTGCTGCCCGTGGGAAGGAGAGGTGGCCGTGGCCCCAAGCTGAGCCTCTGTGAGCCTCTGTACAAGTGGCACAGAGCTCGGAATGGGATGGGCTTCGCCGCTTCTCCCCGCTCAGACACTGGAACCAGCCCCCCTGGTCATGCCTGACCCCCTCTCTCACTTTCTGGCAGTGCCAGCTCCGTTAGCAGGGCAGGGCTGGGTCGTGCCTGTCCGATTGGGTCCGATGCCTGGAGCCGTGGGGTCCAGCGGGAACCGTGACCTCCTCGAGCTGGCTCCGAGCTTCGTCCCCGTGCGTGCTCCTTTGCTCCAGAATTCTGGCGTGAGGTCATCCCAATGAACTCAGCCTGTTCACATGGATTTTATTTTCTGGATTTCAGTAATTGGCTTTGTTTTCACATGTTCCCTATGGTTAAAAAGTCTTTCCCCTGATAATAGATCTTCTCCTTGCAAAGAAATCTGTTACTTCCCAGTCTGCTCCCAAGTCCCCTAGGAGCATCTTTAAATGGTTAGAAAAACAATAGTAGCACGACCATCTTTTCCCCTTCCTTGTTTACAGCAAAGCCTGTGCCAGGTTCTGGGTCCTTGGTCCTGGGCTGTGTTGGGAGTGGCTTTGAAGGGGGAGCAGAGTGCAGTGCTGGGACACAACATCGCCCTGGAGCTGTGCCAAGGGTTGGACAGGGCTGAGCTGAGGTGGGACCTCAGGGGGGCCCAGGGGGGAGTGGTTCTCTCTTTGCTCAGTGTACTCTCCCTTTTACCACGTGGGTGCTTAAATCCTTGGCTTATGGCCTGAGTTGGAGCAGTTGTCATGTCCAGCATGAATAAGGTGACAGCCTGGGGTTAGCAGAGTGGCCAGCCAGTCCCTCTGCCCGTGATTCCAGTTGATGGAGTAGGCTCAATGTGTCCTGCAGAATCCCCTGGGATCAGTGGGGATCTGTTAACTCCTGGCCATGCTGTGCCCCCCTGGCCGGAGGAGAGGATGGGGCTCTGCCCCTGCCCTCCTGGCATTTCAGACTCGGGGTCAAGGCGGGTGTGTGGCCACTGTGGCACCATGTCCCGAGCTGACTATCTTGCTGCTTACTCAAAGAGACTCAAGAGAACACTCTCAAGGCTGGGAGGCCTAAAATTAGATGTGGCATCTGTGTTTTGGTTTGCAGGCGGGTTTGAAAGAAAACGATTCCTGTCTGCTTTCATTCCTCGCCTGCTCAGAGGAGCGTGGCAGAGGAAGAGCAGCTAGGACTTTGATGCCCAAACTGCCATGGCTCTCCAGACACTGCTGCCCAGCAGGGCTGGTGTAAGCTCCAGTGTGGGTCTTGCAGTGATGGGAGGACTTCCCACACCCATGAGTCCCTGCGATCAGCCAGTTGCACTGCTGCAACTCTGCGGGGCTCTGCCTTCTGATTTTCCCCAGAAATGCTCTCAGCCTCAAAAATGACAGGTCTGGCTGTCCCTGCCTTGTGTCACTGAAAGAGCAAACTGATATCCCAGCACTGTTCCCCAGTCCATGCTGGGCTGGAATGCCCTGGGACAGAGGTGTGTGCCACTGGGGTTGATACCAGCACAGCTGGCAGTCCGTCCATCCATCCATCCATCCATCCATCCATCCATCCATCCATCCATCCATCCATCCATCCATCCATCCATCCA
>JAWWEU010000138.1:6571755-6600804 GCA_035583155.1 Acropternis orthonyx | reverse complement strand
CCATCCATCCATCCATCCATCCATCCATCCATCCATCCATCCATCCATCCATCCATCCATCCATCCATCCATCCCTTACTGAAGGGCTGGTCCTACCCCAGTCCTGTGAGCTGTGGGCATGCTGGGAAGGCCAGGCCATGGAGCAGAAGGACCAGGTGGATGTCAGCCACTGGCCATGGGTTGCTGAGGAATTTGCCTCTACATTGCCTGTGCTGCTCAGATCGGTGCTAAGAGTACCAGGGAGACCTGGCACTAAATATGTGAAACCTTGTTTATAATTAGTGTGCTTATGCTGTCTGGGATGACTTACGGCACAATCCGCTTGGAGGGCACGGGAACATGATAGTGTTGCACAAGTCGTGAAGTCTCCTTTAGAAACCCAGTGCTTTTCCAGCAGAGCTGAAGGGAAATTCTGCAGATAGAGCTAGTATCCATTCCCAGACATAATAAGGAAAAGGATTCTTATGCCTTTGCAGCTGTGTCTCTGAAAAGGTATGGTCTTGGTATAAACATGCCTAAAAATAACCCAATTCCACTGGTAAGTTGTGGAACCAGCAGTGCAGAGCCACCACAGTGAGCCCTGGCATCCCCTCTATGAGAGAGGAGAGAGGGGAGCTGCTCCCTGACGTGGGAGGTTCTCTCTTCCTCCCATCCCTGTCTGTCCCCAGGGCTCTGTGCTGCACTAGGGAGAGAATGCTGGCTCACACTGTGTGCCTTCCCGATCGGGTGCCAAATCTGTAGTATTTGTGGTCTCCTCATGTTTCCACACTGGGTCCTACCCTTGTTGCCATCTGACTGTTTTTGCCTCATGCTGCATCCAGTGGAGTAATAAAAATGCAGAATTTGCAGAACTGGTTTCCGTAGCAATAATCCCACTGCCAAAGGAAGCAGGGAAAATATTTTTTGTTTTAAATATCCAAGTCTGGGAATAAATCCTGGCAACCGTCAGCAGCCCAGACAGGAGCTGACCACTGACCTCTGACTACCAGCACCACCTGGTCCTTGTTGACAAGTTAAATTCTGAATACCTTTGGAGTTCTGTGTGACACTGGATTTTTTCCACCTTGGGTTTCCTTCAGCAGCACTGTACCAGATGCTGTGTTTAGCTGGGGGTGCTGGGAGACAATGAAGGACACTCTGTCCCAGCAGCATCCTCCTGCAGGTTGTGGGTGGAGGTGCAGTCCCCATGTCCCTGCAGAGTGATGGCTGGAGGGGGCAACCTGGCTCTTGGGAAGATCCAGTGTGCCCTGAGGTGATTCCTGTGGGGGCTTGGGGGTGAGATGCTCAAGGGCTGGCTGCCCAGATGTGCTGCCCATGGGCTGGAGGTGCTGATGGGACAGCAGGACAGGGGCCCTGGGATGCTGTTCCATGTCAGAAGGCCTGTGAATGTGACTGCAGCGCTTGTCCTGCTGCCGAGGAGGTGTCCTTATGTTGGAGAGCAGAGGTGAGCAGGGTGCCTGTGTGTGGCACTGACATCAGTCACCATTCTGCCGTGCCATCCATGCCCCGTCATCCCCCTCTCCAGCAGCTGCTGGGTTCAGTCTGGGACACAACAGTCCTTCACTGATTGGCTGAGTGGTTTGTGGAAATGCCTCGAAGCCACATGGCCCGTTCACCTGAGGTGCTGTGCCTTGTGGCTGGACCCTGGTCTAGTGTTCTGTTTCTCTGGAGATCTGCCCAGCACACTGACTGTAGGAAAAGCCACCAAGAACTTGCATCCCCTGTTTCAGAGTGTTTCATAAGCATTACTGTGCTTTGTTTCAGGAGAAGGAAAGGTAAAATTACTCATACAGGTGCAGATGTTGTTACATGGCATTACAAATCCATGGTACCTTGAACAGTTTCCTGGGAGCTGTAAGCCTGTACCCCCATCTGGCATCATAGCCATGTCTCTTGGAGCATGAAATATATGGATTAAATTTTCATTATTTGTGATTTTCTTTACAGTCACATTTTCTTTTTTTCAGCAGAGATGGATTTGAGAATGGAAGTTTATGGTGTGGCTTAAACTAACTGCATAAATATCAGTCAGGACAGACTGTCTCCTTGGGAACTAAGTAGGGCTCTCTGTGCATCAAGGACACCAAAGTTCTGTCCTTGGTGACTCCAGGTGACTCTGCAGTCACCAGGGGGATAGAGTGTAGGGTGCTGGTGACCTTGGGTGTGCTCCTCAAGGCTGCAGCCTGCCTGTGCTGTCTTTCCTTTGCTTTTTGTCCTCTTTGTGCTTCATAATCAGGTGAGCTCCCATCTGAAGTGACCTTTTGATGTGTTTGTGCTATCTCTTTTTGTAGGTACCTGCTCCATCTGGGGAAATCAAATGTGCTGTCTTCTCTGAGCTGATTTATTTAAGCTGCTCCCTGAGCTCCTGGCTGGAGATCAGGTTTTGAGGCAGAAGCTTTGGCCTCAACTGTACCCCAGTGCAGGCAGCAGCCTCTGCCACAGCCACCAGTGCGGTGCAGAGGCTGCAGGGTGGCTTTGCATCCCAGATGTAGCAAACCTGCCACCTTTCACCTTTATAACCTCATTTTCTGCTTTTTCCTTAGGGATGACTGGAAGGTGAGAGTCCAGGACTGCTGTTACATGAGGAGACTCCTCAGGGGTCTGGGTTATGCTGTGGCTCTGCCATACATCCCATCAATGGGCATACGGTGCCCTGGCCAGTCAGGTGGCAGGTTGGGCACTAGTTGGCAGATGGGGGCTGCCTCCTGAGTGCAGGACAAACAGTGGCTGGCTCCGTGCAGCTCCAGGCTGGAGCAGCCTTTATGCACAGCAGAGGAGAATAGGAGGGAAAAGAGCTAGGGCCTGGGGGTGGGGAGGCTTCAGCTGCGGTGGGGACCTGCTGTGTGAAAAATAAACTGTCAAAATAAGTAAACAGAATGTTTGAGAAGGAAAAACAAAGTTTAATTTGGAGATTTGAGAAGGGATTTGTGCTTGTGGAAGCTATTTGTACCCCTGAGGCTGGAAGACAGTGCCAGGACTGGAGAGCTGATAGTGGGAGGACCTTCTCCTTCTCCAAGGAGTGCTTCTCTGGCCAATCCCCATTGCTGGGATGTTTGGAAAACCCATTGTCATCTGCTAATATTTATTTAAATCTGGTGATGATCCAGTTCGAATGTGTGTTTACCAGGCCTATGGCTCACACTGTGACCTGCTCTGCTCTCAGATGCTGTTGTGCCTCTGCTGCCAGGCGTCACACGTGAAAACAAGGAAGGGGCAGATTGGGAACATATTCAAGGCTATTTGGAAGAAAGGAAATAAATTCAGTGTCCAAGGCTCCATGTTTATAGATTAAATTGCTCAAAGCATTTTAACAGATGGGATGCTTTCAAGTTTCCGTGCAGACCTTGTTATGTGGATGAGTGTGGTGTGGTGGCTGCAGGCGCAGGCTCAGCTCAGCACTGGCTGGAGTCAGGGGCAGTCAAATGACAGTGCAAAGAGACATGAGAATGTGCCTGAAATGAGCAGTCATGCCCTTTGCTGAGCATGGGTCTGGCCCCTTGGTGTGAGTCACAGACCTTCAGCAAGGCAGGAGCCCCACAGCTCCACAGAGGGCAAATCAGTTAATTTTAATATTGTGTTTGAGAATTTCATCAGGTGATGCCATTTGAAAGACAGCACTTCTTCCTGACAACATTAGAGTGTCTCAGAAATGACAGTGCTTAAAATGACTGAACAGGATTCTGTGTCACCTGAGTTCATGTGTGAGTGCTGGCTCAGTTCTGGGCTCAGCATCCTCCTGAGCATCATGGGCAGGCAGGTTTTGGACACAGCGTGGTGATGGTGCAACCCCCCTGCCCCTTTTCCCAAAGGGCAAGGTGTGGGTCCAGGGTGCACTGCTCCAGGGTTCCCGTGCTGGATGTGCTGGAGTGCGTGGCAGCCACCATCACATTGTCCTGATCTGGCTTAGGGGTGGGAAGTTGCAGGCAAAGGGGCTGTTGTGCCGTGGCTCCTTTTGGGCAGCTTGTACTGGCTGTTGCTGAGATGGAAACTTCCTTTGTGGGTCAGGAGAAGTGGTTGGCTCCTCCCTTACCTGTGCTTGCTCTTGACTTTCTGGATGTGTTGTGAAATGTGGCTACTTTGGTGAAATTTAACTAATGACAAACAAGTGCTTGCATTGCAAAATGATAGTTTCTACGCTCCAGAAATACTTGCATATGGCAGGAGCTCAGTAAACACTGCATTTCCTTGCAGGAGCCTCCTGAAACAACAGTAAAGCTCTTCTACAGCCGTAAGAGAGATACGGAGGTTATTTTTTTCCCCCTATGAAAGCTGCGGAGCTCCTTTGTGAGAGCCCTGACCTTGGCCTTGGGCCGGCGTGCCGGGTCTGGCATTGCTGCCTGCTGTCCCCGTGGGCCAGTTGTGTCTACCCCGCTGCGCTATCGCCCTGCTTTGGGCTCCGCAGCCAGGGCGACCCTTGCCACGTGTTGTACCGACTGCAGAGCCCCCCACAGCGCACTCGGGGCTTGTTTTGGTTCGCGGTGGGTGCAGCCAGCAGGGACCCACAGGGTGCACACTTCCACCTGGAGGGCAGGTGGGGATCCGGCTGCGGAGCTGCCCTCCGGTCCCTCCTGTGCCCTTCGTGGGGCTGGGACCGTGGGGCAGGTGGCCCCTGGGCCTCTGCGTCCCTGCAGCCTCACCAGGCACCTGTTTGGCTTGTTGCAGTGTTATTTATTACCTGCACATTTTGAGAACTCCCTGGAAATGTCTCTTGGAGACTGGAAAATGGATCGTTAAGGCAACCATTAGCACAGCTCACTCTGAGTTGCCCACATTTTAAATTATGTTTTTCTTGTAATTCTCTTTCTACAAATGAAAAAGAAAAGGCAAATTGGCATAATTTTAAAACAAAGGGCGTTTCTGGGTAGATCTTTCAGCTCTGGGCAGTGTCTGTTGGTGGGGAAGGTGTGGGAGGCAGCTGGGAATCGTGTCAGTGCTGCAGGGCCCATGGCTGAGCTGCCGAAACAGCGTCTCCTGCCCCAACAGGGCTGCCCACACCTTGCCCTGGGAGGAGCCTGTCCCATGGCCAAGAATCACCTTCCATGTCTGCCCACACCCTCCAGTCTCCGTCCCCCAGCAGCAGTGGGGGCTGAGCACAGGGGAGTGTGTCGGGAGAGCTCAGGGAGCCCTTCCCAGCTCAGGGGCACGAACATGGGGCACACTTGATACACAACTGCTGGAAGTTGTATCTGTACTTGCACAGCTCTTCCCGTGCAGAAACAGCTCTTTGAAAGTTATTTCAGAAGCCAGTGAATTTTGAACCTGCTTTATAGTTTTAGATAATTAATCCTCAAAACCCCAAGTCCTCTAGGGGTCCTGTGTCTGTCATCAGGACAGCTGCTGTGGGAAGTCCTGCTGCTTGTGGCAGACATGGTGCTGAGCGTGGGGAAGACAGTATGGAAGCCTTATGGAAACAGGGAAATGAGAACTGTCAGATTTCTGACTGCATAGAGGGGAGAAAAGAGGTGTTGGGTGATTAGCAGAAAGGTCTGGTTCTTTGGGAATCTAAAACATGCTGGGGAAATAAGACATTTTTAGCCAAACTGTTCTAAATGCTGCTGGTATTCCTCAGCAGGGTCTGCTCTCCAGCAGCCCTTCACACCGAGCGCCAGGCTCTGTGGCACAGGGTAATGGCGTGGGAGAGTGCGGGGGTGCCCTGGGATGGAGTGGTGGGATCATGCCAGGAGGGCGGGCGGGATGCCAGGGAGGCTGAGACAGGGAGACACTGGTTGTGTCAGGACTAGACTGTGGCAGGCACAGTGCAGCCAGCTGTGTCTCCATTTAATCAGTAATTGAAGAAAAGCCTTGGAAATGGAGATTGTTGGGGCAGCAGCATCTACAGATGGGTTACTGATTGCTGCTGCTAAAGAAATGAGAAATCACTCTAAAGGTTTCTGCCTTAAGAACTGAGGATGAAATTGGTGCTCCAGTTACTGACCTGCAGCTGAGGTGGGATCTGCACAGCTCCCAGGTGAGGTATGAGGGGCTTGGAAATGAGGCTTGGAAAAGAGCTGTCCTTTGGCAGAGAGCCCTGCCCACTGTGACAGGCAAACCGTACTGGTCCTCTGGAGATAGCCTGGTCTTGGGTTGGAGTTGAGTATTCCAGCTCATATAAAAACCATTCAAAACCTCTCTCTCCTCAGCTTAATTTATGTCTCTTGGGAAGCAAAAGAGGAGGGAATGGATAATCTGTACTAATGAAGCAGCTTTTACTATCAGAATTAAAATATCTGAGCAAAAATCTGTTTCAGTGGGTTTTGGGTTTACTGTGGGCCCAAGTGGGGCTTTTCTGGGTATAAAGGTTTTTTTCAGGAAGTCTCATCTCTGTCACATTCACTGTTCATGTAATATAATTTCTCAGAGCTCACCTGAAAGCAACAAACAGTGCCAGAAATCAAAAGGGATCTAATTTTTACTCAAAAGTTGCAGTGACCTGCAGACTGTTAGAAGCTAATTGCCTCATCCAGTGGTTGGAGGAAAAACGTGTTTTAGCAAATAACTCAAAGTGCTGTTGCTCCCCAAACTGCCTGGGCATGCTGGCTCCTGATTTCGATAAGCCCCTCTCCTCCTGCCATGCCCTCTGGAAAAGGAGCTTCTCCATGGATCTGATCAAACAGATCAGACTGGGGGGGTTGGGGGGCCAAGGTGAGAGTGTGACAAGATGGTGCCAGCTGAGAGGGAAGGATCTGGGTGTGCAGGTGGGGGAAGTGCGAGGGGTACATGTTTGGGAAGTGGGATGGGCTCTTGAGATGTCTCAGCTCAGTGGTTAACGTGGCATTAGGCCATTGGCTGCACTGTGCTCTGCCTTGTTTGGTGGATGAGCTTCGTTGCTGAAGCCAAAATTCCATGAGCACTGCAACAGCCAGTCTCAGTCGCCTTCTCTCTCTAGGCTGTGCTGTCACTGTGCCTGCACTTTGTCACACATGGTCACACACTGCATCCAGGGGCAGTGTCAGGAAGGGCACCCAGCATGGTCTCTGCGTGGTCAGGGCCAGGTTTGGCTCAGACCTTGCTCACCTGCTTGTCCATCACCACAGTTTTTGGTTTGCCATGAGCGTTCTCCTAAGTACCATTGTGACGTTGGCTGTAGCTTGTACTGACCACATTTGCTGACCTTTCCCTGGTTCTCTCTCTGTTTTATGCTGCAGGTTGGAGACTGGCCGTGAGCATGTCCTGCCCATTGACTATTACTTCCCTCCTCAGAAGACCTGCCTGATTTGTGGAGATGAAGCGTCTGGGTGCCATTACGGAGCCCTCACATGTGGGAGCTGCAAAGTCTTCTTCAAACGAGCGGCTGAAGGTAATGGAGACAGAGCAAAAAAGGCCACTGCCACAACCTGGGTGGGGTTCTGAGACCTCTTAATCCAGGAAAGGAGAAAAATCAAGGATAAATTGATTTCATCGTCCATTGTTTGTTATTCCACATTATAGATTGCCCTCAAAAAGTAGCCAAACCAGTTTGCCAAAACATTATTCTTTTCATTGGCATTGAGCAACCTGGCCTAGCGGAAGGTGTCCCTTCTCATAGCAGGGATGTGGAACAAGGTAGGCTTTAATGTCCTTTCCAACTCGAACTCTTCTGTGATTCCATGATTATCTTAGTGACCTGGTGAGTCCCTGGAGCAGTCAGTTCCTGCTTCTCCTCTAGACTCCCTAGAGTGCTTTAAGCTGCCACCAGCCCACCTGTGATCTCAGACCTACAACTCCAAATTTGAGGGAGGGTTTTACTCTCCTGCATCCCTTTCAGAGGGTCACTTTTGTCAATGCCTGCAAAACAGCACAACTGTCTGTCCATGAAGAGCCGTGCCCTGACTTTGGGGTCCATGATCCTTCTCCCCAGCCCTTCAGAGAGCAACTTCTTCATGCCCAGCTCGGCAGTGCCAGGCTCTCTGGCAATAAGGATGAGCCCAAATGTTTCCTCTCAACAGCAAGGTCTTCGCATTGTCTTTCCTTGAGAATGAGCATGCAGAAGGACCTAGCTGGTTTCTACCTGCAGTCCAGACTTGTGGCTCCTTGGCAGCAGTGAGAGTCTCTGTTGTGGAAGATTAACTATCCAGCAATGTAACATGCCTGTAATTACTCACTGGGCTTGTTTTCAGGGGTGATGAACCAGCACAAGCCATCATTCTTCCATGGTGCCAACACAATTTGCATGGTGCATGCTGGTGGCAGCCGGTGTCACCAGCTGTGGCATCCCTGGGAGAGGGAGGCGCTGCAGTCCTTGGCTGGCAGCAGTGATGGGCACAGAGCTGCTGTCTCACTGTGACCTTCCCCTGTGCCCATCCTCTCCCCTCTGTGAGCAGAGGTCCCACATTGGGGGTGCTCACCTGCTGTTGTCAGGGTGCTGCTTCTAGATCAATTACCATTATCCTGCTTGGTTTTGGAGTCACATTTCCCTCATTCCTGTGTGCCAGAAGCCAACTTGCCAATGCTCTGGTTCAGGGAAGAATGGGAGCTGTGCCACAGGCAACATCGGTGTCCTGTTGCCAGAAAGGGTAGTCAAATAATAGTTAATAAATTTGGAATATTTCTCCCAAGTAAATTATTTACAGATGTGTCTCTGCTGAACACCAGTCTGTGTCAGGCCAAGTGGGTTGACTTATGCAGACAGAGCAAATAACATGCTTGTTTAAGTCAGCAAGTTATTGTTGATTTATAGTAAGTGGAGTCTTGGCTCTCAATCAGATAAACTGCCACTGGAATACCCATGTCTGTGGATGGGTGCTGGAGCTGTGGTCCCCCAGCACCAGGGTGGACTCTGTCCTGTGGATGGCACAGGCTGAAGGTGCCCACGGGGCAGAGGGGCAGCCTGGGCTGCTCACACTGCTCCCCAGGCATGTGCTGTGGGGTTGTTTCCTCCCCTGATTTTGTTGTATCATTAATTTATATGGTATTTATGCCTCTTCCTGTTTTCTCAGCCTTGCAGTATGGCAGAGGGTTAGGAGTGTTTGGTCATGTTGGGATCAGGCAACAGCTCTTTGCCTTTTCCATAGAGCCATGTGTGTGTGCAGAGAGGGGCAGGGGCACCTGCCAGAGTGTGAACTTTCATCTTATGTTACCCTGAGGTACATGGATAGCCTTTCTTTTGGGGGAGAGACAATAAATCAGGCTCCTTTATAAGTACTGAATGCAGGACAGGGGCAGGTTTCTGTCCTAACTCTTGACTCATCACTTTCCAGGCAGAGCTTTCCTTCTCAAAGCTGAGAAGCAGTATTCAAAGCTGATATTTCAGTACATTGTCATAGTTTAAAGTCCATAAAATGCATCTCTGAAAACCTTAGGTCACCCTTGGAGACTTTACAACAGCAGATCAGAATGTTTCCCTGTGAGAAAAGAAACCTGTTAACTTCCTAGTAAGGAACCTGTTACCTTTTATCGTCCCCCATATTTCTGGCAGTTTCAACTCCCGTTGAGCTTTGGCCACATGAAGTTTGTCCCTGCAGTGGCAAGCAGAGTCTCTGTATTCTTCCCATGTCTCCTGACCTTACTTCCACTGGGCGTACACCTTCTTTTTTTGCCTCATCTCCAAGAGAAGATCCCTGCTCTGCCAAGCTGGCCTTCTGCCTTGCCTGCTTGGCTTCCAGCATTTGGGAATTGCTGCTTCTGTTCCCTTGGGAGATGGTATTTGAAAAGTGACCAGCACTGATGGACACCAGCACCTGCAAAAACATTTTCCCAGGGGACCTTACTCAGTAATTCCCTGAGCAGCCTGAAGTCTGCTCTCCTCATGGCCAGAGCTGAGGCTTTGCTGCCACTTTTGCTCCTGTCAACAGAGATTTTAAACTCAATCACCTTGTGGTCGTGGCCGCCAAGACAGCTCCAATCTCTGCTTTGCTCACGAGATCCACTCTGTTGACAAGCACCAGATCCAGGAGGACATTTCTCTGAGTCAGCCCCCTTAAGACTTGTTCCATAAAGTTGTCATCCCTGTTTTTTAGGCATTTTCTGGCCCAGGTTGTACCAGCTGTGTATGCTTCCAGTTAATTTCTGACAAGTTGAAGTCCTCCACAAGGACAAGGGCAGTTGTTTTGGAAATGCCCCTTCGTTCCTCAAAGAATAATTTGTCAGCATCATTGCCTGGGCTGGGAGGTCTGTAGCAGACTCCCATGGTGACTTCCACATTATTTGTTTGGCCCTTCATTCTTACCCAGAGGCTCCCAACTGTGCCAGTGCCAACTGTGAGCTCCAGATATTCTAACCCTTCCATTACATACAGTGCCACCCCTCTGCCTTATCTGTCCTGCCCATCCCTTCTGAAGAGCCTGTAGCCTCCAACAGGGCACTCCAGGCACAGGTCTCATCCCACCAGGTTTCACTTATGCCAGTGATACCAAATCTCTGGGACTGAGCCAAAGCTCCAAGTTGCCCTTGTTTGTTCCTCATGCTGCCTGCACTGGTGTAGAAACATTTAAAGTGCGGTCCATTGTAGACAACAGCTCATGGGCAGAATGAGGGATCCCATGAATGCTGGTTTTCTCAAGTTTTGGCACAGCATCCCATAGCTCATCACTGACAAACCTGGCTTAGTCCCCTTCCAAGCCAGTTTAAAGCTCTGTCAATGAGCCTCGCTGGTTCCTGGGCTAGAACGCTTTTTTCCCTCGGAGACAGGTACACCCCATCAGGTGTCAGGAGACCAGATGTTGAGTAGATGATTCCATGGTCAAAACCCCAAAATTTAAGGAGATTTTATAGAAATATGTTGGCTTCTAAGTAAGTTTTGTGACCGAGCCCAGTGTTGGGCTCTTCCTTTCTGTCACCCACCTGGGGGTCCCAGCACAGAGGGTCTGGAGGGTCCAGAGGGCTGGGGCTGACTGCCTGGCCAGGGCTGCTGCTCCTCTGCTGCCCACAAAAGAGGGTTCCTCCTCCTCATTTTGTGAACAAAAGGCTCATCCACCTCAGCAGAGATGTTGTTTTTCTTGACACAAGTAGGCAGGAATAGGCAAGGCACCTCTCAGCATGGTTAGGCTGGCTGGGGTAGGTTGAAGGCATCAGAGTTCAGTCCTCATGACACCACCCTTGTCCCTGAAACAAAAAAAATGCTTCAAACTAAACAGCTTCTGTCTCAGTGAGCAGCCCAGTGGTTCCTGTCCCAACCCTGTCCATGTCCCTGCATCCATCCCTGGAGAGCTGCAGACCTTCCTCGTCCCTCTGAGGTTGCTGAGATCTGGTGGCCACCCAGGCCAGCTCAGAGCTGCCTCTGCACAGCATTCCTGGCAGCTCAGAACTGGGTTGCCTTGGGGCATGTTCCTGATGGGGCTGCCTTTAAATAGCAGAGAGCTAAATGAAAAAAAATAGCACAGTATTTGGCAATTCTCCTAGCAGACACCCAGCCAGGCTGCCATGCAGGCTGATCTGATTGCCTCCATCACTCTCCATATGGATTAGTGTTTTATGCCCCAACCTGTTGAGAATTAGCCTTGCACCAGAGAGGTGTCACCAGGCCAACTCAGCAGTATCTTGCCACATTTCAAGATGACACCATGTTAAAGTGAATGCTTGCAAAGTCTCTCGCCATATTTTGAAACTCTTTCTCCTCCTTGCTGGGCTGATCTGGCATGCAAATGCGTCAGCTCTGCAGACGATTTTCTGGTGCTGCAGCACCACGATGCTCCTGCCTCAGTGGTGGATTTCTCACACCTGTTTGGGTGTTATTTGCCTTAAAAATCCATGGGAAGAGCAGAAAGTGGGATGAGCAGAGCTGGGGAAGCTCTGGATGTTTTCTCCATGTTCTCTGTAGCCATCTAGTAAATACAGAGAACTATTAAAAAAAGCGGCTTTGCAAAGGTACTTCATCAGTAGTGGCTTAGCGCTGCCTCCTGGGAGCCTCGTGGCTGAGCCCTCTTGGGTTATTAATGGGGGCATCACGTGGGAAGTGATGCTGCTCCAAACCCACAGGCTCAGCTCTGGGTTAGCCCTGGTGGTGACAGCCTGGGGACCAGAGGCTTCCCAGGAGAGTGCTGGAACCTCTGTGGTAACATGAGACCCGGGGGAATTCACTTTCACAGAAAGCTTGGCCTTATCCCCCTGCTCTTAGAATTTGGTTTATGCCCTGAAATACAAGGATATCTCTCTTCCAAAAGGCATTTACTGGGTTTTCACATTTACAGTTGTAAATCTTGCTCCAGATGTTTGCACAGATTACTTTGCTGTCTGAAAGAGAAAGTTATTCTGGGCAAAACAGTTCGTGTGGCAACAGGCTGTTAGATAGTTCCTGCAGGCTGTTAGTTAGATGATTCCTCTGGATTGAGCAACTCACCTCCATAAATCATTATTCTCAGTCTCGGCTGGAGAGTGGCTCTTCCCCTGGCCTCCGGGTGTGTGCTGCAGTCCCAGGAGATGGGCGGGGTGAGGGGGCTCAGAGGTGATGCAAGAATTGTCCTGCCTGGGGTGAGGTGAAACAGGAGAGGCCTGAGGTGGTGGGGCTGTTCCCGGTGGGGGGCAGGGGGCAGTGGCACAGCGGTGTACTCATGGTTGGGGGGCTGCCACAGACTGCCAGGGCATCGGAGGAATAGATGCTCTCCTGGGGTGCCTCTGCTGGTCTGGGAGAGCAGAGTATGCCGAGTGTCTTTGTGACTTTGCTCCTCACCTGTGTACATGTCAAACAGGACCTGGGCAGCAGGGGAGGAGCAGGGACTTCTCAGGGTGACATCTGCAGTGTCCTCAGCTGTAACCTCAGCTGTCTGTAACCTGCAGCCAACAACCCAGCTGGTATTAATGGGTAGCAAAAAAAATTGTTCAGTCCTGGAAAGGCTTGTACAGAGTCGTAGTTGTAAAGGGAGTTTGGGGACTGTGTTCAACTAACTGTGGGTCAGTGTCAGGGCAGGAGATCAAACTGTGGGTTTTGGTGTTGTGGGAGAAAACCACCAAAGGTCAGGCAATAGTTGGATGACATTTAAAAAATGAGAACCCAACTCTCCAAATTTCAGTACTTTTTAATTGCTCTTTATTGTCTGTCTCTGCTGTGCTGCACTGTGCATAGTGCCTGGGTTTTCAGGCTCCAAGGACTTTTCTCCTTGGAGATCTTGGTCTAAAAGGCTCTGCTGTGTGTGGGTGAAGGACAGCAGTGCAGGGCAGGGGTGCTGGAGTGTGGTGGAACAGCAGTGACCCAGCTGCATTTTGGGGGGCCACTGCTCAAGCAACATGTGTACATCTGGCCATGAACCACTCCTGCAGCAGCAGAGGCAGAACTGTGCTGTTTTCCCAAAAGATTCCAACTTCCAACATAAGTTTTCTTCTGGAGAGTGCACTGGGAAACCAGCACTGACAGGGTCTTCTCTTTCTTCTCCTTCTCCTACTCTTCTTTCTCCTCTCATCTCCTCATGCCACTGCGCCTGGTGATACCAAGAAAGCCCAAGCCCGTTTCTTCCAGCAGTACCCAGCATCCATGTTCCATTGTTCTGGTGTTTCAGGTAAGCAGAAGTACCTCTGTGCCAGCCGGAATGACTGCACCATCGACAAGTTCCGAAGGAAAAACTGCCCGTCCTGCCGCCTGCGGAAGTGCTACGAGGCCGGGATGACACTCGGAGGTACGGTCGAGGTCCCCTCCCTGGTCCCTGCACATCACCTGGTGCATGAACAGTGAGTAAGTGGCTGGAAAATGAGGCTGATGGAGCATGGTGAGCTTCAGGAAACATTTGCAGGGTTCTAATACCAGAACTGCAAATTTCACTAACTTCTGTTTGCATTTCAGGAAACATTCTTTTCTCTGATTTCCAGTGTTGTTAATCTGAAAATATATAAACAGCCAGGTGAGATGATTCTGGCTCCCAGAGCCTCAGAGCAGAGCACTCCCCTCTTTTGATAGGATTTTTCCCAGGCAGAAAGGGACAATTTCTCAGACAAATTACAGCCCGGGTGTTTTCCTTTGCTGGATGGAAGCAGTGCCCATGTCCCTGGTGAAGGTCCTTGTCACAGTTTGTCTCTGTTCCCAAACCTGTAGCCCTGTCAAAACCTGACAGAGTGGCCATATCCAAAATCTGATGTTTTCTTCTCAAAATCTGGAAACTACAGTGTAGATCACTGGGTGGCTCCCCATTGAGTTCATCTGATGAAATCCTTCCCTGTGAGGGTGGGCAGGCCCTGGTACAGGTTGCCCAGAGAAGCTGTGGCTGCCCCATCCCTGTGAGTGTCCAAGGGCAGGTTGGACGGGGCTTGGAGCAACCTGGGCTGGTGGGAGGTGTCCCTGCCTGTGGCAGTGGGGTGGAACAAGATGAGCTTTACGATCTTTTCCCACCCAAAGCATCCAGTGATTCCATGATGTGAGAGTGAGAAAGGAAATACGCTGGAAAAGGGGGCTGAGGGACCTGCCCCTGCTGGGAACCCCCTGGATTGAGGGGGATTTTGGGGGTGCAGAGAGGAGCCCTGGCAGTGCCGGGCACAGCTTGGGTGAGCAGGGGGAGCCCAGACTGGTTGGATGTGCCAGTGTTTTGGGTTACATCCTGACCCCCTTGCTGGAATGGGTTGAGTCTTCTGAAGCTGCTGGGCTGCCACAATGCTGTCTTGAAGGACTTGTTACTGAAGTGGTTCTGATTTATGGCTCACCAATGAGCAGAGGGTTTAGTTTTGTTTCTCCCCAAAGCCCCCAAAAAGCAATGCAGTCCTAATCCCCATTTTTTGGCTTATTTTTAAAGTGCTTTTTTGTAGTGAACTTTCCTTAAGCAGGAGAAGACGTACATCAGTGTAACCTTTTTCTGCAGGACACACTGACAAAATTAATGCTAATACGAATACCACCCCCTCCCTTCTTTTTTCTTTGGCTCTTTGGGTCACCCTGACCTGTTGTGCCTGGTCTGTTTTACATTTGGTTTGGATGTCGGTGTAAAGGCAATTGTTACAAACAAGCAGGCTTGTGGTTGCCCACAGTAACTTCTCCCACAGTGGAGGCAGAACATTTGAAATCGCTCCCAAGTTGTTTTTAACCACTGGTTAATTACAGCCACTGGTGGGGTACAGCCTGTCAGCCCTGTGGTTCTCACGGGGAGGAGGAGGAGGAGGAGGAGGAGGAGGAGGAGGTGACACACTGAATGCCTTCTGCTGGCTCTGCTCGGGCACAGGATGACAACATGTTGAAGCACTTCATTATTACTTGAGATCACTGTGACCTGCAAGCTGGAATCCATTAAACAGGATCTTCTCTCGATTGATGCTGTAAAGAGGGAAAAGGAAAAAAAAAACCAAAAAAGAGAAAAAAAACCAGTGATAATGCCATTTTTGTGTTCTTGGTTCTGCTGGTGTGCTGGCTGTGCCTACCAACCCACCGCAAGTGTGCCTGCTGCCCGGGCAGGTGCTGCAGGGACCCTGCCAGCCCCTGTGCCCTGGGAGTGTCTCCACATGGACATGGCTGCAGGGACCCTGCCAGCCCCTGTTCCTGGGGACTGTCCCCATATGGACACGGCTGCAGGGACCCTGCCAGCCCCCGTTCCTGGGGAGTGTCCCCACATGGACATGGCTGCAGGGACCCTGCCAGCCCCTGTGCCTGGGGAGTGTCCCCATATGGACATGGCTGCAGGGACCCTGCCAGCCTCTGTTCCCGGGGAGCACACGAGGTGCTGGGGGCTGTTCTCCTGGGGAGCCCCAGGTGCCTGTGCCTGCAGCCAGAGCCAGCAGCTGCCTGTGCTGTAGGACATCAGGGCACCTCCAGCCTGGCCACTGTGCCCCTGTAGGTCCTGTCTTGGAGCAAAAGCTCCCAAACACGTGAAATTCCATTCATTTTGTTGATGGTAGGGCTGGAAATCTGAAATAACAGCCGAAAGCTTGTGAAAGCCCAGGCTTGAGGCATAGCTGTGTTTAGTCCTGATTCAGCTCCAGCTGCTGGGGGCAGAGCATGGCTCACATCTCATGGACATGGTGGGTATCAATGTGAGCCATTCCAGCCAGGGGGAATCTGACACAAGTTTTGCAGAGTCATTGCAGTAGTTAATTGTGATCAGTGTTCTGTTGGATGTACGTTTTTTCATCATCTGTTCTTAATTTCCAGCAACTGGATCTTTATTACAACTTTGTTTGCTCAGTTGAAAAACCTACTTTTACTGAATTTCTCTCCCTGCAGTGGGTATTTGTTGGTTGTGACTCAATAACCCTTTTGCCTTCTGCACAGCCAACCAAGTGACATTCCTTATCTCCTTGCTCTAAGATGTGTTGTCATATCTTTAGTGTTCTCCTGGCTACTGCAGTTTGCTGACATCTGTCAGCACTTACCTGCAGACCTCAGTCTGTCAGTTCAGTGGTCAGTCCTTTGTGTTCATCCCTATTTTCACATCCATGCATTGCTGTACAAAATGGTTGAGGAAAAATGGTGAATTCTGGTTTTGGGATGAATGTAGCCATTCACTAGCAGAGGGCCATGAACCATCCTCATAGGTCACAAACCTGTCTGATGTTCAACACTTACAATTGCCTTTGAGGTGTATTGCTGGGGGGTTTGCAGTTATTCAGCAATACTGTTTGATTTTATATCCTTTGAGTTCTTTTCATTCACATGGGCCCGATTGACTCAGATCTCTTAAACATGTCTGCTGCACCAATAGTGTTGTAATGATCAGCTAAAATTATTGTGCCAGATAAGACTGATAGCTTGACAGGTTCAGGTTTTGACAAGCCACATGCTGAAGTTCATAAAAGCTTCAAAGAACAGGATATAAGGCAAGTCCTGTTCAGTTCCTCTGTGTCCTGCCTGTAGCTGTGCTCGACCTGTGCTGCCAGAGGCAGGATCTCTCCATCAGTGACAGTGTAAAAGCAGCTGCTTTCAGGTCCCCAGAACTTGCTGGAATCCTGGCACTCATTAAAAATTGGTTCTGGAGCCCATCCTTCCTCAGGACTTCAGAAGTGCCTGCCAGGAGGGTGAAGGTGCTTAAAATGTGTGTCACTTCAGCAGTCATTCTGTGTGCGCTGCCTGGGAGTTCTTTCACTGGTGAATATTTTATTTTGGACCGTGTAATTGTGTCCCTTAAACTTTTGTCCAATTCCACCCAGTACTTCCCCAGTGACCCTCAAGCCAGCTTGTGCTGGTGCTGCAGGGGGCTCAGGGCAGTGCTGTGCTGCGGCTGCACCCTCAGGGTCCCTGGTGCTGCTGTCCTCTGTCCCTGGTGACAGCCAGCACCCCCTGTTGTCGGGCACATGTGCTAGGGTTTCTCCCACTTTGGTTTGCAGAAGTGCAGTATAGAGTTCTGCCCAGTTTAGCTCATCCTAGGAAAAAAACCTTACAGTTATCTTTGATTCCTATTTTTCTATTTCTGTTTTTGTTACCGGTAATTGCTGCATGGGACCACCACCACAAAGAGGTTTGATACAGGTGCTGAGTATAAGCCAGGTTTTACCTCTGAAATTTTTTTCCACCTGGTAGCATCTGTATTGCAGTGATCCGTGGGACAGCTGCTCCTGGAATGCACAAACCCAAATAGCACAGTTATCACTCACTAGCACAGAGGGGTCTGGTTTGTGGCTGCAGTCTCAGAGCCAGCACAGTTGGTCCTTGCTCTCTTCTTACTTCTCTCAGGATTTTTTAATACTAGATAATTAAATCCTAAAGAAAAAAAAGCCCACATTTAAACCAAACCACACGTGTGTTTTATACATGTAGATTTGGCTCCATTGACACTCAGGACCCAGGGCGCTGGTTTGTTTCTAAACCCAAAGGGTTGTCCAGTCCTGGCACAGCTGCCCAGAGCAGTGGTGGAGTCCTGATCCCTGGAGGGATTTAACAGCCATGTGGATGTGGCACTTGGGGACGTGGGTGCATGGTGGCCTGGGCAGTGCTGTGACTTCAGGAGGGGTGGGAGACAGGGCCCTACCACCCAAGTAGGCAGTGGCTGGAGGTTGTCATGCTGCACTGCAGCCCTGTTTTCCTCTCATGCTCCTTTATTTTTGTTACTCATTTCTCCTCCCTTTTTACAAAGCAGTCTGTCTTCATTGCCCATATGCAGCAGATCATCCAGAGTACAGTGCTTAAAGATCAACGTTTGGAGTTAATTTACAGAGCTGCACTTTAACTTGACATTTTTATGTCTTGCTGCTTATTTTTCTAATTACAGCTGAAAGGAAATTCAAGATAACTATCATGCAATGAAGGAGCCAAATCCCCCAAGGACAACTTGTTTGATGTTGTATTCCCTGCTTGAAGGAAGCCATGGGCTTTTGTTCTCTAATTAGTGAGGGTTTGGAGTCGGTGAGGGATGGCAGTAGCAGCCCAGCTGTGCTGAGCACTGTCACACAGGTATCAGTGAGGAGAACACAGACTCTCCAAGAGCTCTGACATCACCTCTGGGTCACTGGTGTGCATTGCAGACAGACGAGCAGCTGTGGTTGAGACACCACAGCTGTGTGGGAGAAACACTTTGTCATGGTGAGATGGGCACAGTCGCTGGGCTCCTGAAGCAGAGTGAGGCCACCTCTGCTCAGATCTGGTCCCCTCATTTCCAGGCTCTGGAACTGCCTGCTGGCTTCTGAAATGTGTTTTCCATAATGTAAATGCAATGTTTGGAAGAGCCTGGATGCAGGGCAGCAGCTATTGCAAGGAGAAGGCTTTTATCGCAGTTGCATACCACTTCCACTTTGGCCTGGGATGGAACAATCCCACTTGGGTATCCAAGTGCAGTGACTTTTTTCCCTGGGACATGACTGTGTGCTGGGTTTATCTTCCTGTGCTGCTCCCCTTTTTAATTGCATGTGAGCAGTTGTTTGAATCAGTCACCTCTTGTCACTCTTCCCTGGATTCTCTTCTCTGTTTCTAAGTGGGAGTCAGAGATCAGTCACCGCTGAGGATGTAAATGATGCTGGTTCTTTTCCATGTCAGATTAACAAGAAAATGGATTTCCTCATGCAGTGTGTGCTCCACTCGTCCTTAGGTGAGGGCTACAGTGCTAGGGCACTCCTTGAGCAGCGTCCAGTGAGGCAGGAACTGTTGCTGGTCATCACTTTTCCTTTCCTTGCAACTATAAGTGGAGCCAAGAAGCCTCACCTTCTTTTCTTTTTCAGTAATTTTTAAGTCTCACACTAAACCATGTCCTTCCCACAGCCCGCAAGCTGAAGAAGCTGGGTAACCTGAAGACACAGGATGACATGGAGGCAGGCAGCTCATCCAGCCCCACGGAGGAGCAAGCTCCCAAGCTGGTGATGACACGCATCAATGGCTATGAGTGCCAGCCCATCTTCCTCAATGTCCTGGAGGCCATTGAGCCAGGCGTGGTGTGTGCTGGCCATGACAACAGCCAGCCAGACTCCTTCTCCAACCTGCTGTCCAGCCTGAACGAGCTTGGGGAGCGGCAGCTGGTCTACGTGGTCAAATGGGCAAAGGCCCTGCCAGGTGAGGAGGAAAGCAAACCCCCTCCCTTTCCTTCTAGAATGTTGGTCTGGATACCCTAAATGCAGAGTAGCCCTTTCTGTTTCTGGTATTCCTCAGTCACTTGGCTTGTAAAACCAGGGGCAAAGCGTGCCAGGGCAGCATCTGGGCAAGATTCATTCCCCTGCTTGTTTGTCTTTGAGAGCTCCCCAAGCCACAGAGAGCCTTGCCTCAATGGATTGTAATTGTACACAGAAGCTGTTAAGTTGCATTAATATTTGATTGAAAAAATGTATGATTGTCTTGAAACTCAATTATATTTGCCTATTTACAAGTATCTGGATAAAAAATCAGTGTTGGTGTAAGCACGCCTGGGATTTAACTCTGAATCACCATCTGGGAATACTAATTTGAATTTAGTTGCTATTTCTGTTTCTCTTGCAATGCATCCGAGGTTTCCATGCTCATTTCCAGTCATTAGGTCCATGCAGTGTCTACTGGACAAAAACTAGAGCGTCTGTAGCCATGGGGTGAGGCCTCAGGGTTTCCTGCTGACTCTGAGCATCACAGTACAATCCAGCTACTGAAATTAGGCAAAGCCCTGATCAGACTTTCTCCCCTCCTTGTGTCCAGAGTCCCCTTTCTCCCCCTCCAGGGGCAGGTTTGTGCTTGGCTGCTCCTGATTCCCAGTCAGGGTCAGAGCCCAGGGCTGCCGGCCCTGCAGCTCCGTCACTGCCCGCATGTCCATGCCCTGGGACATGCTGAGCTCGGGCTATAAACTGACCACCTTGTCCTGAAAGGAGCACTACAGGAGAGCTGGAGTCTGCGTGGAAACAGCCCTGGGGACTACAGGAACCCAACATTATTTGTAACATTCCTCTCTCATTATTAGGATTTCGCAACCTGCACATGGATGACCAGATGTCAATAATCCAGTACTCTTGGATGGGCCTTATGGTGTTTGCCATGGGGTGGAGATCCTTCACCAACGTCAATTCCAGGATGCTTTACTTTGCTCCAGACTTGGTCTTCAATGAGTAAGTGCATATCAACACCAGCCTAATGCCAGGCTTTGGGTCAGACCAGGTGACAAACAACACATCTTGCACTCTGACCTGCCCAACCCAGCGTGGCAGGTCCCCCTCCTGCTCCAACCACCTGTGGTGACCTCCAGGAGTGGGGAGGGCACTGTGATGCCTCTCCTGGTCATTCACCCCTTCCCCCAGCCTTGCCATGGGCTGACTCCCGCTGGGGCAGCAGGAGCTGGTGTGAGATGAAAAGCTGCTCCGTATGGACCTACCTGCTAAGGGGTTTGAGTTCCAGTTTCCAGCTCTGTTGGGCAGCTGGAGTGAGCAGAAACAGAGATAACGTGTATTTTAAGGTCCTGCTGGGCTCTCCCTGATGTACCATCACCTTAGAGCTGTGGAGGGTTTCCTGGCACTGAGGTAGCAGAGCCTGAACCCAATACCTACACACAGAACTAGGCAAACCCACACCTGCCTGGGAGCTCCAGCTTGGTCTCAGATCCCTCATGGATAGACATGATCAGGGTATCATTGCTAGATGAACCCTGCAAGTGTCTGATTCCATCCATTTCCAAAGAGGGTTACATGCAAACATTTTGGAAAATGTTCCTGTCCTGAACGCAGCATTCCTGGGACAGAGCTTGGACCCTCGGCAGTGGGGATGTGCCAGGCAAGGGGCATTGCTGGGTTGAGGAGCATGTCCTCCCCCCTGACCAGGTGCACTTTGGTCTCAGGGCCATCCTTACCCATCTTTCCCTGCCAGGTACCGCATGCACAAATCCAGGATGTACAGCCAGTGCATCAGGATGCGGCACCTCTCCCAGGAGTTTGGGTGGCTTCAGATCACGCCCCAGGAGTTCCTCTGTATGAAGGCTCTCCTCTTCTTCAGTATTAGTAAGTACCCACACCCTTTTGCCCACAGAGCTCCAGTACCTGCCACTGTGTCACCCTTGAGGTGTCTGATGCTTTCCCTGTGCCTGGACTCTCACCTTCTGGGGGGCGGCTGGGAAGTTCTCGGCCTCAGTCTTCCTCCTGCTCTCCTGTTCCCCACTCTCTGGGCTCCTCTCACTGTTTCCTTCCCATCCCACCCAGTTCCAGTGGATGGCCTGAAGAACCAGAAGCTCTTTGATGAGCTCCGCATGAATTACATTAAGGAACTTGACCGTATCATCGCCTGCAAGAGGAAGAATCCCACCTCATGCTCCCGGCGGTTTTACCAGCTTACCAAGGTCCTGGACTCTGTGCACCCGGTAAGAGAGGACAGGGGAATGTCCGTCTATACATGTAAGAAACAATATAAGAAGGAAACTTCACAGTGAGAATGATCATTCCCTGGAACAACCTCCCCAGGGTCAGGGCATCCCCATCACGGGAGAAGTTCAGATGCAGTTGTGCAGGTTGCTGAATAGTCTCATCCAGGCTTCCTTTCCCAGGGAAGGTGGGAGCTTGGCTCCCTATATCTTCCCAGTGAAAACGCTGCCTAGGGACTCATTTAACCAGCTCTCTTCCTTCCCCAGATTGCCAAGGACCTGCATCAGTTTACATTTGACCTGTTAATCAAGGCACACATGGTGAGCGTGGACTACCCAGAAATGATGGCTGAGATCATCTCTGTGCAGGTTCCCAAGATCCTGTCTGGAAAAGTCAAGCCTATCTACTTCCACACACAGTGATCTTCTGTAGGGACCTCCGAGCTGCCTCCCCCATTCCAGCCATCTCCTGCCTGTTACTTCTGCACTACTGTCCCACAGTGCCTTGGGGAATCCCTCCACAGTGGTGGCCAAGGGGACAGGCAGTGACAGACCTGCTGGGATTCCTGAGATTTCCTGAGGTACCTCTGAACTGAACCTCTGGCCTCGGCCTCTTCCCAGCTCCGGCTGCTCCTGGTACTGGACAGGGATTGGTACAGGGCAGCAGCATCACGTCTGCTCTCTCCCCTCTGTTTGTCACAGTGACTCCAGCGGCCCAGGGCCACAGGAGAGTGGGAGAAATGCCAGTGGTTGGTGGGTTTGGGGTGTTTTCTATAAACAGAACATGACACGAAGCAGGTTGCAGCTCCACGTTTGGGTGTGGGTGATGTTACCGGTCTCCTTCAGATTGTTTTTTTTTGGGTTATGGTGCTGGGAAGCAGGTGAATTTGAACAT
Source organism: Acropternis orthonyx (assembly GCA_035583155.1). Lineage (NCBI taxonomy): Eukaryota > Metazoa > Chordata > Aves > Passeriformes > Rhinocryptidae > Acropternis > Acropternis orthonyx. Next base: position 6,578,361 of record JAWWEU010000138.1, on the reverse strand, counting down.
TGCAGTAGAGAAGCAGATTAGGCTGGGGGATGAGGTGAATTTGTGGCCAAGTAGTTCACGGGCCCTGGAGCCACGGTACGTGCTCCAACCAGCTCAGCCCCACGACCCATCTGCACCGCCGAGACATGAGCGATGGAGCTGCAGAGCAAGGGCTGCCAAGGAAGATGACCTTGGAAATGCCCCACTGGCAGCTGGCTCCTGTTTTCCACCTGGGATGTTTTTGCTGTGGCCTGTCCAGCTGGGTCTCAGTCTGCCCCACAGACACCCTGGTGCTCAGCAGTCAATGCTCCCATCCTTGCCAGCTGCTGCTCCCCAACAAAGCCAAACCCACCTCCAAAAGTGCCTGATGCCCTTGGACCTCCCACCTGCCCAGCTCCCCTGGGCCTCTGCCCAGCCCTGCACCCACTCTGCTCCTGCTGCATCTCCACCGACCTGGGTTTCCAGCTCTGCTCCTTCCCTTGGTTTGTCTGAACTATTTTTAGCGATGCCAGCAAATGAGTGTTGTGGAGCCAAACATGGGACTGGGATCTGCGGGACCTGTGGGGCCACAGGACTCCTCCATGAATCCCATCCATGGGGAAGTGGCTGTGGGAACTGGCTGGTTCTGCCACGGGGCTTTGGAGGACTGGAAAGGAAGAACCAACCCTCATGTACTCGCTGTCCCACGCACACCGTCCCACATACACCACCCCACACACTGTCACACACACACCACCCCACATGCACCCCCTGTCCCCAGTGCACACACACAGTGGCCAAAACAGCATTTCCTGTAGTATTCCAGCTCCCCTCTTCCTGCACACCCCAAGCCCACCAAAACCTCCTGCTTAGCCCTGACAATGACGAAGGCACATACAGGCTCGTGCCAGGATCACACATCCTTTGTGGGTTGTGGACACAGTCTGGTGTTACCAACACAGACATCTACAAGGGATTCTCGTGCCACCACAGACAAACAGCAAACCGTGTGCCCACCCAGGGCACTGAGCTTACCTGGATCCCTGATCCCACCTGGAGCCCTGTGTCCACTTGGAGCCCTGTGCCTACCCATATCCCTGATCCCACCTGGATCCCTGTGCGCAGCTCTCCCAGGCAATGCCCTTCTGCAGATGCTCCTTTGCAAAGTCACAGTAAACCAGCCAATTTTCCTGATGCTTTCCAACCTCTTGATGGGCTTTTCATTGAGGGAAGGGGTAGGGGAAAAAACCTGGTTGAAGGGAAGAATTTTCCTTCAGGTGTTTGCAATGGATTTCCTTCCTTTGATAGTTACAGCTCTGATCGCACTTCTCCTGAAATCCCTTTATGTAGGTGGCAACAGAATCCATAGGTGAACTTCCTGGCTGGCAGCCAGCAAGATGCTGCTCTTGGAGGCTCCAAAAAAAACCCATCACACCAGGCCAGAGGACTTGTCAGCATTTTCAGTGCTGGTGTGAGCTACGGATATTTGTAAATGAACTGGTAAAAAAGTCCTGGTTGTGCATCCCTGTCTTCTGGAACATTCCCAGGCCCTTTGCAGAAGAGCTCAGTGAGCAGATGAATGGTGATGCCCAGTCCCTGTCATCAGCTCAGGATGGCTCTGAGGAGTCAGAGCAGCTTCCTTGGGAGAGCTTTGTGCTTAGCACGGGCTCATGTCAGTGAAGGTTTTGTTGGTCAATGAGTGTGGAGGTGTCCTGCTGGGAGACTGGAGAGAAACAAGACCTAACAGGGATTTGCCCATGATGCTTTGCTGGTGGAAGCACCATGAGAATGAAAAGTGATGGTGGGGAGTGGGAGGATGATACTGCCCCCTGTGTGTCACCTGCCCCCTGTGTGTCACCTGCCCCGTGTGTGTTACCGCGTGCGCGCAGTCGCTCTGGCCAGCGAGTGTTGAGCCTGGCAAGACCTCATGGGCAGCACCCCAGCCCAGGACAGAAAGGCAGTTGGGGGCACTGGGGTCATATTCTTTGTCTCTTCAGCCTCACAGTGAACTTCTGCAACTTTTTCATTCAAAAGTTGGGTTCTTATAATACCGCTACCAGGAGATGTGGGAGCCAAAACCTGCAGCACCTGTGTGTGTATTTGCTGGGGGAACAAACACTGTTTCCACCTGTTTTCACAGGCTGCTGCAGGAACTGGGGAAGAAGAGGCTTAAGAAATACCAAAGTCCAGCTCCTGCCATGTATCTTTGTGCTTTGTTTTCTTCTGCATTTTCTTGTCCACTTTTGCTTTAATAAAGCAAAGAGAATTTCCCTGTGTTCACAGTCCCGTAGAAGCTGTCCCTGAGACTCCTCTCTGGACTTCTGAGCCCTGGAGCAGGGACCTCCTTGGTGTCACAGCCAGAAGCTGACCACGTCCATGTTCTCCTGTGGATTCTCTGGCTCTGCTGTGGCTCATCTCAGTGGTGGGGGGGATTTTGGGCTGGCTGTCTGGGTCACAGCTTAGACCATCAGGTCCTGCCCAAGGCAGCAGATGGAGGACAACGGACCCACACTTGGCATCTCCCCAGGAGCAGCATTTGTGCGTGGATGGGCACAATTCCATGAAAGAGGGTGCAGAATAAGGGATGCTGCCTTTAGTGAAGGTGGGAGGGACTCTTTCTCAATCCTGTGTCATGCCAGATCAGGTGGTGCAGTGCTAGATCAGGCAGTTCAATGGCATGTGGCATTCCTGAGGCAGGGATCACAGACCTGTGCCCTTCTGAGCCCAACAGGCTCCTGTCAGCACCCACTGGCTCGGCAGGGAGCTCAGCCTAGCAGGGGCAAGAGCTGGGGCAGTGACTCTCCACTGAGAGAGGCTGTGGATGCGTCTGGAGGACCAACAGCATCCATGTGCTGTTGCCATAATCTTCACAATGTGCTCACCTCAGAGAATGGGGCCCTCAGCTGTGAGCATCAGGCTCAGCAAGGGAGGTAAGCCTACTGCAGGACTCTCCTCATGCTACCACTCATGGCTCCAAGCCCTGCAGGGCTGTGGGATCATCTCCATGGTCTGCAGAGATGCTGAGGGGTACCCGAGGTGTCACCTGTGCCCCAGGCAGTTGGAGAGCTGCTGCCCTCTCAGTCACCTCCCATCGCAGACCAATGCCACAGTCCCCACAGTGTCCCTCCCCTAGCTGAGCTCTTGCCTTGGATGTTTCAATAACATAATGTATGCTAAAGATTATCTGTATCTATGTAAAATAAAGGCACGGCCCATTTTCTGTCCCTAAAGATATCTATTTAGTGCGATGCTCTGAGAGAGTGCTATCTGGCTGCACACTGAGGCAGTGAATGCTCTGCAGGAGATGAGTCAGAATATACCAATTTAATGGAAACTTACAATTTAATTATTTTTCTGGCTGGGTGCTGCCCAGTTTGCAAAGGTCCTGTCCATATTGGCTCCTCCAGCTTTCCTGTGGCTGCTTGTGGTTAGGCAGGGACGGTGTTTTGAGCTTGGGGAACAGTGGAGTGTCCTTTGTTTCTGTCCTCTTTTACTACATAAAATGTCCTTGCACATTTGGGCAGAATCCTGGGATTACAGAGAGGTGTCTGTGTTCTACCTGTTTCCAGACGTGGGGCTGGCTGTGGGCACAGTGGGTGGGCTGGGGCAGGCAGGGAGCTCCAGCCCCTCCGGGTGGGTCGGAGGGCCCCGGCCCATTCCCTGCAGCAGCAGAGGGGCCCTGTGCTTGTGACTCACAGAGTAAATCTCTGCACCCACTTAAACCCTCAGCAAATGTATAAAAGCTGCTCTCTTTGCTGGATGTTTGGTGTTCTGTGGAAAATTTTTTGCTGTTTCTCTTTGTTAGCATGTCTTTGTAATAATAAGAGTTTTCAATTTGGTATATTTTATCTTCTTTTTAACAAGCCAAAAAGCTCATTGCTGGTGCCTTTTTGCCTGGGGGGCCTCCCAGCCTACAGCTGTGTTTCTGGGAGGAACAAAGGGCAGTGTCTGCAGTTGCTCCTTCCTCCAGAGCTGAAGGAAGGTGGGGAGCCAGTGCCTCGGGATTGCCAGAGTGAAATGGCAGAGAGACTTTGGGGTACGATGCTGTTCTTTCCTGGGGTGTGGCTCCAGCGTGAGGGCTGAGCATGACACTGGGGATGCCTTGGCCTGTTCTCAGTGGGACTGTGACCCTTGAGCACACCGTGCACAGCCTGGTCCGACCCCCTTTGGAATCGCAGTGCTTTGCCCAAATTACAGCACCTGAGGGCAACTTCTTCCAGAAAAGGATGAAAAGATGTTCTTGGGTTGCTCTTTGGTTTCTTAAATTGGAACTGAATGCATTGGATAAAGAAAATAAAGAAAATAAAACCCCACAGTGTTCCAGTGCTGTGGGGACCGGAGCACGGTGACCGACTCTGCCAGGGCCAGCAGGATGTGGTGCAGGATGCCCAGGGGATAACTGAGACTCGAGTCCCTGTACAGGACTGAAGGATATTTATTTGTGTAACCAAAGAGAGGAGCCTGCCTGGCACTCAGGTAAAGACAAACCAATGACACTGCACTCGGGGTGAATGAAAATTCTCCTTTTTGGCTCTGCCAGCCTTGCCTGGATCCTGTGTGAGCCCTCGGCTGTGCCACGGCGCGGCCCCTCATGCTTCGTGTTCAGCTCTTTTTGTAACCTGAAACTCTGCTGTTGTTCTGAGTCCAATAAATGCAGAATCTGGTTTGCTGGAGCGCTGCCCTCCGCCTGTGTTTGGCTTTTGTGTCGTTTCTGTGCATGAAGTTGCTGTGGGTGTGATGGCTGTCAGTAGTGAAGGCACTGGGGATCAGTGGGTCATTTGCCAGTTGTTGAGGCTGTACACTGGGTCATTGTAGGCTTTTTTCACAGTCAGATTTTGCTATTAATTACATGTCTGAACTGGTAATTCAGTTATACATCAATTGACTAATCCTTTCATATATTCCTTTTTGGGTCTTTTAAATTGAATTTAATTTGATGAATGTATTTCTCAAAACAAGAAGCTAATAAAGGCCAGTGTCCTCCTCCTCCTTTTGTTGTTGTTTTTGGTAACTTTATGAGCAATTGTAAATCCATTCTGCTGGAACATCTTTATAAAATCGACCTGTGCTCTCCAAGTAATAAAGAAGACGCTTATCAGTCGCTTGTTAATTCAAGGCACAGATGTGAATCCTGCCAAGGGCCAAGACTGGATTAAGTGAGACAAAGCAAAGAGCTTGGAAAAAACCCCAAACCTCATCAGGTCCCAGATAACTGGCAATGCCTGGTGTGTAACTGCACGGCAGCGAACCACACACCATGCCCTGTGAGCTGAAGCACAGAGTGCCAAGAGCGCAAAAGCCTTGGTGTCAAGGTTAGTCATACACAGGGAAATCTGGTCCTGTCCCTCACTCTGAGTCACAGGGGAAAAACTAATGTCTTACTTTCAAATTTTACCCTCAGTGGACACTGGGAAGGCCATCGTCACACGGGACTGTGGTGGTATCTTGGGCACCTGCCAAACAGTCACTTGGCCACCAGTGTCCACAGGGACATTCAGGAGACTCTGGTCCAGTGCGTTGTGGGGTGATGGTCCAGGTCTCTCATGGCTACACATCTCCTGGGCTTACACCAGCCTCGGTCTCTGACAGCCCTGGACTCATATGGCTTGGACAGTGTGGGAGGACAGAGAGCAAACCAGTCTGATGGCTGCCAGGGCTGGAGTTGCCAAAGGGCACATCCGCCTCACTCAACTCCTGCCCTGTTATGTTCCAGCTGTCTTTGCTGCACATCATGCATCCCACACCATGCATCCTGCACCCTGAATCCTGCATTCCCCATTCTGCATCCCGCATTCTGCATCGCATTCCCCTCCTCCCCAGCTGGTCAGCAGGACCTGCAGGTCACAGTGAAGCTGCTGCCCCTCCTGACTGCTCCGAACCATGGGAGTCGCAGGGCTGGCAGGGCAGTGACAGCCACTGAGCCATGTGCTGGAGGGTTCCAGAGCCGCCCTTGGAGATGCCTGTGCTCCCCAGCAGAGTGGCACCAGGCTCTGTGGAGGAAGTTCAGTTACCAGGAAGAAGAAGAAAACTGGTAACATGGAAACGTCATGAAAGCCCCAGAATGGCCCCATGCTTTAAGGTCGTTTGCTTATCTTTGTCCTCAAAGCAGCAAGTGGAAAATTTTTAGAACAGAAAAAAGTTCTGTTTCCTAAAATGATGACGAATTGTGTCAAACAGCCCTTTGGGCAGCTGTTCCCCTCCCAAGGGGCCTGTGAGTGCCAGCACTGTGACCCCGTGTGCCTCCCAGGGTGTCAGGGCTGTGCCCATGCTCCCAGGAACGAGCCAGTGGCAGCTGCAGACCTCAGTGGGGTCACACCGACTCCAGTGCCCTGATGTGAGAGACATTGGCCAGCACTGGCATTTGCTCTTACCCAAAATTGCTGCTGCCTCCTCCGACCGGTGGTGGACAGGCGCCAAGGAGCAGACAAGCAGAGCCCAGCCTGCCCTGTGTCCTGTCCCTGCTAGAGCAGAGTGACCACAGTGGCACAGTGCGGTGGCACAGTGTAGTGGCACAGTGTAGTGGCACAGTGTGGTGGCACGGTGCGGTGGCACAGCCTGGTGGCACAGTGCAGTGGCACGGTGCAGTGGCACGGTGCGGTGGCACAGCCTGGTGGCACAGTGCAGTGGCACGGTGCAGTGGCACGGTGC